>JAQFVV010000022.1:8652753-8981092 GCA_028023455.1 Epiperipatus broadwayi
GTCCATTGACTATTAAAAAAAGATAAATATAAAATATTACTAATAATAAAAGAACGAATAAGAAAATAATATTATATGATTTAAAAAAATATTAATGAATGAATTAAGGTTGAACTGAAAATTATATGAAAAGAAAATTATTATTTTATTAAGTTGGGGCTAATAAAAGTAAAGTTTAAGTTTATGAAAAATAAAAGTAATTAGGAGATTATTAAAAAGAATAAAAATGATTAATATATTTAAATTAATAGTTGTTCATGAATATGTATATATACAGTCAGAAATCCATATGTGTAATTTAAGTTTATTTTACATTTATATTAAATGAATTATTTGATTTAGGTTTGATTATATTTATTTCAGTTTTAATTTTTTTATTGTTTACATTTTTATGGTATTATTTATATAGTTATGTATTTTGTGTTGTTAATTATATCATAGCTCTGAAGAAGACTGCAAGACAGTCAAAATGATATGTTTTTTGCTAAAAAATGTTCAAAGTAGAGTGGATAAATTGCAGTTATATAAGATATGATTTTTTCAGTTGGAGAGCTGACTTTAAAGACATGTAGATGTCTAAAAGTTTCAGATCTTCTTCTAACAATTAACTTTTAGATAAATGCTTTGCTTGAGTTGGTTTTTTAAATCTAATGTCCCAACTCCTCACTGAAGAGACCCATAGGTCGAAACCGGTCTGGGGATGGGGACAATCCAAAATAAAAATAATTTGAATGCCTTCTCTTGTAGTAGCATTTATCATAAATAAAAAAAAAAAAGCTTGTTTAGAGCTATTAGCATGCTCTTAATTTTACATAAGATATTACAGCAAAATAAAGGAAGTGGTGAATTTGATAATTTAATAAATATATTTTTATTTGACTTCAAAGTAGCAAGAGTAATTTGATCTTTTCAGATGCTAATATTATAATTTTAATTATAAAATAAAAGTAAACTATGGGTTTAATACACATATACCTCTCTCCACAATGTTGAAGACCTCATCATGTTACAGTCACATTGTTTATTTTACGGTGGATAGCTCAACACTGATGTGACTAACCTGGCATTTATTGTTTTAGCTAATAATAGATATCACATGATCATTATTTTCTATGCTTATCCTACCTGTTAAAACAGAGGCAAAACTCTCCATACAGTAGTGTCACTAAGTGAAAACCAGAGTGATCAATGAGTAGGCATTAGATAAGGATTTTATGCGTAAACCTTCTTGAATTCATTGATTACTCTGGCTTGCACTGAGTAGTGTTATGGTATGGAGAGGTTTTCCTCTGTTCTAATAATAAATACCTATTTTACTAACTAAGACTAGATGATTAATTGGATTAGCTATAATGTATCCATTGATATAAAAATTCATAAGCTGTTTGTGATTGAAAAAAATTTCATGGCCTGTCCAATGAAGATTTGAATCTGAAATCATGGGTACAGCAGAGGAATACATGAATCATTACCCCCCCCCCCCAAGCGTACATTTTATTTCCATTTTACATTGTATTTATTGTTTTTGTAGAAATCAACAATAAACATCACATGACCACCTCCTCTTATGCTTGTGTATAACTGGTGTTAAAACAGGCAAAACTCACTATATATATTGCCACACACAGCAAGCTAGAGTAATCAATGGATGCCAGAAGGCTTGTGCATAAAATTCCCATCCAGTGCCTACTCATCCAATATCCTCAGACTAGTTTCTGGCTTATGGCCTTCATCAGTGAGTAGCCTTGGATACTGAACTGGGTTCAGACTCATATGACTACATAAGCTAATGGGCTTGGATTGAAAATATTAAGGTGTTTTCAGTTTAAGACTAATGGTTTTATAGTTAAATGGAGATAAAAGGTGGTTGCTGGAGGGTTGCATTAGATCCTAAGATCTAGATGCAGTGCTCTCAGATCCAAGGCTCCTCACTGACCAAGGCCATAAGCCAGAAACTAGTCTGGGGATATTGGATGAGTAGGCACTAGATGGGGATTTTATGCACAAGCCTTCTGGCATCCATTGATTACTCTAGCTTCCTGTGTGTGGCAATATAAATAGTGAGTTTTTCCTGTTTTAATAAATTGTTCTGTATTATCAGTGGTTAAAAGTTGGAAGAGATTCAGCATATTTCTAATACATATATTACGATCAATCATATTTTTCTACATTATTATAAATCAATTTCCATTCTTTGGGGGGGGGGGGAATTTAGCATTCTGATTGGTTAATTTTAAAAATTCACTTACAATCGTAAATGTTTTATTAAATGCCAATATTTTTTAAAGACTGAATTATTATTCTTGATTGTTTCCTGCAATTTTTTCTTTTTATATTATAATGTTTTCCCCAAGTTATTATTATTTCTTTTTTAGGTTTCTTAAGTCAAATGGAACAAGTAATTAATCTTGCCTTCCTCTAGATGTTAGGCTACTATTACTTTTGGTTTCTTGCTCATGCAAGATGTAGTTTAGAAACGTGTAAGTTAGCAACAGGATATTAGTAAGTGATAGTGAATTAACGTAATTTGAAAAGAAATCAATAACTATTTATTTTTACTGGATATGCTTTCTTTTAAAGAACAATAACTGTAAAATATAAAAATATTATATATAGACATAAAAAAGATTAAATCATTTTTTTTCATGATTTTATTAACTTTTCTTTATATATATTGCTTTTATATATACAGTAAACTTTCTCTTAATAGGTCTTGCTTTAGTTAATTGCATTTTTGTCAAAATTATTTTAAAAGTCATATTTTCTGAAGTCGATGGATAAAGGCAAGAAAACTTATATGCCATAGCCTGCAGATCAAACCTGGAGCTTTGTTTCTAAATTCCACATCTCCCCAAATATGGACTTATTTTGTCTTGCTGAGCTTAGGCTGGCTGAACATTCAAGATCCCATCTTGCTTTGATCTCTTTACATGTTGACTTATTTTTCAGCCTATTGTTAAACATACTACCATATGATCAGAATGCCTAAACATTTCCATGTATTTGAAACCTTATTTAACAACCTTTTAGAAGGAAAATTCACACTTGTATTATTTTCATTCTGTAATCCTCTTATAATTTGTTTTCTGCTAATCAACAGTGTTTTATCAGATTGAATATAATGTAATTGAGGGTTATGTGAATCCTGCTATATTTAATGTAAACCTTCTCACCTCCTTGTTTTTATGTATAAATTCCGTTAATCAATCACTGTTTGTAACTCTGATCCACCACTTGTTGGGTTGTCTAATGAGACAGTGAACATGGATCAACCTAATGTATTTTCCTTTGAGTGCAAATAAAGTTTGTTTTTGAAATGAAGTCATATTTTCTGTGCCTAGTGGAAAAACAAAACTAAAATATTTGAAACAAGCAAAGTGAAGTGTAATAATCCTATAACTCGTATTTACTTCAATTAACCTCCACTATTTGTAGAGTTTAAAAGGCAGTTACTCCATAAATATATAGTATATGCATAATTAAATTTTTTATTATGATAATTAAAATGTTAGTGTGTTAATGATTGAAATAAAACATAGAAGTGAACATACAACTTGGAAGCTGGAAAAGTAGATTAAGAGAAAAAGCTCTCCATCTGTGCATTAATAAAAATTCAAAAAAAAAAAAAAAAGTTAACAATTATAAATATAATTATGAGTATAATTTATATAAGATTACAAATAAACAACACCTTTTATTCTTGTAAATCCAATCATTCAATTACATCGTTTCATTTTTTAGTGCTGCAATTACATCGCAATTGGTCTTTGGGTAGTTCATGTGCAATTAGTATATATTTGTTTGATGATTTTGCATTGATCTGATGGCAAAAATTGAACTAATATGTATATTAATTGATGTAAGTTCCAATTACAATAGCTAGGCTGGATGACAGTATGGTTCAGATAAAGGCAAAACAAAATCAAGGGAGCGAGTTTTCAAATCAAGGTGTTGGTTTAACATTGTACTTGAAAGTAGACATTGTGTTTGAAGCACCACTGCTTTTATTAAAATCTTAAAATTAAATACCATAAGTTTACATAGTTTGTTTACTTATTTATTTTTATAAAATTAAATGAAATATTTGTTTTTCTTTTGGTAAGTGTATAAATGTTAACATCCAGATTTTATTTGAATATATATATTTGTTAGAAAATGACAAGAAAAGTGTAATAGTGTTAAACAAAAAGTGATTAGTAGCAGAGAGAGAGAGAGAGAGAGAGAGAGAGAGAGAGAGAGAGAGAGAGAGAGAGAGAGAGAGAGAGAGAGAGAGAGAGAGAGAGAGAGAGAGAGAGAGAGAGAGAGAGAGAGAGAGAGAGAGAGAGAGAGAGAGAGAGAGAGAGAGAGAGAGAGAGAGAGAGAGAGAGAGAGAGAGAGAGAGAGAGAGAGAGAGAGAGAGAGAGAGAGAGAGAGAGAGAGAGAGAGAGAGAGAGAGAGAGAGAGAGAGAGAGAGAGAGAGAGAGAGAGAGAGAGAGAGAGAGAGAGAGAGAGAGAGAGAGAGAGAGAGAGAGAGAGAGAGAGAGAGAGAGAGAGAGAGAGAGAGAGAGAGAGAGAGAGAGAGAGAGAGAGAGAGAGAGAGAGAGAGAGAGAGAGAGAGAGAGAGAGAGAGAGAGAGAGAGAGAGAGAGAGAGAGAGAGAGAGAGAGAGAGAGAGAGAGAGAGAGAGAGAGAGAGAGAGAGAGAGAGAGAGAGAGAGAGAGAGAGAGAGAGAGAGAGAGAGAGAGAGAGAGAGAGAGAGAGAGAGAGAGAGAGAGAGAGGGAGAGGGAGAGGGAGAGGGAGAGAGAGAGAGGGAGAGGGAGAGGGAGAGAGAGAGGAGAGGGAGAGGGAGAGAGAGGAGAGGGAGAGGAGAGAGGGAGAGGGAGAGGGAGAGGGAGAGGAGAGAGGGGAGGGGGAGGGGGAGGGGGAGGGGGAGGGGGAGGGGGAGGGGGAGGGTATTTTTTATCATTTTTTTTGTAATTATAAGTTGAATTTCAAAGATTATATTAATTATTTGAATATATCCTTTACTGGTATATGTTACTATTATAAATTTGGTGGAGAATTTTATTCTTCATTGAAAAACTTTAAAGAAATTTTTTTGTAGCTATTATTATATTTTGAATTATCTTTTTATTTATTAATTTGCAAAGTTAATATGTTAGTTTTAGGATAATTTTAGTTTTTAAAATATACTTTTATTGAATATTATGAAAAATATAAATTTTTTAATGAAGAATAAATCTTTAAAAATAAAAACCATGAAAATGATTACCAAATATACCACAGAAAGCTGCTCAAATTTATTGTACACCTGAAGAATTAATGAGATTATTAAAAGACAGTCAGTGCATTAACCCATGGAGAGAATTCATAGCTAATGAGTTTTTTTTACCTATTTGTGATAAAAAATCATTTACCAGATCAAAGTACTGTGATTGTAATTTTCACAAAACTACATGTTTTCAAAATGTTTTTGATATGATAGTTAAGAAAATTGTTCATTTTATTATTGTGAGTTCTGTAAAGAATCTCATGATGCAAAAATAATGCATCTTCTTGCTCAACTTTATGGTCTGAGTTTGAATTTCACCATATAAAACTTTATTGCTATCAGTGGATTTTTTTCTATAAAATTATTTCAAGCAACCATACCAAATTCATAGTCAATCTAGATAACCATTCTTTGTTGATCAGTAAATGGATATCTAGTTATTTTTAGCTTAAAAATGATGGAAATAAATATTTAAAATTCAATATTTAACAAATAACATTCCTGGTGAATAATGTCTTCTGTGTTTTTTTATGAGAGACTAATAGAAAGATCATTATCCTGAATGGATTATTATAACACTATTTTATATTATTTTGTTAAAAAAATCTTACTTCTAAACAGGTCTGAAATTTGAACAAGACAAGTATAAGTTTTAAGATTCTCTGTCAAAAAACAAAACAAAACAAAAACAACACTAATAGTATCACAAAAAAACATTTCTGCTACTCATTTCAAAATGATAAAAACATCATTATTGCATTTTGTACAAGTAATGTTGAAAGTTATAGACTGCTTTTCTTAATTATAGAAACTCCAGCCAAACCAAAAATATTTAAAAATTTAAATTTTAGTGTTGTATTAGTATACTAAAAGATTTACAAAAATCAGCTTGGATGCATCCTATTAGAAGGTTTTCAATTACATTTGCTCCAAAGCTGAAAAAAACATTTGCATTAATGTTATTATTGTCCATGACAGTGCTCCAATGCATTTCATTCATCTCTCTCATCTCATGACTAAATAATGTTTTACCATTTGACATTATATTTTTGATACAACATGTGGATCAAGATATTATATCTAGTAAATGTATTACAGAAAAAAAAAATTCTTTTTTTTTTATAGATTCTTGTGAAAACTGTCATTAGAGAATAAAACTCATTGAGACTTTACAAAAATAAAATAAAAGATGTGATTTACACCTGAAAATCTATTTCTGAGAAAATGTTATCACCTTTGAGAAATCACAAAGAAAATTATGACCTGATGTTAAAACATTAACTGTTTAAACTGTAATTAAGTTAAAGATTCATGTATTTAAGACTTTGATAGATCATAATACCATTGATGAATAATATTTCTGTAGTGTAATTTTCACTATACCACTTTTGCACAAGATATGGATTGGCTTCTATTCACTTTTAACACCATGTGGAGAGATGTAATCATGAATATATGACCAAAAATATGTGAAAAAGATCTATGATTTCAAAGATACACATTTTGTGCTGAACCAGTGCTCATCAGTTGGCCAAGACCATAATCTCTTACATATATTTTTATCATTGTTCATTATATACATAGATAGCAAAAGAAGATAGAAATCATCTCTATCTTGTGTGAGAGCGATGTAGTGAAAAATACACTACAGAAATATTATTAATTATTGCATAATCTCTAGTCTAATGAATGACTAATAAAAATTATTAATATAATGCCATTGCTCTTGTTTATCATTTAAATGAAATTTTAAAGGTCTACCAAAAAATAGATAATGATAAGGCTCTTGTAAGTGATTAACATTCAAAAGAATAAAATATGAACAGATGATGAAATTATTAAAGTTAATCAAGGAAAAATGGTAGAAGATTAAGAAGCAGAGAAAAAAGTATAACTCATTTGGACTAAAAAAAAAAAAAAATTGGATACTAAAATAAAATATATTGACATGCTATATTTGATATAATTTTTATAAAAATTGATATGATTTTGGTTTTAAAATGAACTATAAATAAATAAAAAAGATTAATTTTTAACTATGTAAATGTTTGCTTAATATTTTAATACCATCTCTATAATTATTCTGTATTTATTTTTTTTTTAAATTTGAATTAAACCTGTAAATAATATTTTGCACATATTTTGAAATCAATTGGCTATATGTTGATCTAACCTAAGTCTGATTCAGTGGTAAATTAATTAGTTGATTATTATATGCAAGCATGTATGTGTTTTTTAGATGAAAATTTGATCAAATTTAATCAATAATTTATACCAAATTTGGGTAAATCAGTACTTATATAAACAATTCCCAGCTTATAACATGCAATAAATTAAAAAAAAAAAAGAATGTTTAAGTCAATACAACCTTTTTATTTTAAATATCTTATGTTATGTGATGATTTCTTGTAGTAGACTCTAGTGCTTGTTTTCATTTGTTAAAATATATTTTCATACCATTAATTGTGATGCAAAATGTGTAAATAAAATATCTTTGACATACCAAAACATCATGTGATCATCTTTTTATATGCTTACACATGCTGTTAATAAGAATATGTGATGTACTGTGTCTTCTCCTTAAAGGGAGTCAGGAATCTCTCAGCAATTATACCCAGAGAAACCTGTTAGCTACTTTATTTTCCATTCCCCACTCTATTTTCCCGTATTCTGTTCCATCCCCATTTCCACAACATAATCTTTGTCAACTCTATGACCTTTATATCTAAATCCCCCTTATCTTTTCCCAAACCCAGCATAAAAACCAATAAACCAAACTCTTTATACAGTAGTGCCACCAAGTGCAAGCCTTTGAAATCAATGGATGCAGGAAGGTTTTTGCATAAAATCCCTATCTAGTGCCTACTCATCCTGAGATCTAGGTGTAGTGCTCTCAATCCAAGGCTCCTCATTGACGAAAGCCTAAGTTAGAAACTAATCTGGGGATGTTGAATGAGTAGGTACTAGATAGGGATTTTATATAAAAACCTTTATGCATTCATAAATTACAAAGGCTTGCACTTGGTGGAATTATTATATGAAGAATTTGGTATTCTTATCTTTGATTTATGTTAGTGATTTTTGCCTGCTCATCAAGAAGCTGTAGAGCACATTTTTTATATTTTTCTATTTAACATTTATTACAACAATGTCTATAGTAATGCATTGTGCATATAATACATGCATATAAAAACGATCTCTTTAATAGTTAAGAGTGAAAGTATAAATATTCATTTTGTATATGAAGAAGGATGGTATAATGACATAGACTGCAGACATAAACGTAAGAACATTTCTGTTGTTTTACATTTGATGTAAATAATATGATTAGCAAAAATTTTATTACCTTTTATTTACAATCAATAACTTTAAGGGAGGGAGGATATTTACCGAGTATCTTCTCTCCTACCCTCATCTTTTGACATTTGATTGATCACCTACTTTTCTGATTAAAGTATTTATTTATCTATAAATAAATAAATTTTCTAAAACAATTTTAATAATAATAGTTTCTTTAAAAATAAACCTATTGTTTTTATATATAAAAAGTAAAACAGCCTTTTTTATTGTTAGTCTGCTGCAAGGAGAAGGCTGTGTTTATTGAGCTTATTAATTTTTGAGAGGTGAGACTTTGATTATTATTATTATTATCATCATCATCATCATCATCATCATCTTACTTCCTAGATAGATACACATTTTCCAAACAATATTGAATAGTTATACAGGTCAGCTAACTAAAAAAAAAAATCTTAATTCATTTAAATGTCTTACTATTCAGCTTAGATTCAAATCTCAGGCTACAAAATAACAAATAAATACACTATGCCCACACCACAAGGATCTTTGAATAAAAAAAGTATATTTATTATATATGATATGATTTGCTTTTAAAGTAGGCATCTAATAATTATATGGACTAATATTTGAAAAAATGCTAAATAAATTTACACTGCTAATACTATTAACATAAGAGAGAACAATTATGCAAATTTCATATTTTTGGTTAAAATAAAATGTTGTAATTAACAATCTTTTTTTAGCATCCAAACTGAATTATACAATAATTTTATCATATTTAAAACTTTACTTACAATGTATATTTACGATGTAAATATCTCCAAATAAATAGCCAAGGTTGAACTCATGACTGCAGTAAAATGTTAAGATATATAATTAAAATAGTCAAAATAAGAGTCATACATCAATTCATAGATCACATGACCCTATCTCTTAAGCTTGTAAGTTATAAACAGTGAGGATTGCCAATTCCTCTACAATAGCCAAGGTTGAACTCATGACTGCAGTAAAATGTTAAGATATATAATTAAAATAGTCAAAATAAGAGTCATAGATCAATTCATAGATCACATGACCCTATCTCTTAAGCTTGTAAGTTATAAACAGTGAGGATTGCCAATTCCTCTACAAGCTTTATGCTAAATGCATAGCCAGAGCCAGCACTTAAAATACCTCTGTCAGGAACCCCTCCCCAAACCCCTGACCATGGTTTCGTGCTTTGGCACTCCTCAGAGAGGTGTCAGGGTAGGTTCAGACACTAGATCTAAAAATACCAACCCAAAGCTAAGCACTTAGCTAAAAGTTATCTATTGAGTGGAAAATCAATTTTCAGACATCTACATGTCTTCAAACCTAGCTATCCAACTCTAATAGCTATATGGGGCTGATAGATCTTCAGCCATACCATATATTAGTAGTCATAGCAATATAAAATTGCATTAAGACTTTTGGCAGAGACTATAAAGTCAAAATAAGAGTCATAGATCAATTCATAGATCACATGACCCTATCTCTTAAGCTTGTAAGTTATAAACAGTGAGGATTGCCAATTTCTCTACAAACTTTATGATAAATGCATAGCCAGAGACAGCACTTAAAATATCTCTGTCAGGAACTTCTCCCCAAACCCCTGACCATGGTTTCATGCTTTGGCACTCCTCAGAGAGGTGTCAGGGTAGGTCCAGACACTAGATCTAAAAATACCAACACAAAGCTAAGCACTTAGGTAAAAGTTATCTATTGAGTGGAAAAATCTGAAATTTTCAGACATCTACATGTCTTCAAACCCAGATATCCAACTCAAATAGCTATATGGGGCTGATAGAGCTTCAGCCATACCATATATTAGTAATCTTAGCAATATAACTTACAAGCTTAAGAGATAGGGTCATGTGATCTATGAATTGATCTATGACTCTTATTTTGACTATTTATAGTCTCTGCCAAAAGTCTTATGCAATTTTTATATTGCTATGACTACTAATATATAGTATAGCTGAAGATCTATCAGCCCCATATAGCTATTAGAGTTGGATAGCTAGGTTTGAAGACATGTAGATGTCTGAAAATTTCAGATTTTCCACTCAATAGATAACTTTTAGCTAAGTGCTTAGCTTTGGGTTGGTATTTTTAGATCTAGTGTCTGAACCTACCCTGACACCTCTCTGAGGAGTGCCAAAGCACGAAACCATGGTCAGGGGTTTGGGGAGGGGTTCATGACAGAGGTATTTTAAGTGCTGGCTCTGGCTATGCATTTATCATAAAGCTTGTAGAGGAATTGGCAATCCTCAGTGTTTATATAATTAAAATGCTTTGTTTATATATATTGCTTATAATAACTTCTTTCACATACACTTTAATGCAAATTTTAAAAAAAAAAAAACAGAGGAAGTTTGAGAAAGCTCTGATGAAGACTGTTGAACAGTCGAAACTGTCAGGAAAATAAATGTTTTATTTAAAAAAAATTTGCATTAAAGTGCATACGAAAGAAGTTATTATAAGCAATATTTATGAATATATGAAGAAATGCAAAGAAAGTAAAGCAGAAGAATAAGAGTGTATGCTTTATTTATAAATGAATGCATAAATAAATAATACATATACATATATAAATGAACAAATAAGCATTTTGGAATTTGATTTAAGAAAAGCATTAGAAAATAATAGTTAGTGTATCTGCTTATCCATTCAGATAGATGTCGAATCATTGATTATTAAATGAGTATTTCAGTATTCATAGTTAGAAGATTAAAAAATAAAATTAAATCATTTTTTTCCAGTTGGATAGCCCATGATTAAATCCTTCACATTTTTTCTTTAGAAAATTATTGTAGAAACTTTTGTTTGCAGTTGGCTATTTTAAAGCTATTTACTTTTTCACATATTTTTTTCTATTGTGTCTCTAGTAGCAGCTATTCATTGAATAATCTTTCCTGTGCAAATGGTGACAGATGGGATCTTATCTAAACATTAGTATTGTTTTAATAATAACAAGCAAACGCATATGGATAAATCCAAAAATAATTCACATCTTTTACTTAAGAAAATTAACCTTCATTTTAACATATATATTTATATAAGGATGTACCAACACTTATCCTACTCATAAAAAGAATGAAAACAGTGTTATTGAATTATAAGCAAAATTCTTATTTTAAACTATGTAGTATATAATTAAATATAGCAAAGGTAAATTCTTTACAGTACTGATTTAATTTGATAAGACTTAAAAAGGTACAGAACAGCTCTAAAAAGTTTTACAAAACTCAGAACCCATGGTTATATGAAAACCCACAGGTTAAACAAAATAGTCACTTTAGTGACAAACATTTAAAGGGATGCAGATTTTTATTGACTTATCTTTAATAAATCTACCATATAGAGAATAAATTGGTATAAACTTTTTTAATTAAAAAAATAAGATTATGTGTTGAAATTTTTTCAGGACTAAATATATTAATTAATTTAAGATCATGATGTACAATTACTTGCAATAAATTGATACACGAGTAGAATGTTGAAGAAAACTGATAAGTTATCAACGTCGGTGGTCAAGTGGTCAGCACAGCTGGCTTACAAGCAGTTGTCCCGGGTTCACTTCCCGGTCAATGCTTCCACACATGAAAAGGGAAAAAAACTGATAAGTTGAAGCTTAACTGCAAAAAATATAATAGTCATGTATTACAAAAGTAGACTGGTTTTATTAAAAATGAAATACAATTGATTCTTATAGTGTGAGGTATCTAAATTTGAAATGGAGCAAACAGCAGAGATCTTTTAATGATATATGGTATCACTGAAGTGGTGGTTCTTTGCAAGCTTATTAAAGTTACCAGAGATGGTATATTTGGCATCACTAATGATTTCTTGAATAAGTTGGGAAATAGTAGCCATCAAGAAGATTGTTACAACCATTGAATGGCTTCAACTCTTTGAATTTTAAATCTCCAGGATGCACTTTTTTTTTTTACCTATTATGTTATATCTCAATTGGCAGGCTTAGTAATTAATGTTCTTTTAGTCCAAAAAGCTAGTGGTTCAACACCAATATCTTCACTAAATCTAAATCTTATAATATGCATATGCATACTAGTAAAGTTTCTGATGCTTTTAGTCTCATCACATAATGCAGCTTTGCTAATTAATTTATTTGTATAGCATATCTTCACAGATTAGTTAATAAGCGTTTATATCTCTATTTTCGTTTACTGCTTCCTTTTAGTGGTTTTCACATATTTTTTCTTTAATTATTGCTTGTTTTGGCATAATTATATAAATATTGCAAACTGAAGAAATAGGTAACAATTTTGCAGCCAATCAGAACTTTGTTAATCAGTCAAAAGCTGAATTAATCATCCAATTAACAATTCTATTGTTCACTTGTTTCCATGATGTATATTTTTGATAGAAAATAATAAAATGGGAAAAAAAGTATTTTAATTATAGTCTTTGAGCTATATACGTTTAGTTGTAGTATGTAGCAAAACAGTTCAGTGTAAACAGCTTTTGAATAGCTTACTGCTTGGTAAAAATCTCTCCAGCAGTTCTTTATATGCGAATGAGTGATAAAGAAGAAGGCATTAGTAATCAGACTCATCAAATGTTGGTTGGAGAAGGCTTGAGACAATTATCTCTAGCTTAGAATAGATATATAACCAATTACTGCTTAGCTGAACTGACTACTGATTCGTTATCTAGTGGAATCTGTAAAAAGTTTCAAATTTTATCTAGCCAGAGTTTGAAGCTAGGTTGTGGCCACGCCAAATCAGATCGTAAATAAAATAATATTACAATTTATGGATTCTAATTACCATCTTTTCTTATTGTTGTTAACTGCTGTTTATAAATTTGATTAAGAAAAAAAAATCCCAAAATCCTTAGCAAAAAATAACATTTTGTTTAGGAAAGGTCCTAAGTTCTTTGAATAGTGCAAATGTTATTTAGTATTCAGAATACTAATATATTTGATCAAAACAGCAATAATTAAATCCTTTCTTGCGATAATTTCCCCCCTCAGCATTATGCTTTTGTTATTCAGTTACTGCTGGAGAAATTTCTTTTTAAAAAATTAATATTTTCTTTAAGATAAATCTCTGGTTCTTTTATAATAATCTTATTCCGCTTTAATCAAATCATTTCCGTCTTCATTAAGTCGAGCCTTGCTATTCTCCCCGTTTACACCATTGACCTAAATTTTAAATGTCTGTAATTTGAGAAATCTGATTGGTGAAGAATTAAAGTCATAAATGGAAAGAAGCTTACCACGATAAGAAAGCTCTTCTTATAATAAAAAGATTTTCTATAATGTTTAAATCGTAGACTTTTTTTAATAAAATGTCTTTAAAAAATTGTCAAATTATGAGTATTATTATAAAAATATATATAATTATACATTCGCCATAAATATATACATAAAACTTTCTGGAGTTTTACCGTGTTGGTTAAGATCATACTTTAAATTTTATTACGAAAGGCATTTAATTTTATGTCATTCTATACACTAGTTGTATATTACATTTTTAGTTCGAGGTCATATTGATTAATTAAGCAATAAAATATTCTCTATAATATAGCACAGTTGAGCAGTGGGGGTTATAGTCTTTACTTGATCATCATCATTGTTTATTTATAATTACTATCTTTGTAACACGATTTCGCATCTCATTAGTTAATTAAGGCAAAACACTTAAAGCCTAGTTCAAACTAAGATTTCTCCGATAATTCCCCACACTGAAGGAAAATTTATTAAACAACAGCTTTAGTTGTTGGTTTGAGTATTTTTCAACCTTGTTTCATTCAGTTGGAAAAGGCTAACTGATAAAAGAAACCAAGCTACTTAAACCTAGAAAAGTAAATTTTACCCACCATGGATTTAAATTCATTTCATGGGAATGTTTTTTTTCTATCATTAGACTATTAGATCTTCAAGTATTATGAGCTATATTGTAAAATTTAAGCAGTTTTTATATCATAAACAATAGAATGCATACATCATTTGATAAATATATGTATGTTTGTTTAGTGGACAGTCATTAAACTCTTCCTAACCGAGATTTTTCTCTCAACAACAACATTGAAGAGATTTAAAAATTGTGACTAACATTTTATAATTTATAAATACAAATTATCTATCTTTATATATATCACCAATCACACAAAGTATAAGTAGTCTCTTTTATTACTGATGGTAGTCATTTTTTTTCTTATATTAGATCAGTATATCTTTGCTAAGAGATACTGGAAATATAAAACTTGTTTTTCAGTACATTCATTAATAATGTTTATGATTTGATTTGCTATTTCAAATTTATTTGTAATTTTATTAATGTAAAATACAAAATTTGTATTTATAAAACATATATTAAAAATTTGATGATGGAATGCTCAGAGACCACATGGTGTGATGAGAATCTCAGCCTCAGGGTAGCCTTTGAGCATTCCATCAACATGGGTGTGATGAGCATCTTGGCCTCAGGGTGGCCTTTGAGCATTCCATTATTAGATTTTCAATTGGATGGATGGTTGGAGAGTTGGAGTGAGGAGTGGATTGAAGCCTGTCCATTAAAGTATGAAGATTGGCTATCTTAAATATATATCTGAGCACTTATGGCATATATGTGTAGAGATAATAATCTGGATCAACTGATGATTTCTGTTTTAGCATGAAATATGTATGTTGGTGATTATTTATCTTTTTGACATATATGTGTTCAAGTGTATCAGTGTCATATATGAGATGGAGTAAAGAGTGGTGGATCATGTGAAAGTCTATGCTCATATACCCTATATACAGTATTACATATATAGATACAGGTATATAATAAGCCTGTATTTCAGTTAAAACATATATTAGTAAATAAATAAACCACCAACTCTGTTCCAAATGTAAATATCCAACACGTATATAAAAACTACACAGAGTAGAAAATTTTTAAAAATTAATACTAATTCACCAAACGCTTTCGTACTGTATACTAGATTCATGGCGCCTACTTTAATTAAATTGAACTGTTTTAAACATTTTCTACTCTGTGTAATATTTATTGGATAAAGCATGTATTAGATACTGACTAATGAAGCAGTTAACCCATACAAATAATTTTTGTGGTGGAAATATATTACAAGAATAAAATCTTTTTGATGGTCGAATGGTCAGCACAGCTGCCTTACAAACAATTGTCCCTGGTTAGCAAGTTCGCTTCCTGGCCGATGCTTTGACACATGAAAAAAAAAATCTTTTTTTTTCTTCTTTTAAATATACAGTAATTCATTCTAATTAATATTTAGTCATTTAAAAATTACTAAACGTTACCTTTTAATTATATGAAAATATGGTTTTCTGTTTAAAAATACATTAAGATCTAGACCAGAAGTTTTGTGGAACTTTTTTCATCTTGCTAAAAAAATAATAATTTGGAGTTCTGATAATTTTACTAATTCTAAACAAAACAAAACGAAAATAAAAATGAACGATTGAAAGTACAAAAAATAAATAGATAATAAAACAGATCAATAATAAAAGAACAAATACCAAGTCAAATTGATAACTAATCAATATTCTTTTAAAATTTGGTTTAATTTTGGACAATTGAATTCTAATAATAAGAGTACCATTTAATTTACAACTGCATTTTATTTGTATCGCAGGGGAGCAAAACTTTTTTAAACTTATTTTAAATAAGTTACAGCTCAAAAACTGATTTTACTGTGAAATCCCAAATTTTATCGACTTTGAATGTCTAGGATTTTTGGAAACCCAATTAAGAAATTCTGAATCTAGGCAATAAGAAGATAACAGCAATTGTGGCACTCCCACAGCATAAATAGAAAATTATTGGAAAAAGTTCAAACATTAATTTAGTTTTAAATAATGACAATTTTAATACTAAATCCATTTATAATAAATAATTTGTTGTAAAAATAATGTATCATTTCCATTTAGTAAGCAAAATTTACCTCTAGTTATTTGCAGAATTTGTGACAAACAAATTAGATGTTGAGCATGCTAATAGCCCTAAACAATCTTTTTTTTTTAATGATAAATGCTACAAGATAAGGCATAGCTCAAAACCGGTCTGGGGATGGGGACAATACTAGATAAAGATGATTTGAATTCCTTCTCTTATAGCATTTATCATTAAAAAAAGCTTCTTTAGAGCTATTAGCAAGCTCTTTATTTTACATATTTGTAAATGCAAGCTATATAAGTCATGTGATGTATAACTTGATTTTATTAATATATGTCTATATAATATTCAAATTTATATATATTTAATAAAGTAATATTCATATAATTTAACTTATTTTATTAGAAGTACTTTAGACTATATTTGATATATATAAATTTGAATATTATATGTATTTTGGAAGGAATACAGACATCAAACTTAATTTATTATATATATAAATACTGAACATGAGTCTGGTGCACTGTATTTATGTGTTCATTAAATATAAACAAATTTTACTCTTCATAATTTATTCTGAAATGACTGAAAAAAATTAAAAGTTCAGTTTATATTGTAACAGCATAGATTCAACATAAAAATAGCATAATGAACAAATTTGCATTGAATGGTAACCAAATTCCAATAGAAGTAACTTAATATTAAAAGGAAATGTGATTTACTAGTTCTTACTTATGGATCTGATATTTGGACATTTAACAGAAGAGCAACATAGACATTTCAGACTACTAAATAAAATATGGAGTGGTGCAAGTTAGAAATAACAAGATCAAAAATTAAATACATGGGTGGGAGAACAAGCAGGTATTACTGGGATAATTGAAAGAATTAAGAGACTAAAGTGGAGTTGGGCTAGACATATTTCTAGAAGAGATAGCAATAGATGGACAGTTAAAATTGTAAACTGAATTCCAAGAGATTGTAAAAGATCTAGAAAGAAACCACATGTGAGATGGATGGATGAAGTAAGGAAATGTGCTTGGGTGATGTAGAGAAGAGAGGCTAGTGATTGGAAATTGTTTGAACTAGGGGAGACCTTCATCCTACAGTGCATTGATTATGGTTAAAAATGAGGATGATATTGTTCATATCAAACAAAATGTCAATATCTTAGTGAACATAGCTATTTCTAAAGCTTTAAACTAAATAGAGATATTACTGCAATAGGCAATAATGATTTTTTTTAAATATCCATGTGCAGCATGTAAAATCATTATTAAAAAAAGGTTTGTGCAAAAACCTCAATGAAAACATTTACTCTAGACATTTATAACAGAAGAATGATTAAATAAAAAATTGATTAATATATGTTATTGAGAAAATTTATAATACATATTTACCATAAATTTATACTTAATTTGAACACAGACTTTCAAGCTCCCTTCAGCTATTCACTCCATCTTAAATAACTGACACATATGGCAACATACATATATGTGGGGAAAAATACATGATTTCCAATATATGTATTTTATGCTAAACCAGTGCTCATCAGTTGGCCCAGATCGTTATCTCACACACACATATATAATCAGTGCTCAGTTTATATTAAGATGACAAATCTTCAAACTTTAATAAACAGGGTTCACTCTTCTCCACCCTCCACTCTTCTGTGTATTTAAATGGACATATTAAGGTCCTACATATGAGGCGTCAGATTGACAAAGTCAACCTAGGCATGACAATAACATTGGCATCAACAAGGGTTTAGAGCATTACATCATCAGATTTTCAATAAATATGAATGGATGAAAAGTTGGAGGGTGGAGAAGAGTGAAGCCAGTCCATTAAAATTGGAAGATTTTCTACTTTAATTTAAACTGATCACTGATTATGTATATGATTGGGAGATAATGATCTGAGCCAACTGATGAGTGCTGGTTCAGCATGAAATACATATATTGGAGATCATTTATCTTTTTTACATGTATGGGTGCGTGAGTATTGCTTTGAATGGATACCTTTTAATTACATCTAAGGTTCAGTATATTTCAATATACTTGATTTTAAATATTATACTAAAATTGAAAATTCGAGAAAAAAAATAATTT
This sequence comes from Epiperipatus broadwayi, assembly GCA_028023455.1. Lineage (NCBI taxonomy): Eukaryota > Metazoa > Onychophora > Udeonychophora > Euonychophora > Peripatidae > Epiperipatus > Epiperipatus broadwayi. The sequence continues at coordinate 8,671,323 of JAQFVV010000022.1, forward strand.
TTATCTTGTTTTGTTTTTAAATCAAATCATAAATACCTATATAAGCTTTCTTAACTTATCATAATCAAACTATATTTAAATCGTTAATAGCATTGCAATGTATTTAAATTCATAGTTTTTAATAATTAGACTCAACAAACTGATCTTTTGCTAACCATAAATTAGAGTGAAGAAACGGATTGAAACACCCAAACTTTTAACTAATCTGGTTATCAGACTAGAACAAAATATCCATTGAAATAAACTTACTATCAAAATATATTGTCTTTAAATGTATGCCTGTCTTTTCCATATTTATAGGAGTATTTCTCTTTAACAAATTGATTAATCACCACCAGTAATCAAACACATACATATATAATATTCTTTATTAATCGTAAATTACGTACAATTATTAAGGTATATTCAGGGAAACATTGTTAATTTACATGTGATTCACAACTTATGAAAAAATGATTCAATTTTATGCAAGTAAATGTGTAATTGATATGTTTATATAAAACTGAACCAAGGGATAATCTTTGATTAGTAATAACATTGTGAGTTAAATGTATATACCTAATATTAATTATGTGCTTCTGAAATACAAAAAAATGTACAGGATGAGAAGTATAAATGAGTTTGAAAGATGTATATCATATTTTTTGGATTATTACACTGTGGGTTTCTAGCTGTAATATTCTACTCTATGATTTCAATCAATGCACAGTTTATTGTAGCATTTTTAATGTTTGGCATATTATGTTTTTGAAATGTTGAAGTGATGCCTCCTGCTGGTATGTTTGGTATCTGAACCAAATTCTGTGGGTAGAGGAGATATGTTTATCAGGTGGGTTCATAAGTATGTTCAGTTTTGGGAAATTTTTAATATGTATGATATCTTGCTTGAGGGATAGGGCTGAATTCTGTGGGTTACTTTTATTCAAAACAGTTGCTAACTTAGATTGAGTATCCATGGGTGAATTTTGAAAGCAGATTTTCAAAATTACTGTTTTCAGGTTGTGTATCTGTCAAAATAGCACTGGTGTTGCATACTTGAATAGTGTGTGTTTCATCATATTCAGGGTAAATGATATTTGCATATTGATATGCAGGTAGATTGTCATTTCTTATGTGATAAAATTCTTTTAAAATAATAATTAAAACAGAGTATAGTTCTATTCCAGAAAACAAACATCCAGAAAATCACTAAGATTGGCTTTTTGCCCTCCCTCCAGATAAATCCAATTTTGTCAAACTTTAATGTATGAGGGATAACACCTCAAAAGCTCTTAGCCTGGGTTAACTCATTTTGATTGTTTGCTATTAACAGCTTCTTCAAACAGTGTTTTAAAGTGCATGTATATACTATAAATTAATTAAGTAAACTTGTAACATTATACTTGACAATCCTTGCTATTCTTGATTAATAAAAAAATATAGTAACCTGTAGCTTTGTATCTCTCACCAGACTCAATATAGCTACATCTATAATCTTTTTTAATTAATTTTCACCACATTTATCTCACTTCAAAATCAAACTGCATTATTTAATACTTGTTAATTATATTATATTGGTGGTTTATGAAATAAATTATTTAAAGAACAAAAAACAAGACATTTTCTTGAAATTAATATCATTCTTTATCAACTGGAGGTCTCTAATCTAAAAAAAAAAAATAGCAAAGTTTAAGAAAACTACTTTAATTCACTTTATCAATATCTACCACAAAGAAACTATTGGAAAAGTCAGTAATCATCAGGTTAGTAAAATACCAGGTATTGAGGACTGAAGTTTCTTTTTACTGATATCTAAGTAAATTATAGTCTAAACAAGTCACTTCCAATGATTAAATTTTTCATGATTTTTGAGCAATAAACCATTTGATTTTTTTTTTATTGAATGTGGAGCTAGATTGGATATGTTCCATCTGTTTGGGGATGTGAAACCTTTCAAAATCTCTACATTTAACTCACATTCAAGCTCCTAATAACTAAGCCTAGAGAGTGGTGTTTTAATCATTCAATGTTGCTTCTCCAAATTGTGCATATAATGGTAATATAATGCATTTTGTTTTTTATGTGTGTTTCATGCATAATATTTTTTAAAATCATTTGACAAACTTGCCAATTAGCTTTTTTTTTCTAAAAAAACATTAAACATTTCAATTATTATATATATAAACTTTATATTAAACATAATTCATATCATTAAAAAAATACATCTAATTAGCCATTATGTGTATGCATAGTTTTAAATAGAGATTTTCACAGATTTATTTACTTAAATGTTAATATTTTAATGAGATTTGTCCATGTATTTTTCTTTAAAAATTTCATTTATGCTGTATTGAAGCAAAGTACCAATCAAAAACAAGCTTTAGTAAGCCAAAAATCATATCATCTAATACTTGATTAAAGAGCTATAAACATTTAACATTCAATGATTGCTAGGTAACACGATTGTACTTTTTTTCATTTATATTACAGCTGAAATTTATCTACAAAAATGCATGAAATGATTTTATTAAATTATTAATATATATAATATTCACATAAACTGCAGCATTAATAATAAATATACTGTAGAAAGAACACCTCCATATGTATAATTGGTTAACGATTCTCAATAGATTAAAAATAATTATGACAAGTCTAAAATGTTAATTTCAAATTTGCATAAATGTTGCCTTCAGTTTCAATTTAATTTATTAAAATCTATAGATTATTTAAATAATGAATATTTAAATACAAGTTTACTATATATACTTAAAGCTAGATGTAATTAGGGGGATCTGGTTCCAGACTTTTAAATTCCCTTTATATAAGATAGAATGAATGACTGAAAGAAGCTTGAAAGTCTGGGTTCAAAGCCCATCTAATAATGAATGTTTTAAATTTTATTGAATTACTTTAAAAAAGGAAATTATTTTAAAATTTATTTCATTTTTAATTTCTATTGAGAAATAATTTTTTATATATATTTGAAGCACCAATTTGCATTAATCTGTGCAACTGAATTGTTTTAATTCTTTAAAAATATGAATATATATATATAAATTGAATATATTTAATTTTTTTAATAAAAAATATAATCAAAATAAACAAAAATATATTTACATTAAGCTTTCAAAATTTTTACCAAGCAGAACATGAGGGGACCTCATTGCTTCATATACAGAAGAATGATTTTTCAGAGATTTGTTATCACCCCCCCCCCCCCAAAGTAAACATATATTTGTGTAACTCTCTATTTAATTCAGTAGTGCAGTATTTATATGTAATTTTAATCAGATACAAATTAACCCTATATACATGCACTGTAATATTGTTTCAATATCTCATTGTTGTTTTGTTGAGTATGAAGGATACTCTCAAACCGAACCACAGGGTAGAAACTTTGAAAAGATAAGAGTGATTGTCTTATTTTTGTATCTAAATCCACTTACATAGGCCAATCTAAAATGTCTTGGAATGATTATAAATAAAATATGATTTTAATGAAACGCAGACTAAATGGATGGCTGCTAAAATAATATCAATCCAAAATAATGTTGGAGTGAACAAAATGACAATTCTAATTAACATCTGGAATGAAAAACGAACATATTGATATAATATTTAAGAGATTTTATGAGAATCTAAACAAGCTTATAAAGTTTTGCCTCTGATAGAAAACTTATGGCCAACCAAGCTAGGCATTCAATTATTGGTTGATTAATGGAATCTTTTTTTTTTTGCTAAAAAATATAATAATAAACATATCAGTAAAGGGTTAATGTATTTTTATCTGATTTTTCTAAAGAGTAAATGAACAGTTGTAATTTACAAACATAAATTTTAATACTAATTTTTTTTTTTAAAAATGCTAATTCAACCACCATTTTTTATACTTTAAGATTTGTGCAATAATTTTTTTATTTTGTCAGTATGTCAAATTTGTTACAAATATGATTTTAATATTCAATCTTCAATATATTCTAGTAAAAGTTTACTTTGAAGTCTAATCATTATCGTTATTTTTATCAAATATTAATCCACTTTAGTATGAGTTTTTTACAAGTACAATCCAGTTTCCTAACTTATAGATTATCTTATCCAAATTACAGATTTTCTTCTCCAGAACACCTTTTTTACATTATCCATCCATCTTACAATGTTTACTTAATTCTTTCAATAATAGCAATTATATTTCTTAAAACAGGCAAAACTCTCTCCATACAGTAGTGCCACTCAGTGCCAACCAGAGTAATCAATGGATGTCAGAAGGTTTCTGCATAAAATCCCTATCTAGTGCCTACTTATCCAATATCCCCAGACTAGTTTCTGGCTTGTGGCCTTTGTCAGTGAAGAGTTTTGGATCTGAGAGCACTGCACCTACATCTTAGGATCTAATGCAACCCTCCAGCCACCTTTGATCTCTACTTAACTACAAAACTATGAGAGTAAGATTGAAATCACTATAATATTTTCAATCTAAGCTCAATAGCCTATATAGTCATATGGGCCTGAAGCCATTTCAGTACCAATACATTTTGGTATCTTTGGCTCTTTAACAGCCATATCCACCACTATCCTATTAATCAGGATTGATTTTTTTTTTTATTAAGGAAAAATGCAGGTGACTGATCACTCACTACTTGATGTAAATCATTTGTTTAAAAAGTACATATGCTTGATAACAATTATATCCATAAAATGGTTTAATGAGTGACTAGCACAGATCTGCACTGCTCAAATACAATCCATCAAGGGGCACAGCAGCCCATGAGAGTAGAATTGGCACTGAAAACTTTGACCCTGAACCCTCCCATCAGGTTTTCTAGGTAGTGGCAATAATTGTCAACAGCCCACACCCATAGCCAGACTCCCAATGATTGCCACCATCGACCCCTGAGGAAGCAATGAGGAGCACAGGCCCATGCCCGCAAATATTACACCAAAAAAACCATTAATGTTACAAAGATGCTATTTCTAGCTGGAATGTCTAGCATCCAGTGCATCAATTAAATTTGTCTGTGGTTATGTTCTTGATAAAAGAATTGTTCACTTTTATTCCTTAAATTTCTTAATCCTTATTAAAAGTTATTCATTGAGTGATTTCAGTAAAACAGTTGATTGTTGATCTTCCTCATCCATTAAATCCAATATATTATTATCAACTGCAGATGTCCATCAAAGTTCAATATTACTATTTATTTCACTCAACTGCAAAGTTCTCCATGATTTACAATGAAGCCTATAAATCTTGACTTACTTGTACCAATTATGAAGAGTATGATTAGCATTGTAGGAATCCACTAGGTTATTCCAACTATGAAAAGTGTGATTAGCTTTGTAAGATTCTTTCCTATTGTTTTATAGAACACAGAGATTGATGGCAAAATCATATTTTAACAATTGGTTTCTGTAACCCTAAAGGCCATTGTGATTCAACAATGACTCTTTCCTATTTATAATATTTCAATTCTACTTGTCTAGATTGAATCCATTGTGTTGACCAGTAATCAATGCTTCGATTTGTGCAATCCAATAGTTTGCAATCAATCTTTATAGTATTCTAAATAATTGTTGAATTAAGCAATGTTAACTTATTTGCAACTTCAGTATTTCTGTTTATATCTATGACACCATTTATACTTATTTTAATCTTTCAATCGTCGTTTTTTGGCTCAGGATTCTCTTAGTTGTAATTGTGTGTTGATTTGAAAATTTTTTATTTTTTGTGGCACCCCAATTTCACCGGAAGTGGCCCAATAACTTTTGATCAGATCATCAGAAAAATTTAAATTTTTGTGCAGGGAGGTAGCTTAAACCATACTCTATATTGTTTGATTCTAAAATTGAGATCGAATTAACGTTCAAAATAATTTTTTTTATTTTTCCCCTGCACTGTTTTGCTGCATTCGGCCACTTCCAGTTTGACACCACGGTATCGTACCTTTTTTCTCATGACAGATTTACTGATAAATTTTTTTTTCACATTGTTCTGTGATTATTTTTTATATCTAGTATGTTCCCTGGGCCATTTCCTGTCTTCCCTGGCTGATTTGCAGCCTTAGAAACTTGTTCTACTTTACAAATATCAGATGTTACAGTGAAATTCTTAAAGCTATCTTTGCAAATCATTTTTTTCTTTTTATTTCTTTAACGTTTTCAATGGAGTTTAACTTCCAAATCACTTCTCAACTTGTTCTGTTACTGAAAATTAGGATTTCTAGTAGCTCCTTTCATTGTTTGATCAATTGGATTCGTTTAAAATCTTTTTCAAAGTCTTAATGTTACACTACAGCTTTTTTGGAATTACTTATTCTGGCTTTTGCCTTTTCCAATAGCAGCCATTTGCGCTAAACATCACATGATCATTATTTCTTATGCTAGCACATAACTGTTATTAAAACAGGCAAAACTCTCTCCATACAGTAGTACTCTGGTTGGCACTGAGTGGCACTACTGTATGGAGAGAGTTTTGCCTGTTTTAATAACAGTTATGTGCTAGCATAAGAAATAGTGATCATGAGATGTTTAGTGGTTTAATTATATTTCTTCATTGTTTTACTCAAGTATGATTGTTTCACTGTTGAATTATTCTTGTTACTTCTAATATATTTTATTACATAGTTTGTTTTGTAGTTTTAAGTATTGTTTTTTTTTTTTTAAATTAAAAATCTAAGTCTCAAATTCACCTTCTCAAACATGCCTTTTAAAAAAAATATTAAGTCATATTTTCTTTATTATCAAGTTATTTTTACCAAAATTTCTCCACCCAAGTTTAATCTCATTATTAATTTCATTCACTATGTTTTCTGACCAATATATTTTTAATTAACTTTTAATTCAGTATTATAAATATTGAATATTTTTAAAGACTTTATAGCATTCATCTTAATTTCCTTACTTTCATCTGATAATTCTTCCAACATTTCCTGAAACTTTGAAGCAATAAATATGGATATTTTAAATAAGACCCAATCCATAAAATGCTTCTTATAAAGCTTCTTTAAAAAGTTTTGGAAATATGGAATCACTTTGATGTACTCAATGTTAATTTTTATTATTATCATTATGTAATCTAAGTAATGCTGTTTCATTTTAATAAATATTCTTTAGAATATAGTAATATTCTAGGTCTATATTTTCATCATCCAAAGACTTAATCACTGTTGGAATGTTTAAATCATTAAACATCACATGATCACCATTTCTTATGCTTGTTTAAGCTGTTAAAACAGGCAAAACTCTCCATACAGTAGTGCCACTCATGGCAATCCAAAGTAATCAATGGATGCAAGAAGGTTTGTGCATAAAGTCCCTATCTAGTGCCTACTCAACCAATATTCCCAGAGTAGTTTCTAGGTGACTGCTGGAGGGTTGCATTTGATCCTAAGATCTAGGTGCAGTGCTTTCAGATCCAAGGCTCTTCACTGATGAAAATCCACAAGGTAGAAACTAGTCTGGGGATATTGGTTGAGTAAACATTAGTGAGAAATTTCATGCACAAACCTTCTTCCATCCATTGATTACTCTGGCTTGCACTGAGTGGCACTACTGTATGGAGAGTTTTTTCTGTTTAAACAGCTTCAGCAACCATAAAAATAGTGATCATGTGATTTTTAGTGGTTTAATACCAATCTTCCATAATAGGATAGTGATAGCTATGGTTATTGAAGAATCAAAGACACCAAAATATATGAGTATTGAACTGAATTCAGACCTATATGACTATATAAGCTAATGAGCTTGGATTGAAAATTTTATTATGGTTTCAATTTTGGATTCATAGTTTCATAGTTAAGTAAAGATAAAAGGTGGCTGCTGGAGGGTTGCATTGGATTCTAAGATCTATTATGTGCAGTGCTCTCAGATCCAAGGTGCCTCACTGATGAAAGTCACAGGCTAGACACTAGTCTGGGGATATTAGTTGAGTAGGCATTAGATAGGGATTTTATGCGCAAAATTTCTTGCATCCATTGATTACTCTGACTTACATTGAGAGGCACTACTGTATGGAAAGTTTTGTTTGTTGGAATGTTTATGGAATCAAATAATTTTTCATAATCTATAATCCAAAGCATAAGGATTGCTCTTACTCTTTAGTTCTTTCTATAGCTTTTCACAATACTTGAATGTAATCCACTGTGCTGTAACAACTCCTTTTAAATCCAATTTGATTTTTTGGATGGTTTAAGTCCAAAATTCTCTGTAAATGAATTATAACTTTAGTAGACATCTTTTATACAATTGACCAAAATTGATAGCTCTGTAATTTCTAATATCTTCTTTTGTATCTTTTTTAAATATTAACATCTGGAAAATCATTATTGTTTAAACATTTAATGTATAGTTTTGCAAATAATTTTTTTATTTCTTAATCTTTTTTTAAAGATATCAACAATACATCTATCTCTTCCTAGAACTTTCTCCTCTTCATAGATTTAATTGTACATTTCACATCTTTATTAAAATATGTAGCAAATCAGATATGGTAATTGTAGTGGATCCTTTTTTTGTTTTTTATTATTTTTTAGTTTTTTTAAACAAAATTCTTCCATATGGTTCACAATATTGTTCCTCATTTTAGTATTAGTGTTATCTTTTTTTTTTAATTGTTGCATGAATTTGTTTTGCAATGCCAAATTGTTGAGCCTTAGTTTTGACAATTTTATTATTTTCATTAGCTTTTCTTGCCTACTCACACGTATTTTTTTAATATCATTATTAAAACTTTTTATATCATTTATATACTTAAGTATATTACTTAAAAATAATTTATTTTTTCTTTTCTTTATACATTGCTTTGTTTCAGTTGAAACTTTGTTGATAAAATGCTGTTTTTTTGTATTAGCTATTTATATAGCAATTCCTAGAGACATATTAATTATCTTCTTATTGAATTTGGATCATGACTGAACCATCATAATTTACAAGTTGTAGCTAAAACTCCTTTTGTTATTACTGCAAGTTTAGTTATTTTCTATTCTCTTTCTTAATAGTTTTGCCTATTAGGCCTTGTTTTAGCATACGTCTTATATTTACTGGTATAATTTTCTGCTTTGATGATTCTTTTATTTACAATAAAGTCTTGAAATACAAATTTTTTTTAATCAAAATAAATTGCAATCCTGCTATCCTTTATTTCAGTGCTTCCATGATTAGTTTCGATTTTTTTTTTTTAATTAAAAAAATCATGATATACACATTTTCCCCCAACAAATTTCATGAGTCTACTAACTTTCCATACTGACATCATATCTAAATTTACTCTCAATGTTTTAATCTTTCAATCGTTTTTTTTTCCAATTCTGACATTAAAATCTCCCTTGCCAGTTCTAAAATGTTGGTTCAAATGATCAAACACATTCTGTACATCTCAATAAAAAATCCATTACTTCTTAATCAGAATAAAAACATGTTGAAGCATAAATCTGAATTATCTGCATTTGGTATATGTCATTAAATTGGATACCCAATCTTATCTTTTTGTTTGATATTACCTCAATTTCCACTATGTTGTTCTTCCACTTTTTATTTATAATGAATACCATTTCATTTGAGTTTTTAATATTTGGAATTTTATAACAAAGTTCACTTTTCAAATCAGTTATCTATTCATTTTTTTTTTAACTTGACAAAAATTTTAATATGCCATTTAATATTAAATTTATTAAACATTTCTTTATTAGAAAGTGATATCTAATTGAGTTAGTTAAATAAAAATTTATTATAAAATGATAACTTAAAGTTTGCAATCATGGATTTCTTAGCTCTCCTCTGTCTTTTAACTATTACATTGACTAAGACTTTTGCAACTGCTTCACAGTAAAGAACCAAAATTTAGTTTTGCCTGTAATTTACAAACATGCATTCACAGACTTATTTTACCATAAAAAAATCTACTGGTGTTAAAACTTCCCTGTAACTGAAAGGAAAAAAAAATCACGTTTTTTCTTGGTTTTAAATTTAAAGATAAAAGCCAGTCAACATATTACACTGGCTGATGCATGTTAGTAAATTACCCAATCTTGTTTGTTTGTTTGCCATACAAATATTTATATAGTAATAGTAGCTGCAACATGAAAAATGTATGAAATAAGCATTAATAATTTGACCTATTCAGTTCCTTTAAGGTCTTAAAGACAATTTAAGTACTTTTATCTCAGTTAAGAACAAAATCTTTTCTGTATCCTGAAGTGTGATAATGGTAATTATTTATTTTTAAGATCATCTTTATAAAATGTTAATGCTTACTAAAGCAATAAACCTAAAGCATGTGCGGTTGAAAATGCGATGGTAGGGACCTCTACAGGTCTTAACCACAAGCTTATGCAATGCGTAGAGGTCCCTACCTTCGCATTTTCAACCGCACCTGCTTTAGGTTTATTGCCTTAGTAAATATTACTTACGTGATCAATGTGAGTTAAATAAATTTATAGTTACAACTTTAAAATGTTTATGCTGAATGAAAAAAAGAATTCTGTAATTATAGCCTACATTTATGTAGAATCTGGTAGTAGAAGCCTGTCCATTAAAGTATAAAGATTTGCTATCTTAATATAAACTGAGCACTGATTATATATATATGTGTAGGAGATGATAATCTGGACCAATTGATGAGTGCTGGTTCAGCATGAAATACATATATCAGTGATTATTTATCTTTTCTACATGTGTGTGGCCATGTGTATCAGTAGTATGAATTAGTGTGGATAGTTGAAGGTTGCTCGAAAGTCTGAGTTCAAACCCAATTAAGTTCCAGGTATAAATATTTCAAATCTTACACATTAAGGCTGCATTCTGCTCATTCCTCTTCTATGTATTTAAATGGATACTGTCCTATACATGAGGGGTCAGAGTGACTTGAGGTCAACATGAGCATAACAACAATATTGGAATCATCTTGGGATTTTGACATTCCATCATCATATTTTTAATGACATGGATGGCTGAAGAGTTGGAGGTTGGAGTGGATTGAAGCCTGTCCATTAAAGTATAAAGATTTTTTATCTTAATATAAACTGAGTACTGATTATATATGTGTGTGGGAGATAATAATCTGGACCAACTGATGAGTGCTGGTTCAGAACAAAATAGTTATATTGGTGATTATTTATCTTTTCTACATGTGTATGGTCATGTGTATCAGTAGTATGACATAGTGTGGATAGTTGAAGGGTACTTGAAAGTCTGAGTTCAAATCCCCTTAATGTACACTTCTAAAATAAAAAATAATGAATGGTTTATTGCCCAGGTGCTCATAAGAAATTTGAACACTCAAAGTAAATTTAGGTGCTCATAAGAAATTTGAACACTCAAAGTAAATTTGTGGACTTTGGATTCCAGAATCTGCAACTCTACCCTTACAGCAAATTATATAATGCAATGCATTACACATACTGAAAGTTACAAAGTAAAGCCAAACAATATAATAGCAAAAAAAAAAAAAAACGTTCAAATACATATGTTAAAAGATTTCTCATATTCGCAAAAATAGAAATGATTTTGAATAGCCCTAATGTTTATTTATAATGTTTTAATAACCATTTATGATTTTTAAAAACTAATAAACATTCTCACTTAACATCAATTATTTACTAATGGAAAAGAAGAATCACAATATAAATTAAGTTTAATTACAAAATGTATTTCTTTTAGATGAGCATTTAATTAATTTATTTTAGAGATGTTCATAAAAGCAAATTTTCACTTTATATTGTAAACTGAGTCTTTATCATAATTGATTAGTTTTCAAATAACAACATGATGATTGAATTTATAAGTAATGGAGGGGGGGTCAAATCCTATGAGAATTTTAATAATATTTAATCATGATGGTAGTATAATAAAGTTGCAGTAAGTAACAAAAATTAAGTAGCTGACTGCCATATGACAAAGACCTATTCAGTAAGCCCAATAAAGGAGCAGTGAAAAAGAAGGCATTATTCGTCAGTCTTACTAGTTGCAAGTTAATGAGAATTTGCATGTTTTTCTGTTTGTTTTTATTTATAATTAAAATAGATAGATGCCCATTTACCAACCAGTATTGAGTGGCTCTATAGTTTGGCTACCTAAAAAAATTCTAGCATAAAAATTTCCATAATTTGACTTCCAAATGAAATGAATGACAGTTGAATTAATTTCTTTGAAAAACATGTAATCTCTATTTTTGTGGGAGTGTTAATATTATATAGAACTATATATATATGTAATAAAAAGTGACTGTCTTAATGGAAAAAAAAAACAATTCTTATCTTCCGACGTTTATTATTTTAGCCTTTCAAATCAAATGCATTTTTCATGCAATATATCATAATCATGACTTCTAATAAATCTGTGTGTGTATATATATTTAAAAAACAAAATAAGCATATGAATAAATAAGTTTTACAAAAAATAATAATTATTTTAAAAACTAATGCAAAATTAATTTTCTGTACATTACTTTTTTTAATAGAATACATCTTTTTCTTGATTTCACCATAACTATGACACTTATTGTAAACTTTAGAAATTGATAGATGCCAGATGGTAGTACTCAATAAATTTGTATGTAATGCTGGACATCCAAGACTAGTTTCAAGTTTATGATTTTCATCAGTGAAGAGCTTTGTATTATCCAACAATACACCTGCATCTTTAAGTTCTAATGCATCTTCTTTTTAGCAGCCATCAGTTATCTTTGTTTTGCTGTCAAGTTATCAACCCAGATTTAAAAAAAAAAACAGAGAGATAAATGATGAATGCTAAAAGGAAGTTGTACTATATCCTAAAGGTTTAGGTGCTCTGTTCCAAGATCCCAAACTTCTCACTGATGAAATCCATAAGTTTAAAACTGGTTTGGGTATATTGGTATGAAAGTGCTATAGAGAGATTTATTAAGCACTACCCTTTGGCATTTATATTTATGGAAGCTTACATTGGGTGATATAACTATGGCAAAAGCACAAAGTTGTGCTGAAATGACATTTTATTAGCTAGAGTTATGTGATTACATATCTTATTGATTTTACACATCTTATTTTGTTGCTCATTAATATTAACAACAGCAATTTAATATTCAAATTTGAATGCACCATTAAAAGGTAGATCATTATTTTTACTATTCACAAAATTAAAAAATAAATAATTAGGATAATTAAGGATGTTTTTAATAGATTTCCAAATAATTGGTATTGAAGATTTGGCAAAATTTTTAAAAGTTTCATTTTAATAAACTGCTGGTATTTAAAATAATAATATGCAGAATTTTCAAAAATAAAAGTAAAACAGAAATACGACTGATAATTTAAATTATATATATATACTTATAAGTACTATAAGTTAATAGTTATTTAAAACCTGTTACATATTATGTTACTTAATGCAGTATATGTATTTTACCATATTAGTACACCCTGAACATGTGTCATTGTACATATCTATTATTACTTTTTTTTTGTATTTGGACTTTAGATTATTATTAAATAGGAATGACTACTTATTGAATTGCCAATTTAGATGCTTTCTTTAATTTCACTTTATATTTGCATTATCTTTGATAAGAATTAAAATGTTTTGTTTAATTGTTTAAAGAATTATTGTTAACATTTTAGAATATAAAACAATTCACAATTTCTTTCTTTTATCTTTTAAAATAATACTACATTAGTTTCCTCTAAAGTTAAAACTATTGAGAATTTTCCAATGTTTAACAACAAACCTTCAGATTATACTTGAATCATTTATTACTAATCACGACCTAAAATTCAATCAAAAGAAACAGGATCCAACTAGTATAAAAAAATAAAAATCATTGTGAACCCTGAAGGACTTTGGTTGGTGGGTTTAGCAGCTGCTGTGAACATTTGCAGACACAGGAGTCTGATGATGATCAAGGGCAGATGTTCATCTTTATTGACCTCAGTGTGCAAATGATATGGACAAATGATTTATTGTCATGGTGTGCAAGTAAATCCAGCTTGATTTCAAGATTACATGAATTAAATGTTGTATTGGTGGATGTGAGTTTGCACTCCTTTTCCTCAAGTGTGATGATAGTGGTCATAAGGGGCTTGGTTCATTTGAGGGGATGGTCAACGATCATTGTCTAGCCTGGGAATACCTGCCAGGAGGGTGAAAGTCACTACCTTCACATGGACTTCGCCATGAAGGGCTACTGCACCCCTTGATGGATCATTTGATAGGTCAGTGTTGATTTGCACTCACTATCATTAGGTTTCATTTGTTAGCTTTAAATTTAGTGCATTTGTAAAGCGGTTGGTCTGTTTTGAGCCACCACCTTTTTTTTTTGTAACATCGATGGAGTTCTGTTTTGTGGGCATGGGCTGCACTCCCCTCTTTTTCTTCAGGAGTGACTGGTTGTAGTCATTAGGTATCTGGTTTATGGTGTGGGCTGTTAACAATTTTGCCACTGCCCAGAACGCCTGCCAGGGGCTACATGGTCAAAGTTGGTGCTATTCCTGCTATGATTGGCTGCTGTGTCTTCTGATAGGCTGGTTTTGGGCAGTGTAGATCTGGCTCTTTACTTATTACTTCTTAGTTTTTACCCAAGTTGGCTTTCCAATTTTGGGCAGGTAGACTGCTTGTAGTCCCTGCTCATTTGGACTGCTAATTGGGAGGCAGAGGTATTCAGAATGGTCTTGACATGGCTCGGCTGTGGTTTGAGAGTTTATTGCTTGGTGAACTTGGGACTTGGACCTCTCTGCCTGTTGTAGTGGTTGGCATAATGCTGGACTTCACCTATTCAGCTGAAGCATTTGAGTCTTCACTTCAGGGCTCCAGGGGTGGGACCATTGGGTGATGGTTAACTTCTCAACATCCAGGCCATGTGGATCTATGTAAAGATACACATTAATCACATTACAGCAATTTTTATGGATGTAATTATTTTTGAACATATGTACATTTTACCTTGTTATATTGAATCACTGTGTAATCCTCAATGGGTAAGTGTACCCAAAATTTTTGTAATCTTTTATTAATAAAGGTTACTTTGAGGAAAAAGAAAAGTGCATATATGTTTTGCTCTTAACAAAACAGCAATATATATATTCTTAAACCATAAGTGATGATGAGATGAGATGTACTGTGATTTCTCCTTTATTGGAGTCAGGAATCTCTTAGCTACCATGCCCAGAGAAACCTGTTAGCCACTTTACCTTCATTTTCCATTCCCTGCCCTAAGTTTTTCCCATATTCTTCTCTATTCTGCTCCATCCCATTTCCACAACATAATCTTTGACAACTCCATGGCTTTTGTATCTAAATCCCCTTTATCTTTTTCCAAACCCAGCATAAAAAACAAGAATCCACCTTCTATATAATCCTTCTGTTTTTATTTATTTTCCCACAACTTCATTTTTTGTGCCTTTTCTACTTGAAAATATTTACATTCAGTTAGATGCCTAATATTTTCTATGCCTTTATTAAACAGCTTGTCAACTAAATTACTCCCATTTTCCCATTTATATGTATATTTCCTTGTTGCTAAAGATCCTGTTGAGTCTTAATCAGTAAACTACTTTCCTACTTTTCTTGCTTTTATCACAAATTAACTCTAAGTTTTGACAATTAAATAATGACTGACATCTGCTAAGTAAATAGTGAATGATATTTTTTTCTTCAAAGTAACAATTTCTATTTGTTTTATTTTTATTATAACTTTTAACAATAAGTTCACAGTCTGTTTTATTTTATTCAGAATACAAAACAACACACATTAAAGTTTAGCATTTTTTAAAAAGGAAAAACAGTTTGCCAAAATAATATCACTTGTTTCACTTTTATATTTCAGTAAGAGACATTAATGAATAGGTAACAGGTTACATTCTTATATGCATGAATCTATTTGTATGTGTGCATATAATTGATATTTAAAATTTATTTATTCATAATCACTTGCTGAATTTTCAAGATAATCGGCTAGAGTGTAATAAATAACAACAGTGATAGATATTACATCATTTTAATAAATTATCTGGAAGCCCATTTTGAAGTATGTTCATTTCTTGTATATATTTCACTTGTTTCGAAAGAAATTTCACTTTTAACTAACTTTTTTTTATATTATTAACCACAATGGTACATATTGATGAAGATTTGTATTAAAAACTATGTGACACGACTTGCTAGAAAATAAAGTTGATATCTGCTCATCAAAACAATAAAAAAATGTAAATCAAACCTTAATACAAGCTGAAATGCAGTTACCAATGAATCCAGAAAATCTACTCTTTACTTTCAACGGATATTTAAAAAAAATGCTTATGTAAATGTTAATAACATATATATATACATGTGTTCGAATATAGTACAAATGCCTGTGGAGAAAATTAATAATATTAATAAAAAGATTAAGGTGGGGTACCAATGATTAAAAGGACTGGTGAGTTATTTATTAAGGATGATCAAATCTTGGATTTTCTACATTCTTATTCCTACTTCTCCCACACCAGTTATTGAAGTCACTTTATTTTATACATCTTCACAACAGCTTTATTAAATTTATATCGTTCTTATGTATATATTGTAGTGCTCAAGAATTATATTGCGTCATAATGGATGGAATAATAATTATTTTTGGAAAAAAAGTTATGACAAAAAAATTAGATGAGTCTTATAGAAATTAGTATCTAATGGCATTTGATGTTTTATATCCATGTTGCTAATGGCCCTTATTCTACAGACTATTGTATTAAGTGATAACTATCTAAATGGATTAAAATACATGAATACTTTTCTGATAAAATTATATTGGTAATCTAACTGGAATGAGTTCTAATATTACTTTTGGATCATTGTTACTATACAGATATTAAATGTTTTAATGAATTATGAAATTTTAATCGCTACTGGATCATGGATATTGAATATATCATCATCTTTGCAGATCATTCAATTCCATTTATAAAATTGTATTATATATGTGTTTGAAAGTTTACCTAATATATTATATGTTTACTTGCTAAAATATAAATGACTAAATCATCATCATCATCATTATTATCAACCATTATCAATCCGCTGCAGGATGAAGGTCTCTCCAAGTTTAATCCATCTTCTCTGATAATTAGCTTCTCTTCTCCACATCACCCCTGCACACTTTCTTATTTCATCCATCCATCCATCTCACATGTGGTCTCTTTCTGGGTCTTTTACAATCTCTTGGAATCCAGTTAAAAATTTCAATTGTCCATCTATTATCATCTCTTCTAGCAATATGTCCAGCCCAACTCCAATCTTTTAATTTTTTCATTGAGGTCAGTAACACCTGTTTGTTCTGTTACCCATACATTGCGTTTTCGATCTCTTCTTGTTACTCCCAACCTACATCTCTCCATACTTCTTTGAGTGGTCTGAAGTCTCTGTATTGCTCTTCTATTAAGTGTCCAAGTCTCAGATCCATAAGTAAGAACTGGTAAAACACATTTGTTAAAAACCTTCCTTTTCAAGCACATAGGCATATTTCCTTTTAGTATCAAGTTTTTCCTACCGAAAGCACTCCAACCAAATTTAATTCTATGATTAATTTCCTCCATCATGTTTCCATCTGTATTAATAATCTGGCGGGGATATAGACAAATAAATAGTAACTAACATACGGTTTGAACATTATGATGTCATACCCATCTTAGCTGATTAATATATAAATTATTATTTAAAATTTACATTATATCCATAAGAGCTAGCATTGTTTATTATTCACTCTATTCTAAAGTTGTATTGATATAGATTGGGGACTTAAGGGTAAAACACATAAAAGTCTTATCACTTAATTCACTTCAATTTCCTATATAAATTTGAATTTAATTTAGTTTCAGTAGAGTTTCTATCATTTGGACATTACACTCCTATTTGTCTCATTTATACCTTTACAGTTTTTGCCACCCAAATAGGTTGAGTGTTTGAAGGATGAGCCTTTCTCATTTTATTCCAATACAGTATATCTAAGGATGTTATTATATGAAACATTGGAGATTGTTTTTTTTTTTTTTTTAAAAAAAATTGTTTTATTAATATAAACAAAACTAATTAATGGATTGAACAGATATTTAATTAAATTAAGACATGCCCAATAATTCTCAATTATGCTTAGTCCTATTTACTTCTGACATCATGTCTTGGAATGATTAATCATTGGTCCAAAAAGTAAAAAAAAAAGGCTTATAGAGGGCTTACTTTTAGAAGTAACCACTTCAACTTCATTAGAAGCAATGGAAAACTGGCCCTGGAGGTCAAATCCAGGGACTTTGACCTGAAAGATGAAACATAGAAGACTAACAACTAATATAGCCCACCCTGGTCTAGTTAATGCTCTCTTATAAAGCAACTAAGATGTTTTTAAGTGAATACCTAACATTTGATTATATATATAGCTACTCATAATATGTATATTGTAATATATCTTATTAGTTTATACATTTATTTAAACGCACATTGATTACATAAGTAATATTTACTAAGGCTGTAACCTCAAGAATATTCATGTAAAAATGTGATAGTAGGGACCTCAGACCTGTAGAGGTCCATACTATCGCATTTTTACATGCATATTCTTGAGATTGCAGCCTTAGTTAATAGATTGTGGTTAAGACCTGTAGAGGTCCCTACTATCGCATTTTTACATGCATATTCTTGAGGTTACAGCCTTAGTAAATATTACTTATCAGTTTATATTATATTGATTCTGTAAATATCATTATATCAATTATATTATTAATAGTCAAAGATGTAGCTGAGCCTGTTTATTTCTAACTCACATACTTCCACATTAATCATTTAATTATCTTTGTCCTGTCATACTCAGGTGTGCAAAAATAATGTACACATGCAAGCAAAAGGTGCATAATTTTTTGAAGTATTAACTACGAGCCCCTTTTTTTTTGAAAAAATTATGATCTAGTCAAAATTTAAAACTTGTTATAGATTTATTTCTTCTGCATTTATAACTATTATGCTTAAATATATATCTTTTAATTTTTTATTTGTATGACACTTCTCTTTGAATCTTTATTTTAAACCATTTTTTCAGTTCATTATCAATTATTTCTTATTATCAGTAGAAAAACTCTTCATCCATTAGTGCCATTTGGTGCAAGCCTTAATAAATAAAATCAATGGATGCAGGAAGGTTTGTGTATAAAATTCCCATCTAGTGCCTACTCATCCAATATTCCCAGACTAGTTTCTAGCTTGTGGCTTTGATCAGTGAGAAGCTTTGGATCTGAGAGCACTGCATATAGATCTAAGGATCTAATGCAATCCTCCAGCAGCCACCTTTTGCCTATTTAGTTAAATATAAAGCTAGGAGCTCAAGATAAAAAACACAATCAAGCTCATTCACCTATATAGTTATATAGATCTGAAGCCAGTTCAGCATCTGTATACTTTGGTGTCCTTGGACACAGCAATTATTAATATGAGTTTGTCATTGCTACAATTTTGAACAGTTTATTATAGCATCTTTTTTTATAATGAATTTATTTTAAAATGTTATTAAAGAGCAGTGCAACACTTACAGTACAGGTTTCCAAAATATGGATCATAGATGACCAGGGTTCATGAACTAATTGTGCATAGATAACATCAAATATTAAAATTTTAGGGTAATTTATAAGTTCATTAGAAGAGTTTTATTCAATGGAAATCTTCAGAAAGAACAATTCTAAATCGATTAAATTCATGATCTTATGAGAATTACTATATCCAGTTTCTCTCTGATCATAAATCTACATCTAAATGAAGGTTTAATTGTTTATCTATCAATTCTCAACATCAACTATACTTTGTTATTGTGTATAGCTCAAAAGTGTGAGCAGATAAATTAGTGAATACAAGCTTGATTGACAAATTTATGCCAATATGAAGTAATGTACATAGAATAGCTATGCACTATCACACTATAAAAACAAGTACATTGGTGTGTGCTTATTGTTTATAATTACAATTGTTTGTATTTGCAAATAAATTGTAATTGTTTTCTTAATATAGTAATTAGCATGATATGTAAATAAAGTTTCTTTTATTATATTATTATATGATGAGTGACTGATAAAGAATCCAACAAAAATACAAGTCACTGAAAAGGAAATTTAAAATGAAAAGTCTGCTATAGATAAAATGATTAAGGGAAGAAAAATTGATGAAAACTGATGAGTTGTTAGTACCTGCAGTGATAAAAGATGATAGCAGAGATATGTCTTAATTGTCAAATTAATGAAAAGTAGTAAGAAATTGATTCTAATTACTTAAAATTCAGATTTATATGGAATGGTGGCAAAAAGATTCACATTTGCAATGTGTTATTTGCTGTAAAATTCTAACTATTCATAGTATGTCACCAAAGAAATTATTTTGACATATTGAGGCAAAACATGCAGATTTGAAAAAATAAATTGCTTAATTTTTTTTGGAAAGTAAACTAAAACATTTGTCATACTTTTAAGAAATATGCTTTCACATTTCACCAGTATTAATAAAAGAAAACTATATGTCTCATAGTTCAATTATTTTTAGATTGCATAAAGTGTTAAGACTCACACATGTTGGCGAGTTGTTAGTACCTGTAGTGATAAAAGATGATGGTGGATATATGTTTGGTGACAATAGTTTGAATTAATTCCATTTTCCAATAACATGGTTGCACTCAGAATTAGAAGATAGGTTTATCACCAGAATTAAGATGAATAAAGTTTTTCCACTGCAACTTAGATGAGTCAAAAATGTACAAAGTTTATTTCAATTGATTATTTTAATCAATTTTATAGGGAACAGTGAGTCCATGAAGATATACTATTCAAGATAATAATAAATAAATTTTTAGAACTCTAGACATGTTACATTAACAGAACTGCACTGAGTGAATTATATTAGTATATGTTTAAATTATGCAAAGGCAATGTAAAGTCAAAAGTAGTAATATTGTGATGCACATTCTTAAAATAAGTCTAATGGTGATACAACAGCATTAGTACTTAGTACTATGTTCATCATCATCAACCATTATCAATCCACTGCAGGATGAAGGTCTCTCCAAGCTCAATCCATCTTCTCTGATCTTTAACTTCTCTTCTCCACATCACCCTGCACACTTTCTTATTTAATCCATCCATCTCACATGTAGTCTCTTTCTAAGTCTTTTACAATCTCTTGGAATCCAGTTTAAAATCTGTTTCTTCTCTTACCCATATATTGCATTTTCGATCTCTTCTTGTTACTTCTAACATGTACCTCTCCATACTTCTTTGAGTGGTCTGAAGTCTCTATGTTGCTCTTCTATTAAGTGTCCAAGTCTCAGATCCATAAGTGAGAACTGGTAAAACACATTTATTAAAAAGCTTCCTTTTCAAACACATAGGCATATTTCCTTTTAGTATCAAGTTATTTTTACCAAAAGCACTCCAAACAACTTTAATTCTATGATTAATTTCATCCATATGTTTCCATCCGTATTAATAATCTGACCAAGATATTTGTAGCTGTTAACTTCTTCTAACTCTATCATAATCCATCTTTATTTTTATATTTTGAGAAAATTCATTGAAAATTACTTTAGTCTTTTTAACATTTATCTTTAGTCCTACTTTCATCTGATAACTCCTGCAACATTTTCTGCAGCTCTAAAGCATTATTTTCAAAAACAACTGTATCATCTGCAAAATCTAAATGACTTAAATAATCTCCATTTACTTTTACTTCTTTAGCTTCCCGTTGAAATCCACAAAATACTTCTTGTAGCATTGCTGTAAAACATTTTAGAAATATGGAGTCACCCTGTCTTACACCTTTCTCAATGTTGATTTTCCTAGTATCATTATGTAATCTAATTGTTGCTGTTGAATTTTTATAAATATTCTTCAAAATATGACAATATCCTGGATCTATACCTTGATGATCCAATGGTTTAATAATCACTGAAGAAATGCTTATAGAATCAGATGCCTTTTCATAATCTAAAAATCTAAAGCATAATGGCACTCATATTCATTTGTCCATTCTATAACTTCTCTCAATACCTGGATATGATCTACTGTACTAAAATCACTTTTAAATCCAGCTTGTTCTCTTAGTTGGTAGAAATCCAATGTTCTTTGTAGATGAGTTGTAATTATCTTTGTAAATTTTTTGTATAAAATGGATAAAATGTTAGGTCTGTAATTTCTAATATCTTTATTACATTTTTAAATATTAATATTAATACTGCATGTTAGGTGATTATAAATGCTTTAAATACTGCAATAAAACTTGTAAATTTTATCAAGAGTAACCTGTTGTAACCAGGCTTATTTACAAAACAGTTTAAAATATCAACTTTCACAAATCTTTTCTTTTGCATACTGAAGTATGTAGTCTGTGGAGAGATTAAGTATTAATAAAGCTTGTTAAATTCTATGAAGAAATTGCAATATTTCTGGTTGGACAAAAGAATTTTGTAAATGCTCACTTATTTGACAGATATATTTTTAAAATTAAATAAAAAATAAATTATATTTACAAGGAAAAGACTACTGATATTTTTGTGGTATATAAAAACTAAAATTTTTGATTAAAAGTGAAGTAAGGATCAATTGATAACTTAATCCGTACATTCATTTAAAGAAAGTTTTGATTATTATTTTAGTAAAGAAATTAAAAATTGTAAGAAAATTATATTTTAAATCCAATTTGGCATGATGATGTGAATACTGGTATGTCTGACAAAGGCAGATATGAAGATCTAATTGATATGTTCAATGACATTTCATCGAAAAAAATTCTGATTGCAAAAAAAAATATATATATATATAGTTTGGTTATCAGTTCAAAACAAGTACCCACTTTTTTCTATCACAGTTTTGAAACTGCTACTTACGTCTAATACTTCATTCATCAGTGAAATTAAATTTCCTGCAAATTTCAATTATCAAATATCTATCTGAAAATAACATATATTAATGTAGTCATCAAAGACATCATCAGAAAGGTTTATTCTTCATACATACTCCTCATTATATATCTGATATTAAATTTATATACTAATTAAGAGAAATTCCATAAAAAAAATTAAAAGCAATAGTGCAATATTTTTTATTCAACCCATTCCCTTTTTAATATGCAATAAAAGTGAGTGTGTCATGAAAAAGTTACCATTTTTAAAACTGGTTCTTGGCTAATTAAACTTTGGGAATATTTGACTTATGATAATAAAAACATATGTGTATATTATTTATTTATAAATGATTTTTTTTTGTTCATTTCTTAATGTTAACAATTTTCCACCACCATTTTCAATCAGTTTTAATGTTTTGAACTTCTTTTATTTGATATAAAATGTTTCTAGTATTGTATTTTGGGAATCAGAGTTTCTGCCAGTTCAAAAGATCAGAAATTTCAAAAATTTTTGACTCTCCAGATTATAAACATTCAGCAAGATGTATTTGACAATATTCTGCGATATCTTGTACTTTTCTAGAATTATCAAAAATGGAAATTGATGAATCTTTCGTATAAATTAGAATAAATAAAAAAAATCATGTATAACAGCTATATATATGTATATATTAATAGTAATTACACATAAAAAACCATAATTGGCACATAGTTTTGTGCCCTTTTCAAATGTTTAGCATCTATTTTATCATTAACCAGTTATTGCAGATAGAACATGATCTATTGTTTTACTATCATCATCATCATCATCATTATCAACCATTATCAATCCACTGCAGGATGAAGGGCTCTCCAAGTTCAATCCATCTTCTCTGATCTTTAGCTTCTTTTCTCCACACCACCCCTGCACACTTTCTCATCTCATCCATTCATCTCACATGTGGTCTCTTTCTAGGTCTTTTACAATCTCTTGGAATCCAGTTTAAGACTTCAATTGTCCATCTATTATCATCTCTTCTAGCAATATGTCCAGCCCAACTCCACTTCAATCTTTTAATTTTTTCAATGAGGTCAGTAATACCTGTTTGTTCTCTTACCCATACATTGCATTTTCAATCTCTTCTTGTTACTCCCAGCCTGCATCTCTCCATACTTCCTTGAGTGGTAGTATATATAAAGTTATATAATGTATATATTATTTATTTTGTATATTGTTGAGTTATATAGTCAATTTTTTGAAGTTATATTGATTCTCTATTAAAACATATATATTATTTTACTTGTTTTATTTTGCTGTTATTTTATTTCCATTATAGAACACTAGATGGTGATCTATCTGCAATAAATTTTTAAGAGAATATACATGTAAATGGAAAAAATATGGGTGATTTATTCTGTAAATTGTGTAAGGAAGGAATAGAAAATATTAGGCATCTGTTAATTGAATGTAAATGCTTGAAAGCAGAAAGGGTACAAATAATGAAGTTATGGAAGAATAAATATGAACAAAGTGATTATACAGAAAGTGGATGACAAAATCCATTAAAATTTTTGTTGCAGTGGGTGTTCTTGCATCACTGTTATAAATAGTTGTTTATATAACAATATGGTAGTTTATTTCTTGTTTTTTTATATTTTTTTTTGTGATAGGCAAAATGTAAGACAGCCTTTAAATAAGCCATTGCAACGTAAAGATTTCTCCAACGTCTCTCTGTAGAGAAACGGGGACTTATTAATAATAGTAACATTTCGAATAATTTTCAATTTTAGTTTATAATCTAGCTTCGAATAGCGTATAAATTATTGAAATGGCTACCTGCAAAAACAAATCCTAATTGTGATTTAAACTTGAAGAAAGTTTCAAGTCTTACCTTGATTCAAATCCAGGTTAGAAGCATGGAAATGGTTTCTTTATTATTAAGCTATAAGATATGTTCGTCTATGTGTACCCCCTATATATATATTGTAAATTTATTATACAATTGCTTTTATTTATTTCTCAAGTTTTTAAATAATTTAACATTTAAATATAGCTCACTAAATGTTTGAAATTATATTTTAAGATCACATTTATAAAAATCACATTTATATTTATATTACATTTTTCTAAATAGTATTTAAGTATCAGTAATTATTCTTTTAAATTTTTTTCAGTCGAAGATTTTTTCTTTAT
Source organism: Epiperipatus broadwayi (assembly GCA_028023455.1). NCBI lineage: Eukaryota > Metazoa > Onychophora > Udeonychophora > Euonychophora > Peripatidae > Epiperipatus > Epiperipatus broadwayi. Next base: position 8,696,338 of record JAQFVV010000022.1, read on the forward strand.
ACATGCATTGTGTAACCATTTCCTTCCACTACTCCTTCGTTTTTATTTTTCAGAAAAAAAACCCTCTTATTTCAGAATGTCATTAATTCTTCTTTTTATCATTTATTTCCTTTTTTTTTCCTTGTTAACTTTTTCCTCCTGTTTATCCAGTAATGATTTGTTTATACCCCTTTGATGCATTATGTATAAAAAGCCTTTCTTTTCCGAACAAGACTTATGTTCCAAATCATGATAAATTGTTTTAATTTTGATAAATTTAATTTGTTTCTTTTTTTATTTTAATCCTTTTTCTGCTACAAAATATGTTTAATGTTATTTTATAGATTGTATATATTGATTTATTGTCCCTATAAAAAATATAAGCTTATAAAAAACACAAAAGGAACTTTTTAACTAAATACATATAAATTGTTTTATTTTTATATATATAATTTTTTTTTTTTAAAAAGCTCACTTTCAGGCTTATTTACAGCTATATATAAACAGGTTTATGATATGGCATCTGGGGGCCCATCTTTTGGTGGGCTGTCAACAATAGTTTAAGCAGACTTTGTCATTAATATGAGAAAAAAAATTGATAGAATATTTTTATTAGAAATATTTAATGTTTTATTTTATAGTTTGTGAAATGTCATCAGAAATGATTATTGGGTAAATAAAATTATCACTTTTATGATTAATATCAACAATGAAAAAGTAGGTACTGTGGATATATAATACTGACATTTTATTTTTAAATAAATTATTCGTAGTAATGTGTTCTTTTTTATATAAATTAGGATATTAAATAAAAGTAATTGAGAAATTTAAACATTTTCATTATTTTATTAATTATAGCAACAAAAGGGCATTGACCTGTTTACTTTTGTGCAATGATAGAGTATATATGTAGCATATTTTGAGGCTTGAGCAATATACCACAACTTGTCCAAGTTAAGAAATATTCCACTTATATTTAAGTAAAAAAAAGTGTTTCTAACAATAAAGTGAATAGGAAATCTAAATATTTATATATGTTTTATTAATTATTATGACAAAATGTCATCAGCCTATTCAGTTTAATGCAATAATAAGAATATATATAGTATATTTTAAGCTTGAGCCTCAAAATTTAAAGTCCGAGCAATTGTCACAATAACTTTAAATCATTCATATTTAAATAAAAAATATTGAAACTCGGAATGTATTTCTAGCAATAAAATGATTAAAAAATGTAAACATTTTCATTTATATATAAATTGTATTAATTATTATGGCATTTTGGTGCTTCTGTGATGAAGCATCTTTGTGCCCTGCACACAGCATATGGGTAGCCCTGAGTATAGGTGCCACTAACAAACATCACTAACATATTGTGACAATTACATGAATGAAACCACGTATAATGTTTTATCATATGATGGATAAAAAAAGAAAAAGAATTATAGTAATTGAATATGTTTTTTTAAATGAAATATAAATATTATTTTATGATGTAATAATTACTTGTAGATATAAAACTTGTTAAATGTAATCTTTTAAATTATAATTTTTGTAGTAGTGCAAACTTTGATTCTTAGAATGAGTTGTAGATATACTTACTACATTATCATTAAAAGTACTGAAATATTAAAAGCAGCTGTAAAATTTTTATTTATTAGTTCAATTGTTTTTTTTCATAAAAAGGATTTATTTCATGTTAACATATAAAAATAGTCCTATCTTTTTTTTCTTAATTTTTCTTTTACGATTATATAAAAACATTTTAATTTTGAACACTTATAGTTATTTACACACACACACCCAAAAAGATATCATGAAATATATTAAGGAAATCTTTTAAAATATGCAAGTGAATAATTTGGTTATGTAAAAATAAAGTTTGACCTAACTAAGGAGCGATTGTATACCATTTAATAGTTATAAATATAATTTTTTGATAGCTCCAATATAGATGAAATTTATATAAAAGTACTGAAAAACCCCAGTGACGTACATGTTAGCAAATATAAAATATAGAATTAATTCACATACACTTTAGCATTGACCATATACAAGCATAATATTTACTTACGTGCTTGTATGCAGAGTGTGATTTATATATACTAATGTAATTTTAAGTCAGCTATTAGCTATTCTAACATCATTATAATTAAACAGAAGAAAAGGCTGAGCCACATATTTAATACCCTCTAAATGTTAAATCGATCTTCACTTAATGGATGTAAATATAACTTTTTAATAGTTTGAATATAGATGAAATTAATACATTTTACATTTCTGACAGTTAGTTTGCATATAGCTCACTGCTGGTTTTCAGTAATTCCATAACAATCTAATGTATACCATTGTATATTAAAAAAAAGAAGTGAGGATAATTATAATTTCTAAAAGACTTATATATATATATAAGCATTTTGATTTTTAAAATCATATGTATTTGTCAAGCGTTGGTGGTCAAATGGTCAGCACAGCTGCCTTACAAGCAGTTGTCCCAGGTTAGCTTCCCAGCCGATGCTATGACACATGGAGAAAAAATCATATATATTTTAATTTTTTTTTTATATTTACTATAACATGAAATTCACTCTCATACAATTATAAAAATTCATTTAAAGTCACAAAGAGTTCAATAGAATTAAAACCTTTATATTAAATATTTAAGAAATAAATATCTAAATAAAATAATTAAGAATTTAAAATTAAACAAATGTGACTATTGATGATGGTTGCATGTGGTTATATATTTGAGTCCTATGTATTGAGTTAAAAATGATTAATATGTTTGTTAAGTTAATAATTTTGTAATTCACAAATACATTGTTTTATTTAGAAGTGTATAATATTTAATGGGTAGATCTATTTGTTTAAGATTCTAGACAATCCTGAATGGCTTTACTTTTTAATTTGTCTATGTGTTATCTTTAAAATTTGTATATTTTTGGATATAATAGAAAAAGGTAAATCTAAATATAAGAAAATCTAAAAATCTGACTTTCAAGAACTTATATATAGATATAAAAATTTTAGCATGTATTTTTTTTTAAAGAAATTGGAAAAAATATTACAAAAATTCCATTTATATATAATTAAATATAAAAAAAGGCAAACTAGTTAAAAAAAAATACAATTATTTGTCATTAAGATTTTATTGTTAATATATTATTTTATTAATCTGTTTATAAATGGACTCTAAGAAAACCAAAAGATAATTTGTAATTAGTATTAAAGAAACAAATTTTTATAAGTAAAAAAGAGGATAAAATGTTTTTGTCAGGTTTTAAGAAGACTATATATAAAGAATTAAGTCAATATTTGATTCATTCATTCACATTGACAGACATTCTTTCATATTTGTGCATAGAGAACTAATGAATTTATTTTTCATACTGCTACAGAAATTGAGAAATTATAGAGTAGCACAAAGCCAAGAAATGAATAGAATTATGGCCAAATAACCACAGCTTAGTAATAACTACCTGTATAAAAAATATGTAGTTATAAAGTAGTGCTTATTTTGTTCTGGCCATAACAAGAAACTTTTCTATAGAGATAACTTTCAACAAGATGTGACAATTTTAGTCACCAGTGCACTTTTCATACTTCCAAATATAATTTCTCAATAGTAAAAAGATACCATGCAATATCTCAAAATTAGTAATATAAATCTCTTTTGCCTGTCATGGTTCCTGTTGGTCAACAGTTTCCCCAGTTTGCTGAAGTGAAATAATATATAGCAGAGATAATTTGGAGAACTCAAGTTGGAAATTTTGCAGAAGAGAAATCTGTAGTTTTGGAAAAGCTGAAAAATAATGCTTGTACATAAAATCCCCATTTAGTGCTTATTCATCCTATATCCCAAGACTAGTTTCTGGCTTGTGGTCTTCATCAGTGAGGAGCCTTGGATCTGAGAGCACTGCACCTAAATCTTAGCATCTAATGCAACACTTATATGACTATATAAGCTAATGAGCTTGGATTGAAAATATTATTGTATTTTCAATTTAAGACTCATAGTTTTGTAGTTAAGTAGTGTAATGGTATATAATATGCCATTACATTAATTTAAAATTAAAATTTAAGTTCGTAAATAAAAATAAATTTATTAAAAACTAAAAGCTAAAATTAAAAAGAGTAGTTTTTCGCACAGATGGAAAACGTTAAAAGTATTTTTTTTTTTTAAAAAAAAGTATTTGAACATACTTTTTTATAAAAAAAAGTACAAGATATAAAGATAAAATATTTTTTGTTAAAAGATTCCTATGTAATCTCAGTAAATGGGAATGATTGTGTTATTAATTAAATGAAAAGCAAACTAGCCTTTGGGACTTTTATATAATTAAAAAGTCAGATAAGAGAATAAAAAAAATTAGAATGTCCAATAGAAGCAGTAACCAACGCTTGGACCTTAATAAAAATGATTGGAACAGGAAACTATGTTCAGTGAATCCGGAGGATTACTATAAAAAGAAAACAATTCAAATTAAAAGACAGTTCCAGCTTGATTTTTTTGAGAAGGGTAAAAGAATGCAATTTTCACACTCTCTCTTATTTCAAATAAAATGACTGTTAATTTATGAATGGCACTATTGTAGACCCGAATCATATGAGTCCTACAATAAAATAGTACCAGGAATGAACCAGCTAAGGCCATCTCTGGAAAAACAGATTAGTCTTCCATGAAAGTATGACCAATAAAGACTTCATAGGAATTGGCACCAGGAACCGCGAGCTCTTCCACTGTAAGATATGAACTGTAAAATTTTAAAAAAAAAGTAATTAAGAACTTTCATCAAGATTTGATAAGGTTTTAATAATCAACTAAACCTAAATTTTAAAAAGAATTTTTATTTGACTTTTAAAATTTCAAAATCAATTAATAATGTTTAATTTTATATATTTGAGTTTGTAATACATTTAATCAGCCATTCAAGCTATTGTGCGCTTTTTACGGTGTTAAATAATAAATGAGCATTTTCACTCCCAACACAAGATATAGTATTTAGGAAAGAATAAAATGAATCCACTTATTCTATCCAACCCAAATGCTTATATATGGGCAAATCTTAAGTACTGTAAGTGAAAGAGTGAGGATAGAGCACAAACTTTAAACCACTGTTTACGATATCTGAATGAATGATGTCAATGAAATTATCTAGAATTTACTAGACATCGCTCACAAATAAAACTTTAAACATATGTAAATAAACATTTATTTTAGTGCTGTTTCTTGACGTCATTCATTCAGATATCGTAAACAGTGGTTTAAAGTGAGTGGTCTATCCTCACACTTTCACTTACAGTACTTAAGATTTGCCCATATATAAGCATTTGGGTTGGATAGAATAAGTGGATTCATTTTATTCTTTCCTAAATACTATATCTTGTGTTGGGAGTGAAAATGCTCATTTATTATTTAACACTCGTAAAAAGCTCACAATAGCTTGAATGGCTGATTAAATGTATTACAATTAGAAACAGCGCTAAAATAAATGTTTATTTACATATTTGAGTTTGCTAATTTAATCATTTCCATCTTTTTTTTATTAATATTTATTGACTAAATTATTTAAATGTATTAAATTTAAGTTGGGTGTAGATGGCTGCATAGATTCATTAATGTTTAATTTTTTTTTTTCATATTGATTAAAATATATAGATATCAAATAAATATGACACCTTATGCTGAGTGTCCAAATGTATTTATTTGTATATCTTTTAAGTTGTTGGTGTCAATGTGGCATTTTATGATGAATGCTATTGGGTTTATTGTAAATTTCCCTCTGCAATTCCTTCAATAACTTTATATTTTAATCGTTTATGTTTATTTTAAAGGGCTTTTATTTCAGGCTATTTGTTTCATAGTTAGGTTGATGCTGGTGGAGGGATATGTGGGTGTTTATTTCAATGTAATGTGAAGCATGTTTAGCATACAGGGAAACATACCCAACTGAATGCATGACCCAAAGATGTAGTCATTGCATTGCAATGGATGCAGATGTATTTCCTGTGCCATTGACCCCTTTTTTTAGCTCTATGGATAGGGACTATAAGTCAACAGATAGACTGCTCTCCACCATAGGTATCCTTTTTCTTTAATTATTGTATATACATGATTCCTTCACCAGACAGATGCACATTCCTGTACTGGATGAGGATCATGTCCTTCAAATAATATCATGCTGTCAGATGCACATTTCTGTCAGTGTGGTTTTATGCTAGCATCTTCATATTGCATTGGTTGCGACTATATATCTGGAAACAGGCATTGGTTTGGCTGCAAACTTTTAGTCTTAGATTGAACAATTGTTTTGAAAAGTTTTTAACTGAGTAATCTTTGTAGCCTATCTATACTCAACATTCTAAAGTAAAATTTATTAAAATGTCCATCTGTGCGAACGGTTTAAAATAGTAATTTAAATTTCAAAATTAATATTAAAATCTAAAGATAAATTTTATTCCTCAATTTTATTTATATGTGCATTAATAAATGCTGTTTTGTGTGTTAATTACTGGCAGTAGCTTATTTTATTTTTTCTTAATATTAATATATTTTGAGAATATAAATCTTTATTAAAACTTATAAGAATTGCTATTATAAATTATCTCTGCTGCTCCCTGAGTTAGTGGCATGGGCTGATGGTCAGAATAAAACAAATATGTAAAAATTAGATCTTAACTGTATGTATCTGCCTACTATATAAATTTTCCAGGTTCCAGTAGCCTGGTGGTGCCCTGTATGGCAGATACGGTAAGACTGCAACTTCCAATCTATCCCATATGTTATAGTAGAAATAAAAGGTGGCTGCTAGAGGGTTGCATTAGATACTAAGATCTAGGTGCAGTGCTCTCAGATACAAGCATCCTCATTGATGAAGGTTACAAGTTAGAAATTAGTCTGGGGATATTGGATGAGTATGCACTAGATGGAGATTTTATGCACAAGCCTTCTGGCATCCGCTGATTACTCTGGCTTGGAGAGTTTTGTCTGTTTTAAAATAGCTGTTACTATTATAGCAAATCAGGTTGCCAGTTTTATATACCAGATTTCTAAACCCAAGATTGATAGAATCTGTCACATAATGTTACTATAATAGCAATATGATAAGATGTGTAGATGTCACTGAACTTAAACTTACCTCTGCTTATTTTAAATCAAGAAAAGTCCCAGGATCAGATAACATGCTTCTAGAGTTTCTAAAAAAATTAAGATCTAAAACTAAACCATGGTTGGGAGAATTATTCACTAATTTTATTCATACAGAAAGTATTCCAAAAATTTGGCATAAAAACAAAACTATAGCAGTCCTAAAACAAATCAAATCCCAACAATGATCTAAAGAATTATCATCCATTATAATTATTATGTGTTTTCTTTTGAAAGGATCATATTATCAAAAATGTTATCAATAGTTTGAAAGTTAGCTTCCTATAGAGCAGGCTGGTTTTAGGGCCAAAAAAGCTGTTGGGGCAAGTTTTATTTTTAACAATTCACATTGAAAAAGGCTTTCAAAATAAATTAAACAATTGGTGCTCCTTTACTGATCTAACCTAAGTTTATGTCTTGTTAGAAAAAAATCTCTTCTTCTTTAATGTTTCCAAAATTCTTAAATGCAGAAAAACTATTAATTAACATAGCAAAATACTCACTAGAAAAATTCAAGGGAATCTAGGAGAAACCATGAGACTCGGATCTTTCATTTACTTTATTTAATGTATTCACCAGTGACCTTCCAAATACAGATGGCAGGAAATTTATCCTAACATTGCTTTGACTTTTGAAAAGCAATCCTTTTTTGAATTAGGAAATTCTCTACCGGATTTGAAAAATTGGAAATTCAAAGACTGTGGTCTTGATCCTAATTTAGCAAAACCAGTGTACTTTATTTTTCATTTAAACAATAAAGAATAATCTCATAATCAGAATACAATTTTTTGCAATAGTAGCCTGAAATATGACAACTATCTCATGCAGTTTAGGGGTGACCTTCAATCATAGCCTAATCTATTTTTCTCATTTATGTAAGATTAGATCCAACTTTATTTATAGGAATAACCTCCTTGGAAAGCTAGCTGGGATTGTGTGACAAAATAGTTTACAGATAGCTTCTTTAGCATTAGTATAGTCCTCTGATGAATATTGTGCATCTGTTTAAAGCTCTCATACTAAACTTCTGGATACTCAGTCTAATATAACTGATACACTTAAATCTATTCCTTTGCAGTTGCTTCCTGTTCTTCCACAAATTTCTCCAATGGATATCATAGGAGAAATTGCCTCAAAAATGTACAAAAAAACTATTAAGCAAATTGAACTTGCTAATAAATTAATATTCATCACCTAAGATTTGATTCAAATCAATATCTCTTTTTTTTAAATGTTCAACAAGAATCTACATTTGAAGAATTATGACATAAAAATGTGATTCTTATAAGATTCCAAATACATTTATTTTTTCTAATCCAACAATAAAGATAGCTGGATTTGATCTTCCTGAATGCAACTGGAGTTTCATCAACAGATTAAGGGGCCATGATTATTGTGCTTATCTATTTCATAAATGGAATTTATCTGACACTAAACTTTGTAAAGGCAGACAATACAAACTATGAACCATATATTTAATGATTGCCAGATTTATGGTTACAGTTGTAGAATTGAAAGGTTTAAAAATATATCAGTGAATCTATCTCTGAGTTGGAATCTCTACAGGAGTTTTTTAAAAAAAATGATATCTGGTTAATAGGTTAGCTATCTAAATTTATAGGTTAACTAAATTTAAAACTAAATTTACTGTGCATGCAATTTTGTTAAGTCTTATTTTATTGCATACTTAAATAGCCTGTGTTTGTTCCCAGGCATTTGTATGTTCTAAGTTGATGAATATGTCATGCGATAATGGAGAATAAATTAGGATATTATTACACAAAAAATGGTATTAACATCACACACAGTTTACCAAAAAAAAAGTGGTGTTTGAGTAATCTATTTGGTATATCCTGATTATAAATGAATATAGTAAATAATGCAACTCTTAGTCTGATTCTTACATAGATAGTAATAAATTAGTGATGATCAACAAATCTTCATTTTTTCTAAATGGGATTTTTACAAAATGAGAATACATGATTTGATTATCATTATTATCTTAATTATTAAATGAGAATTGATGTCAGTACATTTATGCTTAATGAAATATTTAATAACATTTTCATACCAGTACATAAACAATGATTTTTTAATGTGTTATAATATCAATAAATATATGTGAAACTTTTTTATTATCAAGTTACATACACACAAATGTATCATTATCAATATCATCAATTTCAATCATTATCTATTTATTCATTGGTTACTTTTACAACTTCTTTCAATCCTCGGATATGAATCTTGCAGCTTGTTTTTTTAGTTCCTTTAAATAGAACTGCTAGAAAATTGCTAGGCATGTAATTTCTTATATCTTCTTCATTACTTTACTTAAACATCACTATTACTATTGGTTTCTTTCAATAATTTGGTATATCTCTGCCATTTAAACATTTGGTATGTTGTTTTGCCAACAATTTTTTTATCTCTTCACTTGCTTTTTTTAAGATGCCAATAATAATTCCATCATTTCATGAAGGCTTTTCCCTTCATCATGGATTTACATGCATGTATTACCTCTTCTTTTAAGATACTTAGCAATTCAGAAGAAGTACACATTTTAATGGTTATTTTGTTTTCTATTATATAATTCATTATAGATCTCTTCCTCACATTTTGCAACATCATCTCTCATTTTAGTTAATTCTGCCTTCGTTTTTAATTGCTGAAATAACTTTTCTTCCAATACTATGGCGTTAATTTAAATTATTGTTAATCAATAAAATATGGTCTTAGTATTCATCTTCAGAATCAAACTGTTACAGTATTCCCTGCATATCCATGGCATTTACTTTCAAACTATTTCATGATACCAATATTCATGGTTAATAGTAAAAATTGATATTTGTACAACACACAATACATATACGTATTCGTATATGTACATACTGTGTTTGCACTATGAATAAAAAAATTAAAATATAAATTATTTTTTTATTGATTTCTAATTTTTTTTTTTTTTAGTTATGAATAATTGAAATTGCAAATATGTAAATTACAGATGTAGGGAATGTAGAAATAAGTTTATAGTAACTGTAATTTTATATGCAGAATTTAAAATAACATAATTAATTATTATAATTTGATATGAAGGTGTCAAAGTAATTGCACTCATATATTTGACAATATGCACTTCAAATAAATATTTTTAGGACTATCACTAATCATTTATTAGAGTAGAGTTTGTTACATCATTTTTATTCCAGTTATAAACTTTAAACCCAGCTAAAGATTAATTTAGTATCAATAACATGATTCTTGTAAATGAGGAGAAATGAAAGAAAAAATGATCATTATCATTATTGCAAATCAGAACAATTTTGAATATCTTTTGACATTAATTAAGAATTTGCACAAAGCGAAAAAATATATACTGTTTTTGAAAATAAAATTGTGACGACTTATTATTATTAGGAATACATGTAAAAAGTCATAAATATGTAAAATTATTCTATCTTGATTTCATGTAAATTATGTTGCTTTATTTTTAAACATTATAAACATTTTTTTAATGTAACTCATTTAATTAATTACATAAATTTGTGTAAACTCATGCAAAATCTTGATTTTATTCTTGGATCAATTTAAAATATACAATTAATCAAAAAAAAAAAAAATCAACTGTTTAATTATAGGCATTTTTAAAGCTAAAATCTGTAATTTTGTAAAATAATAGTGAAATGTGTATATACACACACGCGCGCATAAATTATATATTTTGCAGGTTTATCTGTGCATAACTTTGACAATGAATATACCAACACTTCAGCTTGATTACACAAGCCATCAAGTAGTTGGTAAATCGTCAGTATATTTATTATCAAAATCATAGATGGATGAACCCACAAAGTATAACATATATATACACACACACGATTGATCTACTGCAGGTTCAAAGTCTCTCCAAGTTTAATCCAGTGTCTCAAATCCATAGTTTCTCTTTGCCACATCATACCAAAAAGTTTCTTATCTAATCCATTTATATCACACGTCACTGCCTTTTAGGACATTTACAGCTTCATGGGATCTTTTAAATACTTCACCTATACATCTATTGTCATCTCTTTTAGCAACATATCTATCACGGCTACATTTCAGTTTTATAATTTTTTTGATGATGCCAAGATATTTATTTATTGTCTGACTTATATAGTTCCCTTCCTTGTTATCTGCAATACACACTTTTCCAAATTTTGTTCTTCTGGCAAATACAGGTCTCAGATCCATGAATACAAACTGGTAAAAACCTCTATTAAAACTTTTTTTTAAACACAAAAGCATATGTCTTTTAATATTCAGTTATTTCAAGTCTAATTCTATGATTAATTTCATTCATTGTGTTTTCATCCGTATAAATAATCTGATTAAGTTATTTGTAATTGTTAACTATTTCTAATTCGTCGTTATCTTCTGAGAAAATCCATTGAACATTATTTTAGGTTTTTTTAAAAATATTTATCTTAATCCTACTTTGTTACTTTCATCTGATAACTCTTGCAATATTTCTTGGTGCTCTGAAACTTATTTGCAAAATAACTACATCGTTTGCAAAGTCTAGATGACATAAAACGATTTTCATTTATTTTTATTCGCTTAGGCTTTCCATATATATATATATATGTGTGTGTGTGGGTGTGTTATAAACAATTATATATATATGTCCTACACAGTTTGTAGAGTATCTGATTTGGGATCAGAAAGTGTCCCAGCATTGATTTTGTCACTCATAGATCTGGTGCTCAGACTTCTTGTAAATTCCTGAGCAATAAAGCCATATGACTTTCTAAAAATATGTATATATACTTAATATTAGATACATCAGTGTTCAATAGTATATAATACTTGTGAGATTAATTCTCATATGGCTGGTTAATTAGATAAATGAACCACTCTCAAGCTGAAGCATAAAATAATTTTTTAGAGAAAAGTTCAGACCATCTTCTCTCTTTACCTCATTACTTATATATAGATTTGTCTGAAACATTTTGATCAGAAAGCATAAATGTTTTAAACCAATCATACTACATTTTTAAAAGCATTTAAAGCTTGATTTATATTAATTATTTGCTTTAGTAGTGTAACAGTCAAGTTTGTACATTCGCGTAACAGAATTCAGAATCCAAGCAAAAGAGACTGAAGCTGACCAGACTAGGACTGTAACATCCCGAGTCCGACCACACTTCAACTCGTAAGCCAGGATTCCAAGACTCAAGACCCTACGAATGACCACCTTGAAATTACACGTAGTATACCTCTTTCCACACGGCCGACATAGGTCACGGAGAAGCAATAAGACTCTGATGAATAAAAGAAAGGTTCTGAATTGACTAAAATATCACTAAATTTAATTTAACCTAATGCATAGTTTTCACATATATAGACTATAAATAGTAATTAGAATTGGATTGAATTAGATCAATAACGAAACAGAGAACGAAATACATTAAATTAATTATATATTTATTTACAATTGGCATGAAATTGATCAGTTTTACACATTTCAGCGTCGAATGTACAAACATTTGATAATTCAAAATCACTTTACATAAGTAATCATTAAATTTCATAGATGAGTTTAACATGTATCCATCTTAGGAATTGTTTACAATTGATACATAATTAATCACTACGTTATGCCTATAAATCTCGATAAGCCAAATCCTATTACATTTGTGGCTGGTATATAAATAATTATATTAAACTTTGATCATGAATTCATTTACTAAAATATACACTATAATTTAATAACGAGCGCATAAACCAGCTCAAGTAATGATCGGTCGAACGTGGCTTTCGAGAGAAAATTTCAGAATGCTGAAAGCGTTAGGTTAAGGTGGGAGAGTTGGCTGAAATAAGATTTTACCAATGCGCTATGGCACAGGTAAACAATAATAGGAAAAGTCGCTCTGCGGATGGATGAAATAACTTCAGGGTTCTTGCGACAAACGCCGGTACCCTGTAACCGATCGCAATGCTGCGTGGAAAGGAACATTGTGTTCAGGAATGGCGGGGGTCTTATGTGCTAACCTGGCCTTGGCTCAGGCTTCGCTACTGCTCTACCCTATAAGAAAAGATGTGCTGGCAACGCCGTGGCTCCATCTTGAGATACGTATATTACGTATAGCAGCAAAACGAGAATATTTTTATAAAATAATATCACATCCGCCAAGCAAAGAATAGTATATTTCATACTATGAAATACGAGTTAATAGCATATTAGCTCTATCAAATTGGGAACAACTCTTGTGTAGCCTGGTAATAAACGTCTATGCTACAAAAAGGGGATATTACTACATCTGTACTTTGACATGTTCGATCTATTCAGTTACTTATAGATAATAAATATTTAAGGAGGGAAAGTATATTTCTATGGAAGACTTAAGAATTTAAATGTCAAATATACTTATAAATACGATCAAGGCTAAATTTAATTCTAAATAAAACTAAAAGGTTAAGTTTTTAAATGGTTGATTATAACAGAGCCACATTTCACATATTAAATCATTTAAATAATAAAAAAAAAATAGGATTTCGAAACAGCGTAGAAAGTTGATGCTATAAATAAATTACGCGAAGATTTTCAAATAATATCTTCTTAAAACATACATGAAATTAAGTGCTCACTGTTTCGAAATTTTGGCATATAAAATATAATAAGCATTTAAAATAAAATAAGCAAAGAAATATAGACACAACCGCAGTGATATAACTTTAAATTAGACCCTTATAAAGTACTTTAAATGAAAGGAAAATATAAATTACTCAGATTATTTAAACTTTAACACATTAAATTTTGATAGCAAGTGACATATTTAAAATATTAAATGGATTTTAAGTTTTGATTACATTTTAGCTTTATCATTATTTTAAAAAGTTAGCTAACTTATATAGATATTATTTACATTTACACAGAATTACACAGAGCTCTGCGGATGGAAGAATAGTTTTAGGGTTTTTGTGACAAACAACGGTTTACCCAAGAACCGGTCGTCATGCTGCTAATGGGGAACCTTTATTTGGTTCAGAGGCGGGGGACTTACATGCTAATCTGGCCCGTAGCTCAGACTTCGCTACTGCACTACCCATAAGAGAAGATGGGCTGGACTTACCGTGGCTCCATCTTATATATATATCAAAAAGAACAGCACAACGAGAAGATATTAATAAATCCCACATCCGCCAAGCCGAAGGATATTATAAATTAAAGATCATATATTAAATGAACACTAGATCATCAGCTTGATCAAAAGAGCCAACTCTTCTGTAGCATGAGAAACACGATATGCTACTGACAGGAATATATAGATACAAACTTTACTTTATCCCGTTCAATCTCTTTAGTTATCTATAACTAATAAACTTTTAAAAAGGGGAAAGTATATTTAATAGGGGACTTACGAATACTTAACTAAAAAAATATACTTATGATTGCACTCCAGGCTAGTTTAATCTTTAGTAACATAATAATTAAAGGTTGAAAAGCCACATTTTATATTTATATTAATTAATTTACTAAATGACAAAAATATGAATTTGGGTTTCGAAACAGCGCACGAAATGACGCTATATAAATAATAATACGGAGATTTTAAATTCATATCTTTAAAAACATTTTAATAATTAAATGCACGCCGTTTCAAAACATAGGCATAACTAATAATAAATAAAATAAGCAAAAGAAAAGCAAAATATAATTGCAGTGATTAAATTATATAGCAAAACATTAATTAACAGAAATTTAGCAAAAGTATTTCATTTATAGAATTAAAATATTTTAGGAAACAATTTAGACAGTTTACACTATTGTATTAGCAAAAAGTATTTCATTTAAATATTATTTCGAAAACAATTTAGATAGAAATTTCAATAATATAGTTAGCTAACCTGTTTTTGAAGAAATAATGAATGTTTTTGAAATGCCACAGAGCTCTGCGATTTTAAATAATACTAAAATAGTTCTGTAGCTAAGGAGAAATTCGAGCTGGAAATGAAGGTGACTTCTTTGGCGGCTTATGGCATCTTCAATTTAGTTGGGAGACGATTTTTAAAATAGTGTTTCTTTAGCTGGATTGAAATCGGAACGAAGGCAAATTATTTTTACGGCTTATGGCATCTTCAAATTTAATTGGTGTAAGCTTGGTTGTTCCTTTGGCATTTGATGGATTGAACTAGGCGTTCCATCACGGGAAAGCAGCAAAATCTTGCCGGACTTTAGCCAGACATGTTAAGGTTGAACAATAATAAAACTTCTCCTGTTGACTCTCTTCAAAAGTAAGATGGATTCTCTCTTCCTGCTTAAAATAAGGCCTATTTATATCCTTCTACTAAACTTTAACACCTTTCTGGAATTTCGTAAGCCTCAGGACCAATTGACTTTTAATTAAAGCAAAATAATATAATTCAATTTCTACAACAACTGATAAAATCTCCGAGGTGTTATATTTAATTTCCTTAAACAAATGTATCAAAATATATAAACTATATAATTTGATTCATTTTCATTAATTAAATTCCTTTTCAGGTGTTATTACTTAGCAGAAGGAACGGTATTCTGATTTAATGAAAAAGTCTTTTGTTGCAAACAAAAATCAATCAGAAAACAGATTTTACTTTTTTACCCGGGTGTGTCACTAATTGATATCTTGTTTACAAAAATTCTCATTTTTAATTGCGAACAGATAATTCTTATTTTATAAAACTAAATAACTTTTAACATATTTGTTTATTAAAAAAAAAAGCAAATTTAAAGAAAATACTTGTTTCAACTATATATGTAAAACATTAAATCAGAAAACCGTTAAATAAATTAAAGAAAACATTTACATTACTTTTATTTAAACTTAAATATATATGAATCATTTTGCCGTTATTCCAAGGTTTAAATTATCCATCCACATACGAATATTATAGCGAATATAATTAAAAATTGACCGAAAATTAATAAAACATTTTATAATAATTTATGAGCATTTCTCCGCTATAATTTTATCAAACCTGTCTAATTATAGCGTGTCTTCGTATGTAAATGGATGATGCCATTCCAGCGGCCATTGTAGCAAAGTTTTCCCTCTTGACTTATATATAACATTTTTACATATGACATTTTTACATTTAAGATAGGTTCGAAACTAGTTCAGACGAGTAGGTCATTAGGTTGATGGTGAAATGGAAAGGGATTGGAGATTTCCGTTTCATATCAGTAAACTTAGTAAAAAAAAACAAATAAAAAAAAAAGACTTTACTTATATAAACACAGAGGTAAATTATGGCTTTCTTCATCCTATAACTCCTGGCCTAATCCTACGCTAAACTTATGATAATACATCATACTAGATTACACTATATAATACATTTAGTGCTTCTAACAATTATCAATACACATAAATTGGTTATTAGTAAATATTTTAAACTTAAACAGATATATACCCAAACGAGTATACATCTTTGTCAAAATAATGGATATGTTTTTATATATAGATAAAATATAATGCGTGTAATATATAAAGGGTATATAGATAAAATATACAGTGTATAATATATATGTAAGGTATATAAACAAAAGTATAAAACGTATAATATATAAAGTGTATGTAGATAGAATATAAAGTGATAATATATATAAGGTATATAAAAAGATCAAATCACACACACACAAAAAACTAACAATTTAAATAGGATCTGGGGGTTGCTTAAAAAATAACTCCATGCTGGGGTTGAAACAACATCCCGATAGATCATCATCATCATCAGTTGTCCAACCTTCTTCATATTCTTCTTTCAACCTCATAGGAGATCGCTTAGGGTGCATTGCCAAACTTCGTGCGCATTTGCTGCCTTCATATGGTATTTCATTATGCAGCTTGAGATCCATTTCTTCAAACTTGGGTTCCTGTTCTGCTACAGATAACTTATTAGTATTTTCTATAGTAGTTTCTTGGCATGGGATGTCTAGATGCTTTATATTATTTATATTACTCACGTTTATTATTGCTTGTGTACATTTTACATTATTTTCCTTTTCAGTGGTATTTTCTTTAGTAAGTGCTTTTCCGTAATCCTTGCTTTGACTTTGCGCCGTCACTTGAGATTCGTTCCTTTCCAACCCAAGTTGTTCTTCATACCGGAAAAATGTGCTATTTTCATCATCCATCTGGAACTTATGTTCGCTTAAAAATTCATTTTCTTTGACTATGGTACTTTACTGATCGATTTTGGCTTCGCTCTCTCTAAAATTATTTTTATTATCATCTTCACTCTGGCCAATAATTTGCACTCCCTCCTGTCTATCAAGTCTTTTATCTTGGTAATCACTAGCAAAGTTGCTTTCCTTACTTTCCTTTTCTGTCTCTTCTTTCATTTCTGCTACATCTCTCAATTCTGGAATACATGCTGTGATAATGTTTTCTTCTTTGTCGGCTATTTGACTTCTTTGTAGCAGGTTTTCTTTTATTTCATATACTTCCTCTCTGATCTCCCTTTGGGCTTCTTCACACTCTTGCAATTTGCTGTTAAATTCTGCCCCTACTTTAAAGACCCTTTCTTTCAAACCCTTTTCTTGACATTCTACTTGTTCAACTAAAGCCTTCACTTCTTCTTTAATCACAACAAATTCCTTTCTATTTTCTTCTTGGTTTTTATGTAACATTTCTTTAACTTCTCCCTAATTTCCTCAGACTTCTGCTGACAGCTGGTTGACAATCCCTGTAGACCTTGGCACATTTCTTCCAGTCTTTTATCTCTGTCTGCCATCTCTTGTCTAATATCTCTGCTAAGGGTTTCAAATCTTTGTGTCATTTTGTGATTCATTTCCTCCATTTTCTGATTCATTTTCTGATCCCTTGCCTCCATTTTCTGATCAATTTCTTTCGCATCCTGTCTAAGCTGTCTCAGCAACCAATTAAAATCCTGGCCTTCCTGCTTAATCTCCATCGGTGTCTGTTCCGATATTTTTGTAACTAAATTCTCTGGCATAGTTACAGTTTTCGTTATCTTGTACAATCCTTTCAAAGTTATTATTATTACGCCTACTAAATATTTGATTTTTAAAACTTTTATACTTTTAATACAGCTGTTTGCTGCTCTCCCCCTTCAAGAATGACTCGCTCACTTCCATCCCAACTCTATGCCTAACTCACTAATATATCTATAAGCTTACTCCATCTCGATGCCCGTCCAACATATAATGAATTTCAAAAAAAAATTTTCGTCTCCCTACTTTTTATTTTATAAAACATATGAAATTCTTTTTTTTTATTTAAAAAAAAAATCCCTTCTTTTTTTCTAGGTTTAATAAAATATACGAAAAATTTGAAAAAAAAAAATCCTTTTTTTTCTTTCTTTTTTTCGTCTATATATCTAAAGTATAACACATATTTTAATATTAAAGATGACTTAATAAAAATTTAACTCACCCCCGCTCTCTTCTTCCAGCTGTTTTTTTTTTATATATATATATACACATATATACTTAAATAGTTTTATGACCTAATTCCATTTGACCCGTCTGCACCAATTTCAAACCTTTTAACTTTTGGTTAATTTGACGTTACTTATATATATATATATATTTCTTACTCATTCTAAATCACTCCAATTCATAAAAATACTTTGATAAAACAATGAGACCCCCCTTTTCTTTTAATCTAAATTTCTTTTCTCTGCTCCCTAATGACAAATTTATAAGAGGATGACTTATAACTTGATCAATCATCCTCGGGCGCCAGTCACTAGTGAACAGGAAAGACACAAAATAAATTTAATAATTTTTTTTGCTATATACACACAAAAGTCCATAACACAAGGTATGTAGGTGTTTACATCGAAGCCTCAACTTGGTCGTCCAAACGCGGAAAAAAAATCTTACATATATACATTATTCAAAAAAAAATTTGACTCAAAATCATTAATTTTGACCAAAAGAATTATATATATACTCCATAATCTCTTCAGGGGTGGAAATGAGTTACAAGCCCCACGATTTGGGTGTCCAAATGCGGAAAAAAAAATCTTACATATATACATTATTCAAAAAAAATTTGACTCAAAATCATTAATTTTGACCAAAAGAATTATATATATACTCCATAATCTCTTCAGGGGTGGAAATGAGTTACAAGCCCCACGACTTGGGCATCCAAACGCGGAAAAAAAAACCTTTACATAGACATTATTTTGGACAACGAAAAATTAATTTAAAATCTTTAATTTTGAACAAAGAATTTTATCTCTATTCTCAATAATCTCCTCAGGGGTGGAAATGAGTTACAAGCCCCTATCATTTCAGTAGTATAGCTGCAGTATAATAATAAAGTGGCTTTGTCACTTCCACAATAAATGTGTTATTTTCACAAAATAATCCCTGCGATCCTTATCAGTACGTGATCTGTGATCCTTATCAATATGATGTATTACCAAATTTTACAATCATTTGACATTTTCAGTTATTGTCTAGATTTATTTCTGGCAACAGCTTTTTTTCAGATGAATTACGTAAAGCCAGTTACGAACATTTTCATGTAAATTATTCATATAATTTCGCCAACCCAGAGACAGGAGTGCACACACAAAATATTGAGAGACTGTGGGGTTCAGCCAAATGGCAAAATAAACTTCAAAGAGGAACAGCAAGGCATCACCTGGACTCCTACTTATTGGAATTTATATGGAGAAGAATGCACAAAAATGCCAATTTGTTCATGGCAATATTGAATGATATGGAAGAAAAGTTTCTTCCAGGATAAGTAAAATATAAATAAATAAAAGTGTTTTTATTTTTAATGGATCTTTTTTTTTAGTAAGTATCATACAAATATAATCAATCAATTATTTTAAATTCATAATTATTTACTGTTTGTTTACTTAATCAATTTTCACACAAATTATTTACAATTTATACTTATTTACAGTTTGTTTGGTACATTTTGATTAATTTTTTGTCGATTGGATGCATTGTCAAAATTGCACATGTATTTGAATGCATTTCGTTCAAAATCCCAATATTAAAAAACAAAAAGACGTGTCATGGCCATTTTGGTAATATCAAAGTTATCAGTGGATTGATGAAATGTGAACAAGCAGTAGTAGGTCTAATACATGTCACTGCAGCTATACTAATAAAGTACCATTAATTGTTATGTGTAAGATTTTTCTCAATTTAAACTTAGTCAATACTGATTCAAAGAATTAAATATATAATATTAGATACTTTTACTGTTTAATATTATGTAACACTTCAAAATTGATTTTTATACAACTAGTTTGTTAGGTAAATAAAATACTCTTACATTTACATTGAAAACATGTAAATATATTTAGACATATATTCTAGTAGTATAAAATGCATAAATAATAATATATAATATTAATATGTTAATATTTTAATTAATTTTGGTTTATTATATATGATTATTAATGTCTTTTATTATATTTAGAGATGATATGTGGAAAGTATTTTTAATTCTTTAAATGTAAATGTAGGCATATATATATTAAATATAAATGTAGGCATATATATATTAAATATCCAAAGCACAACATCAAGAAATTATAAGTAAATGCCCTTGTATTTGAACTGGTTATTTTGTAGAAGTATGAATAAGATAGTTTTCTTTTATGCAATTGTTTATACCTTATATATTTAAATATTTGAAAACCAGGCACTCTTCACAAACCTGGGAGTTTAATTGTAAGTATAGGGGATTTTAACTCAAATTTTCAAGCACCCTTCAACTATCCACACTATATCATACAACTGATACACATGACCACACACATGTAGAAAAGATAAATAATCACCAATATACGTATTTCGTGCGAAACCAACACTCATCAGTTGGTCCAGATTATCATCTCCCACACCCACACATATATATAATCAGTGCTCAGTTTATATTAAGATTGCAAATGTTCATACTTTAATGGACAGGCTTCAATCCACTTCAACTTTTCAACCATCCATATCATTGAAAATCTGATAATGAAAACTCAAATCCCAACTGAAGAGTGCTGGTTTAGCATGAAATACTATATTAGTGATTATTTATCTTTTCTACATGTGTGTGGTCATGTGTATCAGTTGTATGAGATAGTGTGGATAGTTGAAGGGTGCTTGAAAATTCTAGTTCAAATCCCCTATACTTACCTTATATATTTGTAAATATATTTTGTGTATTATTATTCTTTTACTGAATTATGATTTTACTCTTGAGAATGGTTATTATTAGACTGTTGAAACTTTGAGCTAATTGTATATTTTAAAATTGATTCAGGAATAAATTCAAGATTTTGCAAGAATATATAGAAATTTGTGTAATTAATTAATTTACAAATGCTGATCAAGGTAACAATGAAATATTTGAAAGAATCTTACACATCACACACACACACATATAAATGGTTAATAGTATACCAGTTCATATTTAAAATATAACAAATGTTTATGATTTTATGTGCTGTTTATATATTTGCATCCATAATTATTTATTAAGTCTTATTATTTTTGAATTAAATATATTGAAAATATAGATAATAGAAAAATCAAAATAACAGGTTTTATCAATCTCCTGAGAATGCTTTATTCAGAAAGTTCACGTATATTTTAAATTATTATGTGAATATATTTCAGAATGATTTATGCTACAATTATGATATTAGAGAGGTTAATCCCATGAGAAAGTGATTATTTTAAAATATTACTCTACATATTGTTATTAAAATTAGTCTTTGTTTACTCTAGTCAAGTGCATGTATTCACACATACATATATATATATTCAAATAAATAGTAATAATTATTTTATGGTTTACTTTTTAAAAAGTCACGTGATATTTGTGAACCAATGTAATAAGCAAAAGGCAATAGTATTATTCAACTGAACAAACACAATTATTTTTTTTTACTTAGCTGAAAATTGATCTATAAACTAATAGTTTTTAAGTTCCCATGTTACAATTATAAAAAACAATGTCAAATTTCATAAATAATTATTTGTTCATTAGCAATTTCACTTTTCTATCTGATAAAATGACAAAATCTTATATACTAAATATTAAAGAATATTAATCTTTGTGGATTGCATCCTGCTGGTTAAGCATTGATGCTCAGACTGTTTTATTTTTAGTTATTTGTAGCATTTGTTTTATGGATTTGGTATATTTGACAGAAAAATTACATAAAATTACTTTTGATTGACATTAGTTTTAATCTAAAGCTCTAGATGTCACTGTCTTCCAGTGAAAAGTCAATTTGAGAAGTTAAAAGGTTGCAGCTTTGTGGAAGGTTACATGGTCAATTATGTATTTTCAAAAATTTATTTTTGGTTTTGAGAAATTGTGACTTTACACATAATTGATTTACATTTTTTAGTTTGTAAAACTAAAATATTTATTTCTCAGTTTGATAACTTTATTCACTTATTATTTATTTGAACACACTTTTATTTAGCAGAAAATTATTCAATTGAAAATTTACAAATGAATAGGAAATGCCATAGCTTTTGTGAAATTGAAAAATGCAACTTTACACATTATTTATTTACATATTTATTTTTAGTCTTGTAAAATTAAATGTTTGTTTTTCAGTAAGTATGTGATATAGTCATTCAGAAAAGTAATTAGTTATGGTAAATGTGAAGAGCCAATTGTTAAAATAAGAAATGCCTACTGTTATGAGTTATCTATTTTAATATTACCCATTAATGTTTTTTGGAATTATAAGTGGAATTTTAATATTTTTGAAAAAGATGTTTATTGCTTGAATGTATTCTTTATCAAAATTTTTTTAATGCTAAAACTTAAATCTTTTATTTATTTCTGTTTATTTTTTTCCATTATTTGCAATATTGTTGCACTACTTTAAATATTGTTTTCCATTGTAAATGTTCATTTAAAATAAATTTAAAAAAATATATAAATAAAAATTAAACAAAGAAAATAATTTAATTTATTAAAGTAAAAAGCATGAAAAAAAGTTCACTCATACATATAATTATTAGATTTGAAAATAATAGCAGTGGATACTTAGTTAATTAAATATTTTAGGGGGAATTTGAGTCCAATTTGAATGATTTTTGCTTAAAGTGATTTTAAATAGTGTAAATAAACATTATTTAAAATCTATTTATTTCCACCAGTAATATTAGATTATAATTGTTCATTTAATAGTGCTTCAGCATTATAAAGTATTTGTGCAAAGTTTGACCAAATAGAAAGTTAATTGGTTGTCTGTCAAAGCTGCCTACAACCCCCTGTCTCTGAATTAATGCATGTGTTTTATAGAAATATAGTTTATCTACTTACCATAACAATTTTAAGGCACAAACATATCTGAATCACAAGTGGCAATATGAAATGTGACAATATGGATATTTATGTCTTCAAGGACCATCTTCAATGCTTCCCTACCATCAAGAAATACCACAGATCAATTGAAAAGGTTTTTGTAATTCATATTTTCACTATTATACATCATTTCAATCATTTCAAATGCTTTACTAGCAATTTCACCTAATTTAAAATAAAATTTAATGTTAATGCATTATTCCATCATCAGTTAAAGTATAAAACAAACTGTCACATTTTATATTGTAACTCATTATCCAAATATTGTAGAGACAACACTTTTTGTGGAAAATAGCTAAACATTATTATCACTATGTAACAGATTCATTTATTCAGATAGAGCACAGCAGGTAATTTGAAGAGAGAACCAGTTACTAATTAGCTTTTCATTGGAACCACTATGTATATCTATATACTAATATTATATTAAAAATTCTATGCATTTGTATTTGAGATGATAAAATAAGCAAACTTTTAAATAAGTAATATTCATTAAGGCTGTAGCCTCAAGCACATGTGTATAAAATGCGATAGTAGGGACCTCTACAGAGTAAGCTTGTGGTTTAAGACCTGTAGAGGTCCCTACTATCGCATTTTATACACATGTGCTTGAGGCTACAGCCTTATATTACTTACGTAATCAATGTGCGTTTAAATAAATTTATAATTAAAACTTTTAAATAGTGAAATTGTAGGGCAAAGGTATCTATAACAACTTTCCGAAGAGTAGTAGTGGAAAATAAGATACTATCTATCATAATGATTTTATAGTAGATAATGGGAGTTAATGTTCTTTCTTTTTGTTTTATCCACTAATTATTAATGATTTGATAATCATTTAGCAATCAATAATAAAACAGAATAGTATCTTAATTATAAGAACTAATTACCTGAAAGAAAAAACTTAAACCTACTTGTGACTGAAAATAATTTTCAATTGTGCCTTATCTGAATTGGAGTCCCAGATAATGTGCTTGTCAGATGTGGTATTCTTACTTCATTACAATATCTGTCTGTCTATCTATCTATCTATCTACTTATCTTCCTATCTATCCTTCCACTTTCCTACCTATCTAGCTATTTACCTGTCTATTTATATATCTATTTATCTCTACCCATCTATCTATTTCTCTCATATAATGTCATTTTCAATAATTGTTGATATCCTATCCTGGAGGATGAAATTCCAAATTTAATCCAGTGTCTCCAATAAGTAGTTAGTTTTTTTCTTATTCATTCATATTCCATATTATCTTCTAGATCAGGAGTGGGCAATTGTTTTGGCTTGGGGGCCACATAGGCTGGTGGAGGGCCGCATTGGGGGGCCACTTGACCCAATAAACACACTGCTTTATTCCCCATATTACCAAAGAAATATTTATTTGTCCATTCTTCATAAACACATGACATTCATCACCGATTTTACATTTTTTCGGAGAGTTCATGGTTTCACTAAAGTTGGAAATGTATATATTTACAAATGCAAAGACAAAATTGAAATTAACCAGATCAACTGGAAAAGCACTGCACATCGTATCTACACTGTGCTTGTATATTGACATGGCCATCCTAATGGAAAATACGAGATGAATTTTCAGCCATGCACAGGAAGGAAATCTCAGTTCAAGGTGGATTTTTCTGATTGTCTTGGAGAGCCGCATGTGGCCTTGGGGCCACTATTTGCCCACCCTTGTTCTAGGTAATTTACAATTTAATGAAATCTTTAATACTTCACCTGTTCATCTGCTGGCGCCACTTTTCGAACAATCACAGGTTCATTTCAATCTCTTAATAATTTAACTGATATCAATGATATCTATTTATTTTGTCATCTATATATTTTTCTTAAACCCTTCCCTGTTATTTACAACACATATCTTTCCATATTTTATTTTGTACTCTGAAGTCTCTTTATTGTTTTACTTTTAAGTTGTAAAGTCATAGATTTGTATCTAAAAATTGGTAAAAACTTTTTTTTCAAACATGGAGGTATATTCCATTTTTACCTTAAGCTGTTTTTATCAACAGTACTCAATCCAATATTTATTTTACGATTAATTTAATACACTATGCTTTTATGTATGTTAATAATCTGATGAAGGTATTTTTTATTATTAATTTCTTTTAATTCTGATTATTAATCTTTATTTTTCTTCTCAGAAAATTCATTGAACATTACTTCACTTTTTAATATTTATCTTTAAATCCTTTTTTTTTTTTCATCTAATAATTGTTACAACATTTTTGAAATTCTGAAGCATTATTTATAAAAACAACCATATTATTCAAAATAGCAAGATGACTTAAATGATTTTCATTTATTTTTTTGTTTTCACATTTTTGTTTTAATGTACAAAATATTTTAAATTACATTACTTTAAATAGTTTTGGCAATATGATAGTATCCTGTCATAATCATCTAAGTGCCACCATATGATTTAATCACTCTTGTAGAATTTGAATAAATATTTTTTAGGATTTAATATCTTTACCTTTTGTTCCAAAGCATATATTACCACCAAAATGTTTATAGAGTTAAATGGCTTTTCATAATCTTCTAATCCAAAGCATGATGTCAACACATATTCAATATTTTTTTTATTTTATAAATTCTCTTATTACTATTGTGCTAAAATTACTTTCAATTATCCTTTTAGTTGATTTGAGTCCAAAGTTCTAAGTAGATAATCATAAAGACCTTAGAACATATTTTGTATAGAAGTGATAAGTGTATAATTTTTTAATATTTGTTTAAATCTCTTTTAAACTTCAATATCATTGCATTTTTTAAATCACATTTGGTATATTGTTATATAGGATTGCATTAAAATAGATCTCACTGATGTATAATGCACAAAATAATTTATGGCAGGCATTACAATTAAATGATAATCGCTAATGACTAAAAGATAATCACATGAGGTCATCAGATTAATCATTTTTCAGCAATAAAAGACCATACAGCAAAGATCACTGAAGTAAAACATTATTTTCTTGTTAAGTTTCATAAAACAAATAATCAGTAATAAAATCTCTTCCTATTTCAAAATATCAAAGTCATAATTCTTCTTATTCATCATCATCAATAGTGTTCTGTCCCATAGATGGGCATAGAAAGTAGCAACATCATCAATTCATCTATTTTTCTACTTCATTTTCTTCATTGCCCAGCTCTTCAATTCGATATAACTCTTCCCATTTCGTATATCATCCAACAATGTTAATCCTTTCCATCCTTTTTTCTTGGTTTCCATTCATGATTCTCTTCAAAACATCTTTTATTGAAATATAATTTTTTCTTAATATATGTCCAATGCAGTTTCTCTTTCTCTTTTTAATTCCCTCAATCAATCTTCTTTCTTCATTTATCCATTTCAAAACTTCTTCATTTGTTATTTTATTCAACTGATTTTTTTTTTTATTCTTCTCCATGACCACATTTCTAAGGCTTCCAATCTGTTCTGAATTTTATTACACATTGTCCATGTTTCACAACTATAAAATAATACACTCTACACATAACATTTAATCAATCTTTTTTAAAATTCTCTCTTCAAAGATCCACACAATAGTTTCCTTTTTCTCAATAAATGCTTCTTTTGCCAATGCTATTCTTATTACTATTTCAAAACCACAATAAGTGATAAAATCTATAATATTGTTATTCTTTAAATGCTTTTTGAATTATCATTTTGTTTGCAAAGCAAAATGATCTTACAAAGTTTCCTCCTAATAGTAAATAAGAAACCCTGTCATGTAATAGATGGATAATCTTGCTATAAATGGCTCACATTGTTATCCAATCTACAAACAATGTTCAAGAGATTAATTTTGTAGTTAGGTTTATCCAAATAAATTTAACGATTGATTGTATTGGGCCACATACATTGTTTTTAGCAAGTCCAAGCAACATACAGATCACAATTCTCAGTTTGTTGATGGCTGCATTCACAAAATTTATTTGGCAATTATTGTCAATGGACCAACATAAGGCTCATCATAGAAAGTCTATGATCTATTAAAAAAATTATGATTCATTTTTTTCATTATATATATATGGTATAGAGGGTTTTATCACCATTATCACATTAAATCCCATAATTATTGTGTTTCTACTTCATAACTATTATCCTTCTTAAAATCATTCTCATCTATGTAATCTGCGTCTAAATAATGGCTTAATCCAATTTCTCTTTATAATTTTTATTTAAATAAAACATGATTCTATTACGATATATATTGTAATAGGCACATACAACGTTACATTATTTTTTTATTATTATTAAACATGAAAAAATAAAAGTTCACAAATAAAACTTCTTGTTTAAGAATTAAAAATTGAAAATTAAAATTCTATACTAAACTCATATATATTTAAAATCGCACAGATGAGAAATTAAAAAAAAAAAACTTTATTAAAAAAAAGAAAAAGTATTTTAAAACTAAATTGTCAGTAAAGATTTAAAGATAAAAATATATCTAAGTTTGTACAAAACAAATTAATTAATGTTATTGAAAAAATGGAAATGATTAATTTAATTAGTCCAAGTGAACTAGCCCTTGGGCATTTAAATGTATAAGCAATGGTCAGATAGGAAAGCAATAGAAACTAATGGCCAATGAAAAAAATCCATCGGGAAATTGGACCTCAACGGAAGGATCATCATCATCGATGACGTAATGTCCATTGGATCCTAAAGTTACATATAAAAGAAAAGTTTGGAAATAAAATGGTTAGTGAATAATTATTATTAAGAGAGGACAGATATGTGTTAAGATGGAGAGGGTTGGAGGAGAAGGGATTGAAAGACACACTTTCAATTCCTTCAGTTGTTAAAAAAAAATGAGACATCGTTTTCCAATATTGCGGACCACAGGACATCAAGCCTCAGAAGAATACCATCAACCATAAAGGACCAACAGTTAACTGCACACCAATCTCCTTATGACTTCATGGGAATTAACACCTTCCATTACAAAAAATCAGAAACTACGGACATTTTTCAAAACAGTAAGAAATATATAATTAATGAACATTTGAAAACATTAAGAACTCTAAAATATAAACTTTTTCCCAATATTTAATTTATAGAAATAGAATCCTATCTGACCAACTTTATTTATTAATAAGTAATTTTAATTGGATGTATTTCTTTTGTAAAATCATTTCCATTTTTTTTTTGTTCTTTTAAGTTTTTATTATGATTTCTGTTTTTCGTTAAATTAAATTATATAAATGTTAAACTTAAGTCGGGTGTGAATGGCTATATAGATTTGTAAAGTTTTATTAGGGGAGGGTAATCTTAGGTTATTCATTTCGTAGTTGAATTAGGTCAATGGATTGGATATATTGGTGTAATTAGTAGATGTAGTACGAGATTCGCTATGGGCAGAATTGCTTTATATGCCACACACTCTCGTTTTGCCTATGGAAGGAATTATAAGACGGAGTCTGCAGTTTCTTCCTATGGAGTTTTTTTATTGCTCTTATCATCAGATAGATGTAATATTCCTATCTGACGAGAGGCAATTTCTTCTCTTAACCTAATTGTGCTGTCGTATTCGGATTACATTGAACACATCGATATATCAGATGGATTGACGTTGGTTTAACTGTGAACTTTTGGCCTAAGGTTAAATTAGGGATAAAATATTTTCTTTTCAAATGCAATCTATGTAGTCTATTTATACTCGACACTCTAAATAAAAATGCATTAAATTTAAGTTGGGTATAGACGCTTGCATGGGTTCATTATCGGTTAATTATGTTTTTGGTTTTCATATTTGATCAAAATATATAGACATTCAGTAAATACTGATACCTTACAGTGAGTATCTGAGATGTATTTATTTCGGATGTCTTTTAAGTTATTAGTGTCTATGCGGCCTCTTATGATGAATGCCAATGGGTTTCTTGTATTCCCTCTGCAATTGACGTTATCAATGACTTTGTATTTTGATCGGTTATGTTTATTTTGAAATGTTTTTAACCGTGTAATCTATGTAACCGATCTATACTCAACATTATAAAACAAACTTTCATAAATCCATCTGTGCGAACTTATAAAAATTAAAATGTAAACTTATAATATTATAAAAATTAATATGTAAATTTAAATTCTAAAATCAAGTTAAAATCCAAAGTAAAAGTTATTCTAAAATAATGCTAAATTTTATATATATGTGCGTAAATAAATGTTTGTGTGTTAATTACTGGCAGTGGCTTATTTTATTCTTTTTTTAAAAAAGATTCTTAGATAATAATTTATTATAAAATATAAATCTCTGCTGTTCCACTGAGCTAGTGACAATGGGCTAACGACCGGAATCAACCAATGTAAATTTTTTTTTTAACTTATGTATCTGCCTTCTATATAAATTTTTCTAGGTTCAAATGCCTAGATGGCGCCCTTGTAGTGAAGATTACGGTAAGATTCCATTCACTTTATTCCGGATCGTTGTAATATATATAACAATAACATTTTGACGTAAAACTAAAATACTAATCAAATATTATTTTCCTTTTTTTTTTTTTTTGGTCAAGTTTAAATCTTTGTTGCTTAATTATCCACAAGAGGGCATTGTAATAAAATTTCCTCAGTAGTGTTTCACATTTGTCAAGCTTCAGGTAACAGCTATCACAATTTAGTCTTTCTGCCGCATTTAAACCTTGATGGATTTTCTTGTTTTGATACGTCAAGTTCTCTCTCTCTCTCTCTCTTTTTGTAAATACGTTGTATATAAATGCAGAACTAATGGATTAAAATATGGTATAATGTTGAAATGAAAATTAAAATGGAAAGTTATTACAATTCAATGATAATTCCATTAATTTGTTGATAATTAATATTTGTTATATATATATAGAAATATAAAGACCTTTTTAAAAAAAATTGCTATTCCCATAGCGGGCCATCCAATTATGACAAGTGAGTATCAAGCTACTCTTAGACAAATAATAAAACGAAAAAAAAAAATCATTAAAACCATCACTGCCCAGCACTATCCTGGTCATTAATGTCTTCTTCACCGTTCTCTTCTGGAAAGATTCTGAAAATATTTTTGCTCTATAGCAGTCTAGAAATGTACACTTACAATTCAATTAATTTATTATTACTACAACTTGAGCAGTTTGGTCCAGCAAGGATTCATAAGCTAAAAAATTCATCCATTTTAGTTTTCAAGGATCATTGATTTTACAATAACTATCATCACTTTGCTCTGTGCTGTTTTTAATTTGTTAATAAAATAAATACATACATATACAGTTTTTTCTGTACAAAAACTAAGACATGGTACAGCCCAAAAATGGTTTTATCTTCATCTTGCAACTATGAAAATCTTTATTATAATATATATTAAAATATTAATTTTGATGTTAAACCTTAAAACATCAGATGATTACTATCTTCCATGCTTGCTGTCTGCATTCCTTCAAAATATATGTAAAATTAAACTTGATATATATTAAATTCAGTAATATTCATATAATTCAATTTATTCTGTTAGAAGTACTTTCGACTATATTCCTTTTAATCTTTGACAACTATATAACGTCGAATAATCAAAACGAGATATCATTTTATAACTCCCATAATTCTATTCAGTTCTCTCACAATTCTTTATTTTAATATAGTCGAAAGTACTTCTAACAGAATAAGTTGAATTATATGAATATTACTTTATTTAATATATACTAAGTTGAATTTTACATATGTATATATCTGGAGTGGATGATATCAAAGCCCATGAGTGAAAAAAAATTTGTCAAACATGTAATAATTAAGTATTGATAAATGGGAATCAGATAAAGAAGTTATGAGTAAGAAATTATGATTATGATTTTGGCCAACTAATGAATACTATTTCACCATGAAATGCATTTTGTGTATCAATTGTCTTTTTCAGATACCTTTATTTATATATTTCAAAAATATTATGTATATCTAATGTATATATAATTATAAGGGACTTGAACTCAGACTTTCAAACTCCCCAAGGTTATCCAATCCATCTTATACAACTGATACACATGACTACATGTATATGACACAGATAAATGATCTCCAGTTATGTATTTCATGCTGAATCAGTACTCATTACTTGGTCTAGATCACTATCTCCAATACATATATACCATCACTGTTCAGTTTATACTAAGATAGTAAATCTTCAAACTTTAATGGACAAACTTCAATCTTCTCCACTTTCCCATTCTTCAGCCATCCATATCATTGAAAATCCAAGGATGAAATGCTCAAAGCCCTTGATAATGCCAATATTATTGTCATACTCATATTAATCTTGAAATCAGATCCCTCACACATAGGACTTTAATATGTCCATTTAATTATACTGAAGAGAGAAGGGCAGAATACAAGCTGAATATATAATATTTAAATACATGTATATTATTTATACTAAACTTAATATAATTATAAGAGGTTTGAACTCAGACATTCAAACTCCCCCCAGCTATCCAATTTATCTTATACAACTGATCCACATCATCCACATACATATAACACAGCTAATTTCATGCTAAACCAGCATTCATCAGTTGGTCCAGATTATCATCCCCAACAA
This sequence comes from Epiperipatus broadwayi, assembly GCA_028023455.1. Lineage (NCBI taxonomy): Eukaryota > Metazoa > Onychophora > Udeonychophora > Euonychophora > Peripatidae > Epiperipatus > Epiperipatus broadwayi. The sequence goes on from JAQFVV010000022.1 coordinate 8,728,390, forward strand.
ATATATACAATCACTGCTCAGTTTATATTAAGATTGCTAATCTTCAAACTTTAATGAACATGCTTCAATTTTCTCCATTTTTCAACTCTTCTGCCATCCATATCATTAAGGACTTTGAGCATTTCATCCTCAGATTTTCAATTATATGGATAGTTGAAGAGGTTGGAGAAGATTGAAACTTGTCCATTGAAGTTTGAAGATTTGCCATCTGTGTTCAAGATGGTGATCTGGACCAACTGATGAGTGCTGGTTCAGCATGACATACATATATTGGAGATTATTTATAATTTTATACATGTATGTGATCATGTGTATCAGTTGCATAAAATGGATTGGATAGCTGTGGGGAGTTTTGAAAGTCCTGAGTTCAAGTCCTTTATAATTACATTAAGTTTAATATAAACAATGTACATGTATTTAAATATTATATATATACAAATAAAATGTCCATTAATTAAAAACTATTGTAATAACAATAAAAATAATAAATATAATTAACTATTATACACAGTCTCTAAATCTACTGAAGTACTTTTGGTTAATTTCTTAACCATCCTCAACTGTTGCTAAATTCCAAAAATATAGTGGAAGCAAAAGTCATCAACTCAAATCCCATGAATTCTGAATTTTAATATTAGCACCTTGCCTATTAATTATATTCATTTTATTTTTATTTATTAAAATTGCCTTTTTAATTTTTCTTTTATTATGGTTTCCTCTCTTTATGAAGGATCTTCACACTTTCAATATCAAACTTAAATTTATACTTACATGTCCTATCATGATTCAAGAAAACTGAAGCAGTCATTATATCATTATTATTTTTACTTTTCACATGTTTGTATAACAATTCATACTCCTTTTTTTTTTTTTTACAATATTGCATCTCCCTTCACCTATATATGATAACATACATCCACAAAAAATTTGATACACAACATTTCTTTTCTGCTTGATATGATATTTTTAGAATTATTCATTAATTTATTAACATTATTTGTAACACAAAATGAAACCTTAAACACATCTTTATATATATCCTTAAAAAATTTCACTTGAGCATTTGAAATAAATGGAATAGGTATCCATTTTTTATTATCAATCTTCAACTCTTTTAACTCATTATAACTTTTTTTAAAATTGTCATAAAGCATTGTTAATTTATTCAATATTATAACAAATTACAAGCAATTCCATGGCAAATATCTCAATATTTTTTTTATTTATCACACTGATAATGACATAATTTTTCATTATGAAACAAAAAAGATCTAAAACTTGCCATTTATGCATAATTGGTACTTTTGATTTACAATTTATATATCCCCTTTTTAAAAATGGTTTGATTAGTAATTTATAACTTAACATACTATTATCTCTTGTAATAATTAAATCGAAATACTTAATACTTTTGTCCTATTCCTCTTCAATAGTCCATTTTAAGCCATTCAAATTATTTAGCTCTTTTACAAGCAGACTTATAGCATTGGTATTTCCACAAACAAACACACCATTCACATATCTCTTGTAAATTTTAATAACTTTAAAAGCACTCATATCTAAATCTATTCTCATATGTAGACAAAACAAAATTGTAAACTTGTGCAAGAACAGGCAGACCCATAGGCCAACCTTTAGACATTTTATATTTACCTTCAAAAGAAGCAACAATGTTATCATCAAAAAATTTTAAAGAACCAATGACAAATTTTATCACATATTTAGAAACACCTTTACTTTTTAATGCATGTTCAATTATTTTTATAGAATCCACTATCAATAGAACCATACATTTGTGTCACATCTAATGAAGCAATGACATCATTTTCATTAATCATTATATTTTTTAATTCTCTTTACAAAATTAAAAGATGAAGCAATGGTATTTCCCCCAAATCCTAAAAACTCTTGTAATGTCCTTACCAATATATTTAGAAGTTTGATATATAAATGAACCACCAAAATCAATCATAATTCACAAAGGATTTCTTTTATATAACTTTATATTTGCAAAAATACGAGAGCATATACTGCAGGAAAAATATGTGTAAGGATATTCTATTACATGCCCATGGTCTAAAGCAAAATTACCATACAGCACAATCATTCAAAATATATTCTTATTTTTCTCCTTTTACTTTCTTTGCATTTCTTCATATATTCATATATATTGCTTACAATAACTCCCCTCATATACACATTAATGCAAATTTTTTTTAATGATTTTTTTATTTTCCTGACAGTTTTGACTGTCCTGCAGTCTTCATCAGAGCAATCTTGAAGACTGCAGGACAGTCAAAACTGTCAGAAAAATAAAGAAATCATTCAAAAAATTTTTGCATTAAAGTGTATATGAGGGGAGTTAGTGTATGCAATATATATGAACATTCAAAATATGATAAGAAAATATAAAATTTATTTAACTTTTATACTATTTCCATAAATTTTAAAATTATAATTGATCTTTCTCAGGTGAAACTGTAAGTAAACTTTTATAAGCATAAAAATTATTACACATGCAAAAAGCATACTTTTTTTTTTTTATATAAATTGAAGAAATAGTATAATTCATAGATAAAACATGGAAGTTCCGATATTTTTTCAATTTGTTACAATTGAATCTTCAGTCACAGTGCTGGGAATATTTTTGCTTGATAACTATTAATTTAATGTAAGCTTTTTCACTAATTTTACACATGGATTTGAAAAGCACAAATAAACTTTCCCTAATAAAAATTATAACTAAACTTTTTATTAAAAAAATTAAATCGAAATAATAATATAACCTCCCTCACAATGTTGGAAACGTTTTCATTTAATTGCTACTAATTTAAGATAAGTTTTCTAAATCTAACTTTCCATATAAATTTAAAAAAAAAGAATAAACAATCTTTTCTAGTAGAAATTAAAATTGAACTTTTAAAAGAATATAAAATCTTTTGTACAGAATGATTTCAGAAACAAGTACATTACAACGAAGGGACAATCCCTTTAGTCATGCGTTTTAAGTGCAAGATGATTCTTAAACCACATGACTAGAGGAATTATTCCTTCGTTATAAAATTTCACACGCAATATAAATAACAGATTAATTATTAAAAATAAATACAGTATATTTACTGCTGCTCAAGATACAAACAATCATGAAATGTGATAAAGATATCTGCTACTCATAATAACATCTGCTTTCATTGCAGTTTAGTCAGAAATAAATTGTACAATTCATTCACTGTAAAAGCATTTGTTCTGGCAAACGCCAATGTATATGATTTTATATTATAATTAATAATCTTGGTAATGGATTCCTAAACTTTATTATAAAATTGAATTTTGCATTGCTAAATAAAAAGAATGTTATTTATCATGTAATCAATAGCATAAGAGATTTAGACTGTTCAAATTCTGAAATCATGTGATCAGTATCATGAACAGAATATTCAAGCTCTGAAATCATGTAATCAGTAGCATGAGAGGTTTAGAGTGTTTACTCTCTCAAGTCATGTGTCCAGTAGCATGAGAGAATTAGAGTGTTCAAATCCTGAAGTGGTCTACCATGTGCAATAATTTGGATGAGAGCTTTTCCATATCAATGTGGGACTGATCCACAAAGGTTTTCTTTTGATTCTGTTCCTTTCATCTCTGGACTATGATGAATGGCTAAAGAAAATATAACATGAATATTTATTGCAGGAAAGATAAAAGTAATCATTGGTTACTGCCTATTAAATAAAGTATAATTCTTCCTCTACCAGTAGTGAAAGCCACATCACATTATAATCATATTTTTAATTTTTACAGTGAGCATAATTGCACTCATCAAATCAAACTAACTTAACCAAGGATTTTCACTATCAGATTAATAATAGTTAATATCCTTTTATTCATTATCAAACTAAAATGGCTAACACAATATATTAACCATTGTTTGATGATGAAGTGGATTAGCTATGGAACAGTTAGCTCCTTCTCTCCAAATTAAATCTGTTTGTGATCCAAAATAACATCAAAGTTCATACACCTCACATTTAAATTTAGATAATAAACTTGTCAGTTGAGTTTAAAATTGAGAATTTAATGATAGGGGATATTTTTATATAGTTTTAATTCTAAGTCATAAACATTACAAAAACCTTATAAACTGGATTAGAGAATGGATAAGTTTTAAAATTTTAGGTCCATTTTTAAATATATGTATATATTTTTGTAAGACAAAAAGGATTGCCAATAATGGAATGAATGTTTTTCATTTCTGCAATAATGAATGTGCCCCATTTAGAACTATCTAATTAACCAAAGAGTTGATGCATTATTATGAAGAAACATACTTTAAATGATTGCCAGGAAACATTATTAACTTGGAAGCATGGAATGCAATGAAAATAAACAAGCTGATACTCCATCAGTTCAGATATAATTTTTTTGTTTGACACAGATGACTAGATTGAAATACCTTTGAAAAGTGTACGATACCTGGAAAATTGATGATGAAAGAAAAGGGCACTATTTATACAATCACCAGAATTGTAGACTTTTATGATATTTGTTATTATTATGTATAAGCGCTTTAACACGCTGAAGAAGAAGCTGTCAGTAGTAACAAAAACAATTAAATTAATCTAGGCCTAGTACTTTCGAGGTTTCCCCCTCATATTCATGGCCAAAATAAAATATAATGTTTACTTTCAAAAATAGCAAAAGAATAGTTTATATTTATTGTGGAATAGACGTATTGCCAGACAATTGAAGTCTTAGTAGAATTCCAAAATATTATGAAAGACCTAAAAAACGACCATATGTGAAATGAATGGATTTTTAGAGTGATGTGAAAAAGTTATGAATCAGAGAAACTGGAATAAACTTGAAGTGATCTTCATTCTGTAATAGTCTGACGATGATTGAAAATGATGATGGGAGAAATCTATTAAAAGCATTGAATATTTGTGCGCATTTATTTTTTAGCACTAAAAAAAGTTTAATTATTATTTTTTTAAATGAAGGTACTTGAAAATTTAGTTAATACTTTAATGAAGATTCAATTAATAATTAAATGCCAAGACTTATTAGTAAAACTAAATACATACAAAGAGAATGAAGCTAATCGCTCTGAATTATTGATGAAAACAATAAATCTCTATCAGCAATTCACATCAACTAGTCAATAAAATAAATCTTTTCTTTCTTTTTTGTTTTGACTGATCTTAAAAACTATCAGAAATTAAATTACCTCTCTAATTATATATGATAATGATACATGTTGGAATTAGTAATAGAAACAGATTTTAAAACATTTTATGTAATTAATTAAAAAGACAAATGTTTATTAGGAGGGGGGAGGAGACGACTAACCTTTGATTATACATATAAGGCAAAGATTACCAAAAATGACAAATAAAAAGAAGCGTGGTTAATTTCTAAATCAAGCCATGCCTTCAGTCAACCCTCCAATATTATTCAATTAAATTATAATTGAAATTTTAAATAATTAATTAATAGTGCATTTCTGAAGGTTTGTGATGATAGTATTTTAGTTGTATATTGAACTATTTCCATCATTTAAAATTAAGTATTGAATGTTTTTAGAACAATTTAACTTAATTTAAATATTCCAATTACATTCTATTGTTATATTTACTAAGGCTGTAACCTCAAGAATATGCCTGTAAAAATGCGATATTAGGGACCTCTACAGGTTTTAACCACAAGCTTAATCTTTGGAAGAAAAGAGGGGAACCCTTCTTTACTTCAATCTACTTTCTATATAAATAGCACACAGGTTATTATTATATGCACGTTTTGAGTAATAGCATGGTAATCGAACCAGTACCCTTAGGGCCTTGACTATTGGATTTTAAGATAAAACTCTAACCAACTGAGCCATCCTGCCTTGGTTAGAATGTTATCTTAATATTCATTCATCAAGAATATAAGGGTCCAGATTCCTATTCCCATGCTAGTATAGTACTGTCACTAAAAGTCAGCAATAACTGAAGAAAAAAGGAAAATAATACCACCCGAAACTTTGGGAATATAATAACCCGTGGGTTGTATGTAATTGGAATATTTAAATAAAGTTAAATTTTTCTAAAGACATTCAATACATAATATTAGGTGATGGAAACAATCCAATATATAATTAATAGTGCAACTTCATTTGTTTAACATTATTTCAATGTTTAACGTTAGTGTAGCACAAAACTACTGAAAATATTTGGCGATTTTGAAAAAATTTTAAATATAGTGAAATTGCGATATATACTTTATAAATGTATACTGTTTCAATTATATGCCATCCAAAATATATATATATACAAACAAACAAATAAATAAAAACATTCATCTCAGTTTCCCATCCATGATCATATTTATTCAGGTTACATAAAAACACATTTTATGATTTGCTTTTTTTATTCGTGTTGAATTTTGATGTACAATATTTTATATAATAAAATTTTTTCTAGATGTAAAATTATAAGTTTTATGAAATATAAGAAGTTTATGTTTTTTTCTCGAGGGACAAAATGAAAACTAGGGATCTACTTACTAATGGCAAAAAACGCATAAAATTTTGTAAAGTGTATTAGAAAACTTAAAGTTTGAAGAATTTAATTGAGAATTTAAAACTGATAGCGGTCATTAGAATTAACTGTATAGAAAGGCCATGATAAGGTGATAATGAAATTGCTACAGCACTTTTATATGGGGTGGGGAGAGGTATTGAAGAAAACAAATATTATTCAGAGCATTTTTAACTGTGATAATCTAAAATTTCTTATGCATTTTATTATATAAAAAACAGAAGTGTGGTAAGCTATTTTATTTTTTGAGTGAATGTGAATGAAGGAATATATACAGTAAATTCATAAGTACCTCTCAATATATTATTATTATTATTATTTAATTTTGTTTATACTATAATCTTAATTTATATATTTATACTATAAAAACAAAAATACATATGTGTTATACATATGTTCACGTTGAAAAATACATTCAGTAACATAATATATATTCTATTGAAATAAAGCTTATCAACAAAATATGAACTGTAAAACATGATGTGTAATGTATGCAGGAGAGGGGGAGGGCTCATAATAAATTTTCTGGATACCATGGCTCTACTATATCTTCCATTTTGTATTAAATGTTAAGTGAGTTTAATTCATATATATATATATATATTAGTCAAAGATTACAATGATTTCTTTATTTATATATGTAGATAATTTTTAATACATATAAATTTGAAATATGTAAATCTGTATTTATGTAAAATTTATCTGAAGGTACAACTTTTACAAAAACTATGCAAAACATTCTAAATACATTACTTTATTTCTTTGCCATCCATATTGTTAAGACGAATTCTGCTTAATAGTGTGAAAAAAAAAAGTATCTTTTTTTAATCATATCAATTAAAGTTTACTAATAATTCAACTTAACTGTATTTATATAAAAGAAAAAAAAATGTTTTTTTTTTTTGCATTCATCTGGGACAGAATGAAATTTATTAATTATAAAATTGTTTATTTGCTGGATGATTATTCAAAAATTTTTTTTGATGTTCTTTAATATATCATCACTATAAAAGTTTATAATTTTTTCCAATTTATTTATAAATTAAGTTGCAAAATTTTATGGAGTGCTTTAATTTTGCAAGTTTTTGGAGAATAGCTATATCTATTTGAACCTCTTACTGTGACTGTGAAATCTTTTATAGGATGGAATGGATAGTTGTAGGAAGCTTGAAAGACTGAGTTCAAATCCCTTCTAATTACATTAAGTTCATTATAGACAATATACTTGTATTTAAATATTAAATATTAGTAGAAAAACTGATTAGAATTAGTATATGTTTATATCTATATTATTTTAATAATGACGTACATATGTATTTTTTATTTTATTTTATTTCTCTTTTTATGTATTTAAAGTCAAAACAGCACTGTAAATATAAAACAATAAATATTAAAACATAAATTTGTGCTGATTGCATACAGATAAGTCTGCTCTTTTGCTTTCAAAGTTTTGCAGGATTAAGAACTTAGCTGGAATTAAAAAGGTTGCATAGATGTAATTCATTATAACATTTTTGTCCTTTCATTATATATCTCATATGTATTTACAACAACACAAAATGCTGAAAACTTAACACAAATATTAAAGGTAAACATTGCCTACTAAGATAGTGCAGTGGTAGAAATGAGTGACTTTGGGAGCTCAAGATTTGAGAATCATGGCTAAATACTATCATATTTGGTATTTGAACTTCTTGTGAGTTCACAAGCAATAAATTATTTGATTATTGATTTGCTTATTTGTTATGAATATTAAACAATTAATAATTTAATATCTGCTAAATATGCATTCACCACACAATCTTTTTATTATAATAACTATTTATCGTATGGCAGTACTGTGACATTTTAATGATATCAGCATTTAATTATTCTCTACCTGCTCATTGTGAAGATAAAATAGAGCTATAATATAGTGCTCGCTATCAAAAGGGCATTCAGCTATATGAAAAGAGAAGAAAGGAACTTTTTCATTATGCATATGAACTAATTGGACTAATGCATGCAAAACAATTATACCTAATAAGTGAATTTTAAACATTAACAACACAAAGTTCATAGTTTACAGCTTTGAAGTTATCTACTTTACATGACATTTAATATATTATTTTCATAATAAATTGACAGAAGTCTATTAAATACTTTGATTTAAAATATTATATTCTTATTTAATTATTTTATTATATACAATTTTAATGATTACATTTTTTTATTCGTGTAATGATGGCTGTCTTTTAATAACAATTAGATCAATTAAAGTTTATTTTTTATGCTTTCTTGGGGTTAATATACTACTAGTTTTTAAAAACAACATTTATGTAAACAACATGATAAATTCTTGTAGTAATAGAACTGTTTCATTTATATGATAAGAACTTGAATAATATTTATTATTCAAAGCCTTAAATGTCTTTTTGATGCAGAAGACCTTCCTTAAATGGAATTATTAGAGAGTTAAATGTGTTGTAGAAAAGTTATTCTAAATTTTAAATTGACTTATGCATAGTCTAAATCATGCTTCCTTGGATATTGTTGGATTTTCTGCTCATCAATAGGTCTGCATTATTAATAATCAACATCTCTTTTGTTTTCTATTTTCTATCCTCTTGTTCACTTGTAAATTACTCTAGCATTCTTAGCATTAAAATTATTATACTAATGTTTTTATGCATCTGTTGAAAATGCAATTTTTTTAACAATTTACTAATGCATAATGAAAAAAATTAAATACTAAATATACAAGAAAACTCACTTATAAAATAATGGTGCTAGGAAAGTATAATTATTATAAAAATAAAGAATTTAAACATTTAAAAATTTATTAATTTTTAAATATTATATTATGCAGATAAATTCGTTTTAAAATTAAAACATTTTTAATGATCTAAACATATTGCATACTAAATAATAATAATAATAATAATAATAATAATAATAATAATAATAATAACAACAATGATAATAATAATAATAATAATAATAATAATAATAATAATAATAAAATAAAGATATGTAATTCTTCTTATCAGTCATTATTAATAAGTTCTTTTCCCCTAAAAGTGGAAATTCTTCAGTCATTCAACACAGTATCTGATCTAACTTTTCTTACATATGGTTAGGGATATTTCATATAAAACAAGTTTCAAGTATTTATTTTAATAATGATGTTTATGAAAATGCATAGACAGAATAGGATACTTAATTGAATTGGATCAGTTTAATCTTACATATTTATCTTATATATAGATATAATGTTGCATGAATATATATATATATAATTATTTAGCCAATTGCAAACTAATATTTAAAAATGTAATTGATATTGTAGTGTCAAATAATTTTTTTTATAATTAAAAGTAGTTTTGCATTAAAACTGCATTTTTATATAATGTAAAAATATAGCATTTAAAATTGTACATATCTCAATCTATTTATCAATTTACTTGAAAAATTCTCTATGTGAATGCACTTACTTTTTGTATACATTTATAAAAGATTTTTTTTAGAAATATATCATCTGGAAAATTTTTTGAGATTCAAAGACTATAAGACATTATTACTATGTGCAATGTGCAGTTAGAATGGGATAATAATAATCTACAGGATGACATATTTCCTCAATGCATAGTGTATACTTTTTTTTACTTCTATAAAGATGATTACATATGAATTTGACTTTTACATGCTGTTGAAGTTCTGCATAGAGAGTAGTATATAAAACCATGCATGATATTGTAAAATCATTTTAACTTTATTGTACAGATACACATGCTGCTTTACTTTTATTAGCTTTTGAGTTATCTTAATGAAAGTGTTGTTTGTCAGAGTAGTTTGTAGTAAAAAAGAGGATAGTAACTGAAATATAAATGAACATCATGAAATTGAGTGCTATTTAAAGATGTGCAAGTAATTTTTCTGTCACACATTTAACAGTGTAATGATTGCCTTTTGAATCTTGTTCTATCTTAAAAATATTTTTAAAACTTTAAATAATACATATTATTGGGAAGTTCTTATTCAGTATAAGAAGTATTTTTTAATGCAAAAATTTATTTCAGTTTAATTATTAGAGTTTAATTTGTATTATATAACAGTTCAGTAGTATTAGCAGAAATATATTTTAAAAAGTTAGCAATTAAAGTTTGTTTCCATATTTTAGTATACTATTTTGTAAAAAAAAAATGAAATTTATGAATTCCTATATTCAATTAAATAATTTTCTTGAACAACAGAAGAGAAATAAGCAGTGAGAAGAACAAGAAATGGAGGATCTTTAATAAAAAAAAGAATTAAAATTATTTTTAGTTTTTATTAATAATTTCAAATTTATGTTTTATATTTATAATTTAACAAGTTCAATTAAATATATTTATCTCTATAAACTTTATTATGAGAATAATGTGTATACAGTGTCATAGGTAGTTTGTAAGTGTGACATAGCAAAAGGTACAAATAATTTTGTGATATGTGTGGGGGAGTGAGACTTTACTATGTATGAATAAGTATATTTTTATTAAAATTTAATGAATAATAAGTAAATATTTATATGACTATATAATTTCAAATAATTTCAACTTTATCTGTCAATTTTACAACATGTCTTTCATGTAATATATCAGTTCATTTAAAAAGTGATTTCCAATATATGTAGTTGGATTATGAGTTAGGCTTAGTTTTAAAGAAGGGAATTGCAATGTATATTGAATATATTCTATATTTATAATTAATGTTTGCAATGAAATTCTTTTTCCCCATCCATGATTCAAATTTTTATTTTTATTTTAGACATTTTTTCTGTTACAAATTTTGAATTAAATTGTGTGCTTTTATTTACAAGGTACATGAACCACCACTCTTCACTCTATCTCATAACACTGATACACTTGAACACATATATGTTGAAAAAATAAATAATCACCAATATATGTATTTCATGCTAAACCAGCACTCATCAGTTGGTCCAGATTATCATCTCTACACATATATGCAATAAGTGCTCAGATGTATATTAATATAGACAATCGTCATACTTTAATGGACAGACTTCAATCCACCCCACACTCCAATTCTTCAACTGTCCATCCAATTGAAAATCTGATGATGGAATGCTCAAAGTACATGAGGGGTCAGATTGACTTTAGGTCAACATAGGTGTGATGAGAATCTCAGCATCAGGGTGGCCTTTGAGTGCTTCATCATCAGATTTTCAATTGGATGGACAGTTGAAGAGTTGGAGTGTGGAGTGGATTGAAGCCTGTCCATTAAAGTATGAAGATTGGTTATCTTAATATATATCTGAGCACTTATAATATATATATGTGTTAGAGATGATAATCTGGACCAACTGATGATTGCTGGTTTATCATGAAATATGTATATTGGTGATTATTTATCTTTTCAACATATATGTGTTCAAGTGTATCAGTGTTATAAAATAGAGTTGTGTGTCATGTGAAAGTCTATGCTCATATACCTTATATATTACATATATTGATACAAGTATATAAAGACATGTATTTCAATTATTACAAGGTATAAGAAAAATTGATTTTTATTGTGCTACAATTAATTAAAATAGAATTGGACTAAAATTAAAATATGTATATTTGATTAAAAAAAAAAGATTTTCAAAAACAATTTTATGTGTCTGTAATAAAAACAAACCCTATAAAAAATTTCATGTCTTTATCAAGTTATGATATTGAAATTTATTGGGCAACCAAAGTTCCTAATGAGAAATCAGAAAAATTTATACATAAATCATGCTGGGCATATATATTGTAATGCTCTCAACATATATGGTGTAAAATCACACATATATTCTCTTTAAATATGTTAGTAATTTAATAATTTAAAATAAATTATGAAGAAAAAGAGAAACAAAAATAGTTTAAAAGCAGATTTTTAAAAATTAAATTAATAAAAAAAACAGGTTGAATCATTTTTGTTTTAAGAATAAGTTGTTTTTAGAAAGAGTAAGGGTGGGGAAAGGTAATCATGAGATAAAGATTTAAAACCCGCTCTCTTCTTTTTATAATGAAAAATAAATACATGTAAAGGAGTTTGAAATAAAATTGTCAATAGAATTAATTAGAAAATTTTATAAACTATCTCATCAGCAGGACTTCACTTAAAATTTGAAAGATTCCTGGCTGATAAGATATTAGATAAATCTAAGAAAAAAAGGTTAGATAAAAATGTAAAAATTAATTAAAACCAAATTAAAATTATGATAAAAATTAGACAATGGGAGTGTTAAATATAAAATTGGCAGCTTGTCTATTGTTATTCAGTTTCCAGATTGTTTTCAGACATTTTCTCAAAGTCAGTTCAGTTTGTCATTTGCTGAGTTCATCAAGTCATTCATCATTACTGAGACCATAATCACTGAGATCTGCAGAGAGCCAGTTATTTACTTGCCATGGAAAATATAAATGTAGAAGCTGAAGAAGTAGCATATGCATTGCTAAAAAACCTTTGGAGTGTTTAGATAGGCTTCATGCTCTGGGTTCTCAGCTTCATCAACTGCTCTTACCTACAATCAATGCTTCATCCATAATATAGATGCTGCCACATGCTATCCCTCATTGTCCATCAGAAGTATGGAAGGAAAAACATGAAGCCATTGCTGGAGACCAAAAGGCCAACTAATTGGAAATCAAAACCAAAGGAAAGTGTCAACTGCAGAAAGATGATGTCATCTTGACATAATTAAAAATCTAGGTAAATATAATTTTTCAATCATAAACTGTCTAGACATATATTTTTTCAAATAAAGGACAATCAGTAATATTTAATCTCTTAATAATTAATGTATACTTATTTATTCCTTACTCTTTTTCCATAAAATAAAAGACCCAGAAAGAGACCACATGTGAGATGGATGGATGAAATAAGAACATGTGCAGGGGTGTTGTGGAAAAGAGAAGCTAAAGATCGGAGAAGATGGATTAAACTTGGAGAGACCTTCATCCTGCAGTGGATTGATAATGGTTGTTGATGATGATGATGATGATTATTTATTCTTTTCTATTAAATTGTACTGTTGTATTTATATAAATATATGTGTGTGTGAATAAATAAATGTTTACTTAAAATGTTGCTTGATGTATACTCTTTCTTTTAACTGCATCACCAGTAATTTAAAGATTAGAAATATTTTAATGTGTTAATTAATACTGCACTGGGTTCCCCGATTAAGAGTGTGAGTTAGCGTAAGTATATTTCAAGTGCTGGGTTTGTGAGCCTATTGTCCAGGCGTACCGGCTATATAAAACATATATGGCTGGAAAGCACCTGGGACTTGTTCTCAAAACAAATAAAGTGTTTTGGATGTCATTTGTGTAGCCTCGATCTGGCTGTAGGTATTATTGATGGTTAATCTTTTACCCCTCTGCTTGAATGTGTGATCTGATCCTGGAAGCATTAAATAAGAAAAATGATCATGTAAAGTAAATGGTAAAACATTAGTAAATAACCATATGAGTAAAAATAAATGATAATGTATAAAAATGATAAATATCAAAATATTTTTAGACAATGGATAGTTACAAATGACCAAAAATGTCCATGTTGATTATTTGTTTCAATAAATATAGAATCATGACTCAAATTTCCAAACTAATTTGACAAAATATACATACATTAACTGAGAAATAATATAAGAAGCATCAGATTGGAAAATATACCAATCAGTTATATATATATATAGAAAATACCTTAATGTAATAAATATGGCTTTTACTCCGAAAAACAATGAAAGATCTTGGCAGGATCTAGATTTGTCAGTTAACCTTGTCTTCACAGATGTCCAGTAAATATCAATCTTGCAACTTAATTCTTAAATTCTATAGTCATATTTTAGAGACTAAATTTACAAAATTTCAGTTATATATGTATAACATTCAGTTTGAAATATTTTTTACCAAATACAATTATTTTTTAACAAATTTATAATTAAAATTAATTATTAACATAAGTAAAAGAATAAAAAAATTGTAAAAGACATAAATTATTAATCTCAAAAACTTTTATTTATGAAAAATAATGTTTACATGCTTATAAAAGACAGAAAAAATTGTTTTACAGATCTTCAACAGTCTGGGACCATTTGTATATTGATTATCTTCTGATAAATAATAGTAAACTGATGTAGCTTTACCACTCACCTATCAGCATTGATGCAAATTGAATCTATTATTCATCTTTTGCTTAGCTACTACTGATTCGTGGATCTGGAACATTAAGTAACTTCCACGTTTCATTATACAAGAATTTTGATGCAATGATAAAATCTCTGTTTTTTTACTTTCCTAATAGTGTTCATGAAAAGACTGACTGGATCCGGGACAGGCACTGTGAACAATAGCCTACATCTAACATTCCATATAGCATGTACAATAAAGATGGAAAGTCTAATAATAGGAAACGGTTTAGTTTGTAAGGCTTACCTTACAGACATGATTTTATAGTAATTCACCTTTAAGATTTGGTATATGGCTAAATTTATTTTACTGAGTCCAGGGCATGAGTAGATTATATGGTTGAATGACTCTTCTTGCTTTTTACATATTTGACAAAAAGGGTCTATCTTATTGTAAAATCTTTTGAAATGAAGGAATTTATTTGTAGGCATGGCTTCTAAGTTTATTTTAATAATGAGATTAAGGTACTTAGGCTCAAGAGTGAAAAATTTAAAAATTGTTGTTAATTTATAGTTGGTGACGCCAAGATTTGGAGTAAATGTGGGATAATTCGGATTAATTATATTGTACGCCTCCCAGCAAAGTTTACTTTTTATGCTGTTTTCTAAATATATTTAAGCATATTCTAAGTGCTTCTAAATTGTGATTGAAATTTATTGGGTAATTAAAGAACCTGATTAAAAATAAAAATTAAATTGAATCTAAATCTTTTGTAATTGTTAGAATTTGTCATTAAAGCATTCTCTCTACATATCATTGATGATGTAAATTTTATGTTTATAATTATACAAAGATTTTCACAAACAATATCTATAAGATATATTATTGAAATCCATCCACTTTGCTATTATTGGGTGGTATGGAATTGTTGTTTTAAAAATGCACAAACATTATGTGGAACAAGGTTCACTGAGTAAAAATAAAGTAGGTGAATAATCTGCTATAAAATTAATATTTATTTTAATTAATGGGTTTTTAAAAAAAAGTCCAAATGAGAAGTGATATAGGTTTATTACCCTATTTTTGTTGGTACAATCTAATTCTCATGAATCTCAACAGTCTTTTAGATTTTTTTCTGGTGGTGAGTATCATATCTAGATAGGATTCTGGTGTTAGAAAATCTATGTTTTATATTAAATATGAAGGAAGAGTGATGATAATGAGCATTGTTACATTGAATTAGCATGTTCATCTCACTAATCCATATAAAAAAACTTCTCACACACCACATGAATATCTAAAACTCCCTTGGCCCCAAGCAGCATTGGATGATTAGGGATGAATAGAAAATTATTAATTTTTTAATTAGTAATATAAATAATTTTTATGTTATACCATTTCAGAGTACATTCAATGCCTATTGCTTCTTTTATATAAGGTAATCCAAGTTCTAATGATTATTGCTTTAGCTTTCTTTTTTATTATTATTGTTTGAGCCTGGGCTCAGGCTTTATCTGTGTGTGATTCTTTTATTCTCACATGTAGTTACCAATGTAATGTTTATAAAATTTATTGTTTCATCTCTGTATGATTTATCTGCAAGATTAAATGCTATAGTAAAACGTGTTTAGCTAAGAAAAATAATATCTTGTTTCATTAGTTTATTATCATGTCACAAAATACAGTGGAAACTCAATCCATCATTTTTCAGAAGAAAACAAAAGTTTCTGTTAAGTATTAAAAATTATAGATAAGATGAATTTAATCCTTGTTATTGCAATATGTTATAATATATTTAAAAAACTACCTTCTGGGGGAAAAAATGTTTTGGTCAATTATGCCTTAAATCAAAGAATAATTTTTAAAAACTTAGAACACTTCACACTTATTTTATGCAAATGAATGTTTTATTTACTTCAGTTATTGGAGAGTTAGACACAACTTCAAGTTTATTCAATTCTCCTCCTTATTTAATATTGTCACAGGGGTAAATTATAATAAACCAGGACAACAATTAAAAGCATGAAGTACATTAGCATGATAAACTACTTGCAATGAATTAAAACTTAAAAATGTGAATTATGTTCCTGTGATAAATTGTGATTTTCCATAACAAGATTTCCAGGTCTTCACTCAGAGAATAGTTCTGTACATTATTTTGAGTTTATAAAAGTTATCCATATGAGAAAATGTTGTGTTAGTCCTATTATTTGTCACTGATCTAGATTTATAAATGACATTTTGAGAATTGGTGGAGCTGGAAAAAAGTAACAGTATTTATATTGTGTTGATTATGGCAACAAAAAGAACCACTGAAGCTTTACATTTTTATTATATTTATATGCATTGTAACACTGGGTATGTGATGTAATCATTGGTTAATTCATCTAGGGTAATTCAGTGTTTTATTTCTTTCACAGAAAAATGATAAAATAAATATTATCATGGCTTTGTTTAAAAATTATTTTAACTTCACACCAAAAAATAAATGTAGTTACATTGAGGCTTTAAATATGTTTAATTTCTCATATATGTAGCTTTCAGTTGAGTAGAATTTATAGAAACACTTTTAAATTATTAAATAACTACCAAAGTTATATATATACAATGCTTTTAAATTTTCACTTATACAAAGACTTTTCTTTTATCTCACTATGTAGACTTTTAATACTTACAAAATATTTAGTTACTGTGAAAATAAAATATATCTTACATTTAAAACAGGCAAAACTCACTATACATATTACCACACACAACAAGCTAGAGTAATCAATGGATGCCAGAAGGCTTGTGAATAAAATCCCCATCTTGTGCCTACTCATTCAATATCCCCAGACTAGTTTCTGGCTTGTGGCCTTCACCAGTGAGGAGCCTTGGATCTGAGAGTTTGTGTATAACAACAGTTATACACAAGCATAAGAAGTGGTGGTCATGTGATGTTTATATCTTACATTTATTATTAAAAATATCATTAAAGAACAAAAAATATTTAAACAAAACTATTAACATTGGGATTAAATAAAAACTTATTTTTCATCTTTAAAACATAACATAAAAAATTTTCACCAAAGGGTACAAAGAGAAATCTGAAATTAAAAGAACAAAATAAAACTAAATTATAGATTTATTAACATTAAATAATGGATACAAAGTAACATGCATTCCAGGGTGGTACCATTATAAACCAGATATGGCAGTTTCAATTCAGTTTATATGTCAGATTCATTTCAGTTTTGGGTTGAAGGGTTATAAATTATTAATAGTATAATGAATCAGAACATTTTTTAAAGTTTTCCAATGAATTAAAATGATACTATTGATATACATGATAAATTGCTATTAAACATCATATGATCACCATCTCATGCTAGCACATAACTGTTAGTAAACAGACAAAAACTCTCCATATAGTAGATAGGGATTTTATGCACAAGCCTTCTGGCATCCATTGATTACTCTGGTTAGCACAATGTGGCACTACTATATGGAGAGTTTTTGCCTGTTTAATAAATTGCTATTGTAATTTATTTTTAGCACTAATGCTTATTTATATTGCTGTATATTTTGAGACATCCAAAACACTTTCAATCTATTTGGATTTCTTATAAATTTAATTGATGTCATGTTTAAGTTACAATCTTTTCAGTTGATTGCAAGGATATGTTTTGCTGTTTAATAAGATTGTTCATACTTGTTTAGGAGTGACCGATGATGACGATTCTCATTCCAATGACTTTTCTTGTTACTTTAGCATCGTTTAATGAACTCCTAAATACTGCATTTAAAAACATTGATCTTTTCTACATATCTCATTTTAATCAATCGTGTTATTTATTTCCTTCACAAATTGATCATTTGATTAAGTTCATTTGTTTCTATATATTCTAATCCTAACGTATCTATTTTAATTCTTATATCTGAAAAATGATTATAAGCAACAAATTTTTAAATTGTTAAGATTATTTTTAAATTTTATAATATCGTAATAAAGCATTTTTTTAAAAAATATTTTCTGAAAGACTTGAGTGAAACCTAAGTCAATAATTCCAGTCTTTAAAGCTAAGAATTATGGGTAAGAAAGGTGACCTACTCCTTTAAATATATTCAATCAATAAGAAAATTTTACAACGAAAGGAAGAAAAAATGTATATATATATTTTTTTTAAATGTACTTTTTAATGTGTTTTTGCAAAATAAATATGATTACAATTTTATTTATGAATTTCTGGCGTTATTATTGAATTTATTAAAGAAAATGTTTACACAAGTTTATAACATTATTGATTTTTGATTTTCACCCTTTTTATTTTTGTTTTGTAATTTTATTTTTTTAACAACAGCAACAGGAAAAAAAAAATATTATTGATAATTTATAAATTATGTTATCTTCTAGTTTTGTTTTCCGCATAAATGTCAAATCAAATTATAATATATATTTTTATTTAATATTTATTCCAATATTGTTGGTTAACAAACTGATAATAGGGTGAAATAAAACTAACCGAGAGTCTGCGACCTAAATTGATTGCAATTAATTTTCAAAATTGTCACTAGAGGGCTATTATTATGCAAACTAATTAAGAAAAGAGGAAAACAAAAAACTTAATAATAATTAATGTGTTTGTTTTTATAAATATGAGAAATAATGTATTTTATATATATCATAATTACCTTATTTATAAACTAATTAACTTTTTAGAGTTTAATCTCAACAGCAAAACAGCATTTGAAATAATAAAATGATTCATAGATTATTATTATTATTTTTTTTAGTTAATGATAAATTCCAAATTGGTTATTTTATATGAATATTTCCCTGCATATTCTGAAAAGCAGAATATAAAATAAACAATGCTCTGATGACAGAAGATACATATTAGCTTTATCTGTGTTAGATCTGATTAACTTTACCTTCAAAACTGTTTATAAGAATAATGATGTGTAGTAAATTCTAAGATTGCATTCTGACTCATTAAGGGGAAGACTATGAATTGATCCATATATAAAATACTGTACTCAATATGGAGAGATGCATGTTAGGAGTAACAAGAAGAGATCGAAAATGCAATATATGGGTAAGAAAACAAACAGGTGTTATTGACGTTATTGAAAAAATTAAAAGTCTGAAATGGAGTTGGGCTGGACATATTGCTAGAAGAGATGATGATAGATGGACAATTGAAATCTTAAACTGAATTCCAAGAGATTGTAAAAGACCCAGAAAGAGACCACATGTGAGATGGATGGATGAAATAAGAAAGTGTGCAGGAATAATGTGGAGAATACAAGCTAAAGATCGGGAAAGATGGTTTGACTTGGAGAGACCTTCATCCTGCAATCAATTGATAATGGTTGATGGTGATGATGATGATGATTCAATATTTATAAAATGAAAGACAGAATTGAAATTTTATTGTTTATTAAAGTTTTGTAGTGGTCAGTCAATGCTTTCAATGGCCAAAAATATCCTTCAAAGTATGTTAAACTGCAGGTGTATTCAATATCATATAATCTTTAGTATTATAAAAATAAACCCTCTTCCTTTATATTCTTAATAAATTCTTTTTTTTAAAAAAAAAGTAATATTTTTACACGCATTGAACATTGCAATTACAATTGATCATTAAAGTTATTATGGTTGTATGGTCTTGAGATATTGAAAATCATTGGAAGTTTTTTTTATTTACCTTTTTTGACTGGGAAATTATTGGTAGCAAATATTAGTGGTTTTAATCTTTTATATTGTGTATTGTTTTTTTCCCCCCATTCTTAGTTCTACTTTTTTAAAAAATAATATCTTTATTCATTTTCACTTGCCATTTATTATTTTTTCATGTTGCTGTTATTATTTTTTATTATTATTATTATTATTATTATTTTATTATTATTATTATTATTATTATTATTATTATTATTATTATTATTATTATTATTATTATTATTATTATTATTATTATTATTATTATTTTATTATTATTATTATTATTATTATTATTATTATTATTATTATTATTATTATTATTATTATTATTATTATTATTATTATTATTATTATTATTATTATTATTATTATTATTATTATTATTATTATTATTATTATTATTATTTTAAAATAATATTAATATCATCTATGTTCTTTATTACTTTTTACAATGCTTTTTACAGTCCACTATTGACGGTTTCGATTGCCCCAGCAATCTTCTTCAGAACTTCTACTTTGATTTGGAAATATAAATAGAAATTTTGAAGAAGATTGTTGGGGCAATCAATAGTGGGTTGTAAAAAAGCATTGTAAAAAGTAATAAAGAACATAGATGATATTAATATTATATGGATTTGGCAATGTAATAAGAAAGATAAAGATTATTCTTAAAGTGAGGGTTTTCTATTATTTCAGTCATATTTGCTTATGCCAACAATAAACTTACTTATATAGCAGCTCCTACAGTAATACTGCTGTAAATAATCCCAGATTAAAACATTCACTAAGGTTTTGAGTAACTTGAAATGTTTATATAAAAAATATATATTGTTTAAAGCATAGTTTAACTAATACTGTATAGTAATAAATGTCTTGCAAGTGACAAATTTATAATCAATAGTAAATATCAGGTTGCTGTTAATAAATAAATAAAGAAAATATATATCTTTGTATACTATTATAGTTAAATTGTTATTCTTCAGTAAACAGTATGATTAAAGAGGGGAAGGGGATAGGACATCTTCCTTGATACATTTAAAACAAACAATGTAATAAATAATATTTTTGTAGTGTAATTTTCATTACAATACTTTCATTTGAGTTGAGACTGATTTTTATCCACTTTTAATACCTAATGGAGGAGTGTAACCACAAACATATGATCAAAGATATGTGAAAAAGCTGTATGACCCCCAAGGTGCACAAATTGTGTGGAACCATGACATATCACAGTATCTTACACATAACTTTATCATGACTCAATATATAAATTATAGTATATGGAGGTTATTATCATCTGAGCCAATTGATGAGTGCTGGTTCAGCATGAATTGTGCATCTTGAGGATCGAACATCTTTTACATGTCTTTGGTCATATGTTTATGATTACATACCTTTACTTGATGTTAATAGCAGATAGAAACCAGTTGCTCCTTTTCTTGATAATGGTGTAGTGAAAATTATACTACAGAAATATTATTCATTAAGTGAATAATAATCTCTAGTCTAATAAATGACTAATAAAAAATATTAATATATTCTCATTCAGTGGTTTGTAGATGGCTGTGAGGGTGGTAAATTTGACATGTATCACTTAAACTGTAGTAATTGGCTATTTATATATACTGAACAATAATAAAGATATGTGTAAGTGACTGAGATCAGGGTCAACAGATGAGTGCTGGTTTAGCACAAAATGTGCATCTTGGGAATTGTATATCTTTTTCATATCTCTTTGGTCATATATTTATAAACATACCCCTCCATAAGGTATTAAAAGCAGATAGAAACCAGTCCCTACCTTGCTTCAGAGTGGTATAGTGAAAATTATTCATTAAGTGGATAATCTGTATCTAGTCTAATAAATGACTGATAAACATTATTAATAAATAGTGTAGTAAATTTATACAATTAACTATACCTGTTTTTTAAAAACATATGCAATTTTTTTAATGTTTATAGAAATTTTAAAATTTAATACAAATTTCTTTTATAAAATTATATTGTGAATTCCCAAACTAACCATTCTTTTATCTAATGCAAAAAATATAAACGATTGTCATAAATAATTCATAAATAAATTTATCATTGGTTAAATTTCAAAGTTGAAATAATTTCATGATTTTATTTTTGTGTAAATGAAATAATTGTTAAAATGTGAAGCTGACTTTTTATTTGCAATCCACTAGCGATAATTTTAGGCACTTTTTTTAAAAATTGAATAATGATCCACATTTAAAATGATTTTAGTCGTAATCATTAAATTATACTATGCAAATTAAACCTATTAATATTAAAATTTATATTAATTCTAGATAATTTATATATCCATGATAGAAATATGCATGTTTTTCAAAACATTTTTTTTACACTGGAATCTTAATTTATAGAGATTTGAAACTAATAAAAAAAAATTATATTGATACTGATCAATGAATTTTATTAGCACAGAGTCCAGATTGTAATTCTATTTAGAAGGTAATAATCCCTTTTCACTTACCCCAAAAACCACTAACCCGCCCTCTCCCCCACAAAAATTGTTTTTACAAAAAAAAACCCCCCCTGGGCTTTAAAACTGGGGAGGGGGGGGGAATCCCTTTCGTGCCTCTCCCTCCCCCCCTCTTTTGGGGTTTTGTGGGGGGGGGTGGGTGGAGGTCCGTGTCCTTCCCCCCCCCTTCACATTTTATAAAAAAACATAAATACATTTTTCAATCCCTTCCCCCCAACTCTAACCATCCTATAATATTAAATCAGCAATGTTAAATATGAGGATATTCTCATTCTAGCCCCATGATAAAGTCTTTGAGGAAATAATAATGACCATCTTATTTTCAAACCTATATTCACTTATGTAGGCCAATCTTAAGTGTTTTGAATGAGAGCATGAATATATATTAAGTCATTCACTTTACATCCATTTCTTTTAATTATCTTATTAATACTTATCAAATATTAAAATTTACTAACCTTCTAAATACTACATTAATAAAATTCATTGATCATTACATAGTTTAACATCTAATATTAGTAATGAAGTAAATTTTAATATGTCATAAGTGTCAATAAGATTATGAAAAAAAAATATAAAGTGAATAATTTAATATATACTGTATCTATGCTCTCATTTCAAGACACTTAAAATTGGTCTATATATGTGCATTTACATTTGTAAATAAAAAGATCATTCTTATTTTCTCAAAGTCTTTATCTTGTATCTGGATGAAAGTATCCTCGCAATTAACATGGGGCAAGTGAAAAGGGATTATTACATTCTAAATAGAATCATAATATTGATAAATATACTGCTGAGTTAATAGATAAGAATTACAACAAATACATGTAAAATGTTTTTGTGATAAATTAAAATGGTATTAAAATATTGTAAATGATAATATTTGAATGACCTTTCCATAAATATATTCATTTTCAACAAAATGAAAAAAAATATGTGGAAAAGACTGTAATTTGAGTTTTTATTCATTGACCATATCAAATCAAATAATTAATAATAGTAAGGATAATACAAATCTAAAAGAATATCCATGAATCAGATGAATCGAAGGTGAACTTTAATGTAAGGTCAAAGCAACATATAATGTAAGGCCAAAATAGGTACTATAGTATTGTAAATATTTTTAAAATATGAAAATTATATTTATCATGTTTTCCAGTCTAAAAAGTATAGATTTTTTTCCAGTAAATGTAATGATAGCTAATGGTAAATAAAAGAATTATGATTCATTAAAAATCTAAACTCAGTAAAAAGTGTTTAGCCAAATGTCATGCACAGTTAAATACAGAAATTCATATTTCTCTTTTATTATAAATATAAAGTTTGCATTTGAAAAAAGGTGCTGGACATCAAAAAATACATTTAGCTTATATTTGATGTTCTTTGCATCTAGCTTAAAACTATATATAATATACTTGTATTTGAATATTACATATTCAGTCTGTATTCTGCCCATCCCTCTTCTGTGTATTTAAATGCTTAAGGTCCTGCATATGAGGGGTCAGAATGACTTATTATCAACTGGGTATGTCAACAAAATTGGAAATCAACAGCTTTGAAAATGTTACCATCAGATTTTCAATGATATGGATAGTTGAATAGTTGGAGAGTGGAGAAGATTGGAGCCTGTCCATTAAAGTTTAAAGATTTGCTATCTTAATATAAAATATTAAGGATTTTAAACTTCTCCCTCAATAATTTAATATACAAATTAAAAAGCGTATGAAACACTTGAAAGAAGCTATAATGATTCCAAAAATTATTATACGTTAAGCGCCTTCGAGGCCATTTGCCTCATATTCATAGCGGTAATGTGAGATGCAGAACAAGAAAATAGGCCAAGGAAACAAAGCGGTATGCAAAACATATGCAAATGAGCTAGATAGTCCAACGTTTGTATATCTTAATATAAACAAAGCACTGATTGTATATATGTGTGGGAGATATCCTGAACCAACTGATGAATGCTGGTTCAGCATGACATATGCACATTGGAGATCATTTATCTTTTTTTGCATGTATGGATTCATGGTATCAGTTGCATAAGATGGAATGGATAACTAAAGGGAGCTTGAAAGTCTGTGTCCAAATCCCCTCTAATTATGTAAGCTGCACTTGTGCAGTTGCACATAATGTAAATACAAGATCTCTAAATCAAAATGTTTACAGCATTATTTTGTATTTTCACAACATATTTAGATTTAATATGGTGCATTGCAGCAGTTTTGCTATGTCTATTGTTAATCTGAAATGATGTAACTAGATTGATTTCTATATCACATTATTTGAGATATTTTTCAATGTTTTTATATTTCAGTTTAATGTTTTATATTTTTTATTATCTTGCATCTAAGTTAGATTAGATCAAATACTAGCTGAACTGAAAATCTCATGTCATTATTGTTACTATAGTTTAGATCAGGGATAATCAAACTTATGATACATGTGTAAAATATAGTGCATTATGTAGAAACAAAAATGAAGATTAGATCTTTTAAAGTATTACTTCAAATTTAAGCCACACTTTTTATTTAAATTTTGAAGACATAAAATTAGTATATGGCTTAAATTCAAAGTGAATATTTTAATATTTTATTTCTGTCGATCTTCCATTTCGCAACAATCACTTCTTTGCTTTATGTTCTACACATGCGCATAGTATTACAATTGTTGACAACAGTTTATTTGGTTGTTTTCCATTTACACTTTTCTTTTAATTCCTACTTAAGTAAATAAACATGTTTATTATTTTTAATACCTATTATAAAATCATTTTTATACTCTTTTCCAATTTTAAAATTATAATACATGCATAGTATTACGATCTTTGATGACAGTTTATTCGGGGATTCTCCCATTCACACTTTTCTTTTAATGCCTATTTAAGTAAATAAAAATGTTTATTATTTTTAAATACCTATTAAAAATTATTTTTATATTTTTTTTCAATTTTCCAATTTTACAATCCTATTGCGGCTTAAATTTGAAGTAATATGGTCATACATAAAAATATTTTGTTCTATCTTCACTCTGAATGTAGGTGTTTTACACTCATATAATTTCATGGTGATTAATTCAGAGTGAGTCTAATATTTTCAACTTTCATTATATAATTGTTCATCCTTTGTAAGTTTTGCAGTTTTGTTCTTTTCAAAAATATGCAAGTTTTTAAAATATTCTGATTATATTCGATCGTTAAAAGTCTGGTGAAAATAAAACAGTCTTAGACATCTCATAAAAGTAAACAGGATTTAAACTTGAATTTTTTTTCTATATTATATTATTCTATTACAAAAAACATTCACACAAAATATTATTTGTCTTCAGCATGCTTTATTTTATGCAAAAATTAAATAATAGTGCAAAGTTATAACTATGCATGGGAACTCCAACCATGATTTAGAGGTTTGGAAGGATGAATAATCATAGTACAAAGGTCTGATCAGATTCACAACCCTAACATGTAGAAAATTGATGGTATACATCTCATTGTTATTGTAGCATAGTATTTTTGACTCTTAATCTTTTTTTTTTCTATTTATGAAGTGAATTGAGATTTTTTTGTTTTGACATAAAAATTATCTACATGTGTACACCTCACACATGTTAATATATAAGAAATTCAATCATATGCCACTATACAATATTTATTGCTAATTAATATGCATGAATAATATATACCTTTTTATTTGTAATGTATGATGCATTAATATCAATGTCTATTAATGAAGTTAAATATTACTCCTTGTTATTGATATTTCTTTTTACATCTATTCATGTTAAATGTCTTTTCAAAGCAATGCAACATAATTATGAATACCTGAATTTATTAGAAGAGCTTATTATTTGTAAATATTTTCATTAATTTTCAGTTTAAATGTTCCAGTAAGCACTTAATAGGATATAATTGGGAAAAGAGAACACCTAAAATTGTGCATGCTGTTCAATACAGTATCCCAAGAGATGTAGTTATATTTTGTGGTGAATCAAAGGCTAACATCACTTCAAAAGTTAGACAGCATATTATAATATACAACAGGAAAAAGGAAAATTTAGCACACGTTACTTGTTTTGACCATGAGAAAAAGTATAGATATTTATTTGATTCAGAAAATGTTAAGCTTGTTTAATTAAAGTGTGATGAGAAAAAAATAAAAAGGCTTCATGCATCACCAAAAATAAAAGTATTATCAACAAAATATCTAACAGCAACCCATTAAGAATAATTCATTCACATATATAGACAAATTATTTTCTAAAGTGACCACTCAATGTTTCAGTGAAGTTTCATTTATCTTTCTCAGGTTAATGTGTTTTTGAGAGATATTGCAGTTATTTCTAAAATAATAGTAAGAATGTGTGATTTGTAAATCTTAATGAATTTTTTGACATAGTTATTAGTTTGGTGCATTTGGTTTCATGAAATAAATTTATTGTAGAAAACATACAATAAACTTCATTAATAGATTTATTAGCTCAAACTAAAACCTTCTAATAGAGTATTTCCCATGTGACCATGGTATAGAGATAATATAATGTTTTAGTAATGCACATTGCTTTTTCTTACTCCAATATTACACATTATGGACTATTATCTCTCAGCATAACAATGATGTCATAATTACATTGTATTCTTTTTTAAATTATAATAAGATCTTTATAAATACTGAATATTAGTTTCATTTAAAAAGCATATTTTGTAAAAAAAAAAAAAAAGTATTGAATTTACAATACTGTAGTATAGGTATAAACAGTGAGGATTGCCAATTCCTCAACAAGCTTTGCGATAAATGCTTAGTCAGAGAAAGCATTTAAAATATCTCTGTCAGGACCCCCCGACCCTATCTAGTGTTTGAACCTACCCTGGCACCTCTCTGAGGAGTGCCAAAGCACAAAACCATGGTCAGGGGTTGGGGGGGGTTCCTGACAGAGATATTTTAAATGCTTTCTCTGGCTAAGCATTTATCACAAAGCTTGTTGAGGAATTGGCAATCCTCACTGTTTATAACTTACAAGCTTAAGAGAATAGGGCCATGTGATCTATGACTCTTATTTTGATTGTAGTATAGGTAGTTTATGAGTATATAAGCAGTCTATACTATGTCTTTTGCTTAAGTCCATTTTTTAGTATGTCATGTTTCCTCTCCAGTGTGATGAATCTTACCATTATCTATGGTGCAGAATATGAAAATATTTTTAATAAATGAAAATAAACTCTATAAAGTACTACAAAAGCTGTTCACACAATATAAGACAATGTCTATTAAAGTCAGCATGAGGCATATGGCAACTAAAGACAGTATAATGCATAAAATTACTAAATATCCTAGTGACTGGTGGCATTGCATGTTTTCAGCTTTATATATATCAAAAATTATTTATGCAAATATAGATTTACATACATTAAGAGCTATCTGTATTTGAAAAAAATCTAACAATAGGTACTGAGCTACAGTGATACAACAACATTAATAGAAGCCTGACTAAGAACTTCAACCATTACCTGATTTAAAGTTTTAAATTCAGATGGAACTTTGAAAGATTTTATAAATTTTCCAAGCAAGTTTAAAATTTCCTAACAGATGGTTTAAAAAAATCTAGCCAGCCATTTAATATTTATTAGTAATTGAGTATTTAGCTAGTTTTAATATTGAGATAATCTGTTTTGATTAGATGAGCTTAAGTGATTGTAGTATAATGCATTATTCTTCATAGGTGAATAAAAATATTTATGAGGATTGAATTATAGATAATTTAATTTTTATAATATTGATATAGAAAAATAAAGTTTTTGAAAAGAAAAAGATTTTTTTAAAATTTGTTGATATTAAGGAGACTATCTCAATATTTCTAAATTGACATATAATACAATGATTAGCCTGTAGTTATTCAATGGAGGACAAGTTTATTTGCTATCAATAACAATATCACAATTTTCTTATATGTCTGAACCTACCCTGGCACCTCTCTGAGGAGTGCCAAAGCATGAAACCATGGTCAGGGTTGGGGGGGGATTCCTGACAAAGATATTTTAAGTGCTGGCTCTGGCTAAGCATTTATCACAAAGCTTGTTGTGCACAAAATCATGATCAGGGGTTGGGGAGAGGGGTTCCTGACAGAGATATTTTAAGTGCTGGATCTGGCTATCACAAAGCTTGTTGAGGAATTGGCAATCCTCACTGTTTATAACTTACAAGCTTAAGAGATAGGTCATGTGATCTATGACTCTTATTTTGACTATTCTTATATGTCTGTTTATATATTCAAAAGCAGTTATTTTTACCTATTTTAGAAATATATACTGTAAGTTTGAGTAATAGATACCTTTTTTCATATGGTTATGAATGTTAAAACCAATAAAAATATATATAAATTTCTCACATGCTTCAAAAGTGTCTACATTAAACTCCAGAGTCATGTAGTGTAAGCTTGAGTAACCAGTAGACATAAAATAGAATAGTTTATGATTACTAATATTAGTTAAGTGATGTCCAAGCAGGCTAACGTTTTAAATTTTTTTCTGTTGAGGAATTGATTCAAAATTATTGAATTCTGCTGTCAGATTAATTGTTCAAAGGACCCAGTTTCTTAATAAAGGGCATTGACTAGGTTCAATGAATTTGACAGAACATCATTCTATTTCTTTACAAGAGTTCATTCCAGGTGTGATTTTTCCAATTTTGAAATTTACAACTTTTTATATCTTTTTTTCATTTGTATTAATATTGATTCTTTTTTTTTAATTCTCTAATGCGAATTGTTATTTCCTTGTCTCGTTTTTCTAATCTAGAATTCTTTTAAAGAAATATATAAGAAAAGAGAAAATTTACATGTGAACTTTGTAGTTTAATTAAATCGAATAGGATTTCAACATTGTAAAGATAAAATAAAATGAATGATTAGAAGAGAATGATTGTTACAAAGATTGCACTTTTAAAATTTCTTTATAAATTGGATGAAGATGTAATCTGAAGAAATTATTTAGGGACCATATAATAAGTAACTTTTTTTCAACATTTTTGTAGAGGTTGCGTTAATGAAACTGTGAAAAATAAAATTTGAAATATAATTTTGCTTGGGAAACTCTCGATAATGCTAACGGTTTTGTCTTTTTTATGGTTCTTCATTAATATATTTTGTCTATTCATAAGTCTCAAATCAAGGCATAATCTTTAGGTTTTACATCTCAGGGGCTTCATTCCATTGGTGGATTTTCAGACATTAAGTGAAAAATGAGTAGTTATTTCGTTTGTAAATGCTGAATCAATCTTTAATCCGAAATTCTTACTTTCTAGGTTTTTATGGATTTGTAATGTTTAAGAATATTATTAGCAGAGTTTGATTTATTTTATTATCTATAATTTTGTTTATATATAAATGCTTTCTGGAATCTAGGGCAGTTTATTTATTGTAAAAGATTAAAGAACACCTGATAAATTTTGTTTGGAAAAGAAAAGTTTTTGAATAACAGATATTCGGATTAATGTTATTATTCTACCTATATAAATACGTTAAATTATCTATTTAAAAAGAAATCATTATTATACAGTTTATATTCAATTTATATATATATGATAATGACATAACATCATATCAATATTTGTAATGCGATACAGACTTAATAATATGAATAGTATATTGTGCAATATATATATCATTAAAAACCAGTCAACATTTAGACAATCCTAATATCAATAACAATCAACAATTTCAAACTGTTGTCAAGGCAACCTCCTTTTAAAAGAAGGTTGCCTTGACAACAGTTTGAAATTGTTGATTGTTACTGATATTGGGATTGTCTAAGTGTTAACTGGTTTTTAATGATTACTTACAAACTCATTTAGCTTTGAGCATTATTACACTTATTATATATATATACATATTGCATTGCTGTTACAATATTATACATACATATAGCAGCTCCTCATAAATCAGTAGAACCATTCAAACTCCAAGAGAAGAAAAGTGGAAAAACAACTGCTCTAGAAATGAGTTTTGCAATCTGTATGCAAACCAATATTATAAATTACTAACATGGCTACATATAGAACATTTGATAATTTCCATTATTTTGTGATGCTGTCTTTTAATTTCTTCAATTGAAAACTTTTCTTCCTGAAATATTTCATCACTATGTCTAGTTATAACTGAAACACACAGGTTTATTATATACCTGTGTTTATATATTTAATATATAGGGTAGATGAGTGTATCAGTGTTATGAGATAGTGTGGAGAGTGGTGGGTCATGTGAAAGTCTGTGCTCATCTATCCTATCTATTACATATATAAACACAGGTATATAATAAGCCTGTGTGTTTCAGTTATTACATAGTAAGAGATGTCTGCCCATCCCTTGTATTAAATGGATTATGTCCTGTGTATGAGGGGTCAGATTGACTTTGGGTCAACATGGGTGTGACAAGAATCTCAGCCTTATGGTGGCCTTTGAGTGTTCATCATCAGATTTTCAATTGGATGGACAGTTGAAGAGTTGGAGTATAGAGTAGATTGAAGCCTGTCCATTAAAGTATGAGGATTGGCTATCTTAACATATATCTGAGCACTTATAGCATATATGTGTAGAGATGGTAATCTGGACCAACTGATGATTGCTGGTTTAGCATGAAATACATATATTGGTGATTATTTATCTTTTCAATATATATGTGTTCAAGTGTATCAGTGTTATGAGATAGTGTGGAGAGTGGTGGGTCATGTAAAAGTCTGTGCTCATCTACCCTATATATCACTATGTCTAGTTGTAACTTTCCACCATATTATATTCTCTGCCAAATCTTCCCAAGGGAAATACTCACTATTGCACTTCTTTAGGAATATCTATAAGATAATCCTTATAACATAGATGAGATCTATCTCTTCCACAAAAATTATATTCAAGTTCATCAATAAACACCCTTTTAAGCAATCTTGTATTGTTTATTCATTTTACATGCCCAATCCAATGAAAGTGTGATTTATAGTGGTCTTTATGGAATGACATCCATCAAATTGAAGAACCTATTGATTGATTTTATAATTTTGCCATTGTATTTTTAAAATTTTAGGGAGAATTTTCAACAGAAACTTTTGCAATGTCTTTATAATTTGTTGGTAAGGTATCCAAATCTCACTTCCATACAATAAAATAAGTAAAATAAATTTATATGTAGCTTATCTGCAGTAATTATTTCCCTATAATGCACTATTCTACTTTTTAATTTGCTAAAAGCAACAATAGCATATTGGAATCTATGTTTCCATTTCAACATCTAAGTCATTTTTCTATTTATAAAATTATCAATGTATTTAAACTGGTTTACATTCTTAAGTTAATAACTATCCAATTAAAATTTGCTGATGCTTTTTTTTTCTATTATTGGCTGATAAAGTTCTTGAGTCTTTTGAACATTAATTAACAAACCAAAGTCTTTATAATTTGCATTCAAAACATTAAGAATATTTTGTAAATCAACTTTTCAATGGAAAAATATAGCATAATCAGTAGTGTACTATAAATCAATAATCCAAAAAGAAGTTCTAGCATTCATGAACACCAATTGTTTATAATATGTGCCAACATTGAACTCCTTTTACACATATGTGCCAAAATAACATATTATTAAATCTACAACCTGTTTTTACTTCATTGCAACCTTTTCCAATGATATTAGAAAAAATATAACACTGCCTCTACAAATACCTGAGATGTAATTAATATTGGGGTACCTCAAGTGATTGCTTTAATCACATTGCATCATACAGGCAGTTGTTACATTTTTTCAATAGTTTTGGGAAAAGTATTTTTTTAAAAAACAAACAATTGTAAATTTAATTTAATGATATGAAATATCTTTTCTTCCATTGCCAAGCCTTCTCATTCTCATGAATTATAATTTAAACACTAATAGAATCATATTTACATAAGGCATGTGTTAATTATATTTTTGAAAGAGTGAAAAATCATGTACATTTAGTTAGTATGCCACTCTTAACCATGAATAAACTCATGTGAAAATTATAAATGTCACCAATTGTGTAAGATTTATTTACTATAAGAGCAGTTCTCTTCAATATACTCTTAAGTTATCTACAGTAAGGATGCATAATTTATACACTGCTCTAATATTAGACCAATTTCTGGTTTTTATCTTCATCAGTAAGAACTTAAAATTTTTTTTTTCTCATGTGCCATAGCATCGGCTGGGAAGTGAACCCGCTAACCTGGGACAACTGCTTGTAAGGCAGCCATCCCTACCTCCAACCACCAATGTTGACTAAGAACTTAAAATTTAAAGCTGAAACTAATGTATTTATACACCTAGCATATAGCACTTAATTTTTATACTATTTAACTTATATTCTGAAATTTAAAAAAAAAACTTCAGGGTTTGAAGTTATCTAGATATAACACAAAATGAGTTACTAAAATATATGACTTGGTATCAGATATTTATAATTATACATACAAATTGACATGACTTTTTAAAAACTTAATATTTTTAAATTTCAGATTATTAGGTTGACTAATATAAAGCAGTAAAATATGGCTGTTTATAGCATAATTGCGTTAGATCCAGATTTGAATACTATGATTGATACCATCTGTTGTTCATTGATTAATAAAACTTACAGAAAATGACTCTAGATTAAATGAATAGAATTTCTCTGGAAAGCATAAGTGTAATGCTAAACATTAGTGATATTGACATTGGTATTAGTTCTAATTAATTACCTAATATGTAAATATTTAGTATTCTACAGCCAAATTATTCTAATCTACTTAATCTAAACATATTTATACAAGCAAGAATGAAATTTAATTGATTTCTCTTTTTAAAACCTTATAAATTGTATTATTAATTAATGTACATTTTATAATTAAATTAAATGTACATCAAAACTAATTATTAAACTAATTTATAAGTATACAAACACTAAAGCATCCTTGCATAAATATGAAGTTAAATAGATTCTTTAGTGTTCTGTATTATATATTTATAAATTTAAATCATTGAGTATATCCAACTTAGTGGTTGTGATTATATTATATTATTATAAAGTCATGGCTTCATTATATTAGACATATGAAGTAAATGAATAGTAAAAGTCTTCTTATTGGTCATGGAAAGTAAATAAATACTAAAAGCCTTTCTATTGGATATGTGAAATAAATAAATAGTAAAAACCTTCCTATTGGAGATGTGAAGTAAATGAATAATAAAAGCATGCCTTCCTAAATAAATGGTTTTATCATAATTTGAACACAATTTTCATGGGCAAGACAGGCTCATTTATTATAAAGATAATTTGAGATAACATTCTAAAGAGATGTAATTTTGATTACTTTTATTGTGGAAGGGAATAAAAGATAACGGAGAAATATAATTAAGAAAGATATTAAAGACTTTCATAAAGAAAAAACAAACAGAAAATGTTAAAAGACATCATTACCATTTGCAAAATAATTAGAAATGAGTACTTTCATGATTCTTTCCTATAAAATATAAATGGTCATGCTCATAGATGTTATTTAGCTATTTACGTATATTAATTAATACAATGTGTAAGATTTATCATAATAAAAAGTTAATAAGTTTCAGTCTATGTTTTGAGAAAAATTTTATGCTATATTGATAGAAATAATGCAATTATATATAGAGCTATGTTCTTTTTTTATTTTTTATTTAAATCTTACATATTTATATCTTTAATTAGATATAAAATAAAGATTTTATATAATTGTATGTTGAAAAAAAAATATTGGCCAGTTTTTTACTCACTTTTAAGAAATATTATTTACATCAATGTTCTAGTTTTTTTTCTTTAAATTTAATTTACAAAATAATTAAATCTTGATTAACCTATCAACTATTAAAGCAAAAACATATAATAATTGTCTATTAAATTTGTATTTTAAAATAAATTTTGGTAAAGTAAATGTTCAAATAAAACTTTTTTTCAAAATATTAAAAACCAATTTTCAATTAGTAAAAAATAATAAAGAAAGTGTAAATTTTTTTTGTCAATGGGCAATTTATTTTTAACACCAATAAATTTTCAAACTTCTATTAAAAAGCTGTTACATTCAAGTAAAATCTAAATGTAAACATCAATACTTATTAAGAAACAAGTATTTAATTATTTACAAAAAATAATAAATGAGTGAATAAAAATATACATAAATTTATATATTTTTTTGTAAATATAGTTTTATCAAAAGTCTATACCGTGCAAATACACGAGTGGCTTCCTTCTCAATTAATATTCAGTAATCTCTTGAATTTATTCACCAATAGATACTGTCATCTAGGTGATACAGTCAAAATTACAATATTAAACAGCTAATTTCTCAAGTCACTCATAGTCTTTTTTAATTCAAGTTTAACAAATGCAATGGAAAAATAATTCAGAACCTATGCAATTTAGCATTGTATAAGATGGAAAGGTTAAGACATTATCTGAGCCTAGAATTTGTTTATTTGTAGAACTCTTAGTGAGAGTCAAAAGTTTTTTTTTTTTATATTTTAAATTTTTTTTTGATTCTTAATCTTGTTAAATTAATTTCAAATTCATTGGTTATTTTTTGCTAACAGATTCTGCTGGTAACTTCTTGAGCTACAGTATATATACCACTGTATTTGCTTAATTGAAATATAACTACTGAGTGTCCATGCTTATAAGAATGAACCTAATGTAGTTTTCCATGCTGAATAGTGCTAAAAAATATAAGTAATAAAAGTTAAAAAAGAAACCCTTTAAATCTCTTATTGACTGATTCATTCAAAGAGTAGTATTGGTTAAGATCAGCACAATAGGAGAATAAAAATTGATAATATGTTAATAATATGCTAATTGCAATGTAAAAACTATCATGAAATTGTTGCTTTGTACATTCCAGAATTTTATTTTTGAAGTATAAAAATCAATATATTATTTGTATAAGATTAATTAACCACTACCTAATCAGTAGAGTTGTTTGTATATAATAAGAACTTTTAATTAACCTATGAAAATGGCTTTGTCAGTTTCCACAGAAAAACAATACAAGAGAAGTCATTATTATTTAGGCTTTCCAATTGTTGATTGGTAAGAGTTTGAATATTCCTCCATCTTTATTTTACCCTCTAGTTAAAAGTGGCTAGAATGATTAGTTGACTTAGCTATGGACCAGCTGACTGAAAGAGAAATATTAAGTTTTGTTAAAAACCCCAAAATATTTTCCATTTCATTGCACCCAGATTTAAATTCTTCAAGTTATGTGTATTGCAGAAGCAGTGTTATGATTATATCAATTGTGACCTTCAGGTTTCCATATCCCCACCAAAAAGCAACACAAAACCAGAGGCATAGAATCAAAAGTGAATACCAAAACAGGCAGGATCTATAATAAAATATGGATTTTTATCAGAGAATGAGTCCTCTTATGAACAAAATATATTATAACAGATAAAAACAATAAACATATAAAGTTCTTATTTTATTTAAATATCGGGTATTTATTTAAGCCAAATCTCAGGTTCTTACCTTATCTAAATAGTGGGTTCTTATTTTACCCATATCTCAGAGTTTTATTCTTATTTAAATATAATAAATAATTACTTTGCTTAACAGTCAAATACAAACAAAAATAATAACTTAGGTTCATATACATACAACACTCTTTTCTTTTTATAATTCATAAACTTATATTTCATTTTTAAAATAAATGAGTAGGTGAAAATATGTGTATTCAAGTATCTGAGTACTTTAAATAACCTTTGGATAGCAATAAAAAATAATCTCAAAATATTTAATATTCTTCTCTTATAAATAATCATGTTTATATAAATTGAATAAATAATTTTATTGTGACTCTTGAAATGTACTCTCATGTACAATAATGTTTAATATAACTTTATTAATCGGATTTTCTGGATAAATTGGTGTGGTGATGACAATTAAAACAAAATGACATAAATTTAATAATATAATTTAATAAAACAATAACCATTAGAGATACTAATACTAATTACTGCTGACATAAGCATTTATACACTCTAAATCAAAATATATCCCTCAAGTAAATTCTTGACAAATAACAATTAAATTTACATTCCATTTAAGAAATTCTTTTATTTGAAGAGCAAACCAACCAACATTTATGCACACAGAATAGCAAACATATCACTTTATATAGGCAACTAAATGATGATAATTCAAATTATAAAACTAGCTATATTTAAAATCAGTGCATAAATAATTCCTATGGTACTGAAAACATAATTGAATAATTCGTATAGGTTTTACCTGTTTATGCATATATGAATGAAACTATCAATGAATTAATATACCTGAAAATAACTTGAAATATAGTTAAACAATTTCATATGTGTGCATGCCTTAAATGCGTTTATATAAAAATACACACTAATAAAGTTAGAAGGCAAATGGATGGTAATAAATAAATTGGCACTTGATTTACATGGCCTGCAAGTGTCAAAGAAGCTGCAATTTCTACTCTGAAGAGGTTTAATAAAATTCAAAGGAATAGAAACCATCAACATAATTTCCACAATTGATACTTCACAATGGGTAGAATACCAATATATGAAAAAATAAGGCATGGATTATAAATAATACATGGAAATTTAACCCACACTTATTCACCGATACACATAATCCCACATACTTTTACTAAACAAATATGCAAAACAATATAAAAATAATTGCACAGCAATATCATAAAATAGAGATTTAAAACTACATCTATTCACACACTGACTTCAAATAACTCATTTCTACACAAAGCATAGCATAACTGTTTTACCTTATGCATATTAACACACTTTAATAATACTGGAATATAAATTCTGAGAATTCTTAAAATTTTGTAACTAGAACTCTTTTTACCTGAAAATTTATATCTACCAATTTCCAATCTAAAACATATATTATCAAAAATATATGCAATACAATACAAAGCATAATAATAAATTAATAATACATATGCAATAATTATAATAAAATAATAATAATAATAGTAATACCAATAATTCTGTGCTTCTATGCTTGTTAGAGAAGTTTCATTTGTTAATGTTTAATTCTTAAAACACATACTTATATTATTCTATTCCAATGAAGTCTAACAGTTTATGAATCCTTTCATTTAAATAAAACAAAAATAACTCTAAATGTAAAAGTGTGATCATTCTTCATAAAGATAAAATGTTGTATGGTTTTATTAACACACAAGTTATAAATGAATAAATAAATAAGAGAAGGAATTTCTTGAAATATTGTCCACATTTAAATTTGTAAAATGAAAATGAGTGAAGAACACAGGCAAATTTATTAAATAAACAGGTAAGAGTGGTATTTCAACAACAAAAGTTTATAAAGTAGATTAGCAGGATTAATAAATGATGCAAATTTCAAATTATTTCTTCTGCATAATAATAAACATATTTTAAATAGATAAATCAATGGATTTCAAAATAGTATTTTATTTATATTAGATGAAATACAATTATATAACATGTTAAACAAAGCAAAACTCTCCATACAGTAGTGCCACCCTGTACCAACCAGAGTAATCAGTTGTGCATAAAATCCCTATCTAATGCCTACTCATCCAATATCCCCAGACTAGTTTCTGGCATCGATTGATTACTCTGGTTGGCACAGGGTAGCACTACTGTATGGAGAGTTTTGCCTTCTTTGTGAACAATTATGTGATAGTATAAAAGATGGTGATCATGTGATGCTTAATGGTTATATAACATCTTCTTTAAAGCAATGAAAAGACAACCATGAATAATATTATCTTTTATCTTAAATAAACAAAGATTTCTAAAATGATTATGTTCCATTTCCTTCTTTGGTTTTATAATAATTTTGAAATAATTTATAGCTTTAATTTTAATAACTGTAGCTATAATAATTCTAAAGACAGTTTCTTGTAGTAATAATGTTTCAACAATTAATGCTTTAAAACATTTTATAATTGTCTGCAAAAAATAGCTTCTTTTAAAATAATGCAATTAGTAAAACATAAGAGTAATAATATTAGTCTTTGAAATTAACTTATATAACTTTTAACACTTTGAAGAATGAAATGTTAATAAACTAGCTTTTTAAAATAAAGACCAGAATTAGCTAAAAGTTCATAGAAACAGTAAAACAAACATATGTATCACCTCTCCAGCATAGTGATCTATTGTAGTATTTGCTCATTGTTATGACACTTTGGAGACTTTTCCATAACAATAAAGACTGTAAGTTTCAAATGAAATATATTGTTCATTGGAAGTAAGAGCATGCATGATCTGAATTAATTTTGCTTAAATGACTTTTAAAGTGTTAACAATGCATTATTAAAATAAAAATAATAACCTTAATTAAAACTGATCTCTTTAAAAGAGAAGTTAACATTAGAATAGTTATATATTTTCTGATTTTTTTTCTTTTTAAATGTGTGTGTGCTTGTTTAAAATATAGCAAAGTCTATCATGAGATCTTACTAAATAAAGCAGCACTTAATATTGGGGCATAGTTTTAAAATTAACTAATACAACATGATTTTTTACAAATCAAGATATCCAAAATTAGATTTAATCTTGAGATATCTAGACATTAATTAAAACAAATAAAATATAATTTTATTTTAATTACTAACCATACTTATTTTTTTATTTAAAGCAAATACATTTTATTTTACTTAAGAATTCTCAAAGAATTATGATTAAATCATTATAATATTTAAATATACTTATTCCATGAAATATATGACTTTCAAAAATAATACATAGAGATAATTTATTTCAGATTTCCTTCTTTCAATACCCATGCCCATACACACATACCAGAAGTAATTTATAAATTATGGAATTTATTACAAGCTAATCATTACTATATTAATAATCTTTTTTTAAAAGACAACAAAATTTTTCTTTAATGTTATACATTTCAAACTAATTTTATTTAAGCTTAATCCTACAAACTATACCTTTAAATAACTATCACTGAATAATTTAATCTTTTAGCAATTAGCATCTAAATACATTTTAACATACATAATTTATTAATATAATTTAAAATGCATAATAAAGATTTTATATAACTTAAAATAGTAAAGCTTATTTAACAAAAGAGTTATCTTGATTTAAGTTAATAAAAAAAATTAAAGTACTATATTGAATGTTTAATTCTGTCTGGACCAAATATATCATTGCAATTTATGCATATTGATTGTTTTCTGAATTGTCTCTTGCACCCAGGATACTTATAACTTGAAACCATTATTTTGAATTAAGGTGTTAAAAAGATTTCCAGTAAAAAAGATAGATATTGGTTGGTGTAGAAATCTTCATCTGCTCACACTTGAGTTACTCACTACTTAAATTTTGATGCCAAAAATGAAAAGAAAAATGTTTAATTAAGTGTGAATTTAAAAAGTAAGGTGATGGTTAATATAGTTTATGGATGAATTAATTAAAAATATAGTTGCAGACCTGATGGTCAGATCTATCTAGTTGTAAAATGAGATTAATTTGATTTCAACAATTTTAGATTGTTTACATTTTTAAGCTGTTGTAATAAGTAGCAGAATAAAAAAATTGGTCACTGAAGGAATAAATACAAAGACAGTGCTTTCTATTAGAGGAAAGCCAATCAAATAAAAATAGTAGTTTAGTATTTTATAAGCTATGACATTATTCTTAACATGTTTTCTGTTGGTAAGATTTCATCGAATATTAGATGATCGATGTCATGGCAACAAAGACACTGTCATGACTAATCCATGAGAATGGCAATTTTTTGATAGTGGTGACCCGTGAGATTAAAAAAGTCACGAGACCTATGTGAAATTTTGTCATTTCTCTGTCTTTTGTGGTTTTGCTATTGGCATGAGCACAGTAACTTTTTTGATCATATTGAGAAAATTTTCATATATTTCATATTTAATATTGACATTATATTACTATATAGAGTGAATTTTTAACTGCCAATTTGATGATATTATAGTACTTTTCCACTGCCGCTATTTGTAAGTAATTTTATTTTGTTTCTTAATAATTAAATACAGTACTTTTTTAAGACATTTTTATACATCACCATTACAGGTCATTTTTTATTTTGTAGTGAGGTTTGTGGCATTATTTTTAAAAAAATTGTATGCATTTCCATATATATTTAATGCTTTCTTCTTTTACATTTTACTTATAAATTATCCTTATTTTCACTACAAAAAAAAATTATAATTTTATATAGTAGCTTTTAAGATGTTTTTTATGTCACCATTTTCACTGTATGACAGGTTATTATAAAAAAATGTACGCATTTTCCTTATAAATTATTCTTATTTTCACTAAAAAAAACATTTCATAATTTTATATACTACCTTTTAAGAGGTTTTTAGGTTATTTTTTATTTTGCTTCTTTTGGTTCATTGTCTTCTTTTCCATTTCCCTTATAAATTATTCTTATTTTCAGTAAAAAAGAGTACACTTTTAATTTCCTAATTTTATATAGTACATTTTAATCAAGATGTTTTTTATGTCTGCCATTTCCACTGTATGACAGATTCGCACTATATTGGGAAGAGTGTTTTCTATTGTCT
Organism: Epiperipatus broadwayi; assembly: GCA_028023455.1. Lineage (NCBI taxonomy): Eukaryota > Metazoa > Onychophora > Udeonychophora > Euonychophora > Peripatidae > Epiperipatus > Epiperipatus broadwayi. The sequence continues at coordinate 8,769,922 of JAQFVV010000022.1, forward strand.
ATTTAATTTTAAAATTAAAAATATTTTTTATAAATTTTTCTGCAATTATTTTGTAGTCAATTTGAGTTTACAATAATTTTAGTAAATTACTATTAATTTATATATTTTTTTGTTGCATATAATTTCTTTTTTTTTTTTGAGGAACGACAAAGATGGCACCATTCAGCATTTTTCTTGCTATGAGATGGCTTCTTGAGTATTTCTGTTGCTATGAGATGACTTCTTTAGTATTATTCTTGCTATGAGATGGCGCCATTTGACATTTTTCATGCTGTGAGATGGATTCTTTAGTATTATTTTTGCTATGTTTACTGGATGTCTTCTTTAGTATTATTCTTGCTATGAGATGTCTTCTTTAGTATTATTCTTGCTATGTCTACCGGATGTCTTCTTTAGTATTATTCTTGCTATGAGACATCTTCTTTAGTATTATTCTTGCTATGAGATGTCTTCTTTAGTATTATTCTTGCTATGTCTACCAGATATCTTCTTTAGTATTTTTCTTGCTATATAATTTTAAAATTACAAATATTTTTTATAAATTCTCCTGCAATTATTTCAAATTTACAGTAATTTTTATATATTTTTTTGGTGCTTGTAACTTTTTTTCCCCCACAGGAATGACAAATATGACACCCTCTGATGTGTCTACCGGATGGCTTCTTTACTATTTTTTTTGCTATGACGTATTATCCCAAAGATGTACTACTATAATCTTTCAATCTTTAATGTAATGCCTCCACATGATCTGCAGACAAATTTTAGTGATTAACTTTGTCTGCAAATCACTAGGAGACATTATCTTAAAGATTGGAAGATTAGAGTAGTACGTCTTCGGGGTAATACCTCGTAGCAAGGAAAATACTGAAGTACCCTAAAAACTGTAAAATATTAATGTTTACAGTTTGGTATCTAGAGTAAAATAAAAATTGCTACTATGACTTCTGTATTATAATATAAAATAGACTTTAAATAGCTAACTATAGGGCAAGATAATTCCTAGAACAGTGAAAATGAATCCATTGCCCATTAGATTTTCTGTTACTTATAACAATAGTTTGCAGGATTTTTTAAAAGTTTTTTTTATTATCTTATCTAGTTAAAAATAAGTGGATATTCTTTAACTGATCAATAGTGGATACTATTTGACTTAGTTATGGGCTAGCTACTTAAAAAACAGTTCTATTCCTGATTAAAACTGGAAAAAATATTTACTTTTTATCCAGTCCATATTTGAACTCAGGTCAAAGCAATGGTATATGAATTTATGACCACCACATCATGAAACTCTTCTTATTTCAAATATATTTTTAATTTAAATAATATTGCATAGTGAATTATTAATTTTTTAAAAAGCATTTTGCACTGATACGGATAATTGAAGAATAATAATTTTTATCACTTGATTAATAGTTTCATTTTTTTTTGTAACTTTTACTATTCCTATAAAGAAAATGCTTTTTAAATAATGATTTATATATATATATTGTCAGAAATTAGCTTCCATATTCTGTTCACTCAGGGAAACTTTAAATAAGATTGGCATCCAGTTAATCGATAAGAAAAAATGCAATAATAGAATGTGATTGGTCTTTACTTGTAGATTCAGGCGGAACAGGGGACTTGACAAACACTTTTTAGTAACTAATAAATAGATAGCGAAATTTTTTTTTCCATGTTGATGAATGGATTCAATTTTAGTAAAAAAACAAAAAAACTCACTCTCTAAAATAGAAGCCATATCAGATTAATGTCTTATTGATTAGCTGCATTTTTGGTTAAGAATTTAAAAAAAGTAGTGCATGCGTACACACAATGAATAAAAAATAAAAAATCATATTACAATACTAGCCAAAAAACCCAAAATTTTACTAAAATTCTTTCACAACCATGGTTTCATATTTTAACAAATAGACCTTTTCAAGTGAAATTCAACAAGATACAAGCAACACATATATATATAAAAAATAAAATAAAAATAAAATATCAAAATATATAAACAGTTAAAAGAACTGCAATAGTCTATATGTATTTTAAAATAAACAATTTTTTTTTAACATCCATAATAATTTTTAAAAATTTTTGTTTTATATAGACCTATATATCTCTTGTTTAAAAATTTAAAACAACTACATGAAAAATATTCTTTTATTATTATTTTTTTTCATGTGTTATAGCATCGGCCGGGAAGCGAACACGGTAACCCGGGACAACTGTTTGTAAGGCTGCTGTGCTGACCACTCGACCACTAACGTTGACAAAAATACTCTTTTACTAGCAAAATTTTATAAGATAATCATTTTTAATCTCTAAAAAATTTTCAAGCTACAGTTTTTAAATAAACAATTTATTTTTTCATACTTACTAATTTTTATTTAGGAATGTTTAGACGTTAATGCCATAGTTACAGGTTAAAACAAAACAGAATAATCTAATAATCTTTAAAAATATAAAAATTAAAAGTACATATATAAATATAGCACACTTGTATACAACTATGGGTCATTTCAACTCCAAGAGAAAAAAATTAGAGAAATATTTATATTTTAAAGTTTATTTAAGTTTTAATTTTTACAAAATATCATATGACTCTTTCATAGATAATATCTTTTGTATTACAGCACCAGATGATAAGTTATACATATTTGAACAAGTGTCACAGATCTTCATAAAAACTTATACCAAATTTTTTTAAGGGTGTTTGAACTTTCAGATATTTGATATAATGAAGTCATCAAAGAAAAAGACCAGATAACTAGAATCCAGTCATAGGAATGTTTTGCCCTGCTATCTACTGTTTTGGATTAGTGTCTAATTTTAAAAGCAAGTTATGTGAAAGATAGATATTTTTATTCATATTTTTATTGAAAAATATACTTTTCATCTTTATTTATAATTATCTAAAATATTACAATATCCTATATGATAATTTATATATGTTGAATTAAATATTTTCATGAATTTTAATATTGTATATGTATTGTTACCATGTAAAGGGAAACCTTAGTATATAACTATATATATATAGCCACACATTCGGTTGCATTCCCTGATGACAATTATCATATTACTTCAAATATAAGCTGCCTCCAAATTTAAGCTGCAGTATAATTTTAAGCCTGGAAAATTGGAACATAAATTAACTACAAATTTAAGCTGCATGTATGTACTTGAATAGGAAACCAATATACATACAATAAACTCACCTAATTTATTGCGAATTTTCTTCAGATATATGGTACTTTTACTTTCTACATCTTCACTTTCAGAACTTGAATTTTCATCTTCACTATTTTATCAGGTATATCATCTTCAAGCTATTTAAATTGCAGTCAAACATTATAATTTCTTTGCTTTTGTATAACAGTGCATGTTTTTTGTATTAAAATCTGAATCATTCTTCTAAAACAATTTATATTTTTAATAATAATTAGCATTAGGCTAATGCACATGTGCTTTGTAGATCTTAACAATAAATGAATACTCTCATTTTTCAAATCCAAGATAAAGTCTTTGTGAAAGAATAGAATGAATCCATCAATCACTATATAAAAATAATATCTTATTTACATATGTTTAATTTCATTTAAGAATGACATATCGTAAATTCTAGTAAATTTCACTAGTGTCATTCATTCAGACATAGTAAAGGTAATTTAAAGAGATTGTTAATATCTTCACATTCTCATTTCCAAATACTTAAGATTTGCCCATACTTAAACATTTGGGTTGAAAGGATAGATGGATTCATTCTATTCTTTCACAAAGACTTTATCTTGGATTTGAGAAATGAGAGTATTCATTTATTGTTAAGATCTACAAAGCACATGTGCATTAGCTTAATGGTAATTATTATTACAATTTAAAACATCGTGCTATATAAAAATAATATCTAATTTATATTTTTACAAATGTTTTCTGAAAAAAAATTAAAATGTGTAAAAAAACATTCCAAACATTCATTTTCACTTTGAAATTTAAAACAAAAACATTGGAATTGTCAACATTGACAAAATAATGTTAAAAAATTCTAAAACATTCATTTTCATTTTAAAAATCAAAAGGAAGCTATTGGAACTGTCAAAATTGTAGAGAACAACTAACAACTAATCAGCGCATTGGAAGGCAGTCTCTTATTGTTATATTGATTTGTTAGTTTAAAACTATCCTAAAGGTTTTCAGTAAAGTTTTCTTGATTAAATAACAGTAAAATCAGCAAAATGCAGTTAAAATATTATAAACTTTAGTTTTCACTTTAAAATCAAAACAAAAACATCAGAATTATCAAAATAAGCAAAATAATGTTAAAAGATTCTAAAATATTAGTATTCACTTTAAAAACCAAAAGGAAGCTATTGAAACTATCAAATTTTTGACAGGCACTGTCTTTTGTAGAGAACAACAATCTGGCAATCAGCACTTTGGAAGGCAGACTCTTATCTCATTGTTATATTGATTTGTTAGTTGTAAAAATATTCTAAAGGTTATTTGGTAAACTTTTCTCAATAAAATACCAGTAACAAAATAACTGTTAAAAATAGCAGGCTGAGAAAGAGTTAAAGCCATTTATGAAATTAACCCAAAAATATTGATTATAATAAATATAATATGCTATTCCACCCAAGAAGTGATTGTAATACTATATCCATGTATAGCTTAAAGCAAAGATCCTCATAAATAAGATGTAAAAATTTTCACTTCGAATTTAAGCCACACCCTCTTTTAGAGGTCCAAAATTTGGAACAAAAGTGTGGCTTATAATCGAAGTAATATGGTATATATGATCTGTCTCTTTAATACATCTAATATTTTACAATGAAATTAAAACTGCAGTATATATATGCATATATATTTATATTCGGCAATGATTAAAATCCATGGAAAAAATATTCTTATTGGTGTACTATAAATTCTCTAGATATGACAATTAATTACTAAGCCTTCCAATATCTCAGTACTCCTTACAGTCCTTTATAAAAATCAGTCAGTGGAAACAAGATTCTCTCAGCTTCTGAAATGTCAGGTTGTGATATTCCATCAGATAATTATGTATATAGACTATTTTTAATAAAAAAAATATTAAAAAAAAAAGTTTATTCACATAAATGCACTGCAAAGTAAAAAAAAAATGTTTTTTTTTCACTTTTGTATTATTTTTGATATGTGAACCAAATATAATGCCATGAAAGATGGGTGTGTGTGTTTTTTTCTCATGCGTCATAGCATCATCCAGGAAGTGAACCCACCAACCCGAGACAATTGCTTGTAAAGCATCTATTGCTGACTTCTCGACCACCAATGCTTGATGAGGATGGTTTTTTTTTTTACTTTTTAATGCATTTATGTAAATAAAAATAATTCTTTAATTTTGTTTGTTTTTATTCTTATTCCCATGAGAATAGTAGACATGTTGGGGAAATGAAGCTCATATTTATTTGGTTAAAAACACAAAATCAAATGTAACGATGAGTAAATTTATTTAAAATATATTTTGAAAATATTGAATAAAATTGTATACCTTTTCGATGAATCATTCAGTTTTAATTTACAAGAAGGGCTACTAAACACATCTAGCAATAATATAATATATAAATAAATAGTTAAATTTATTAGTAATTTTTTGCTAAAATTGTTTACAAATCCTAAAAAAATATTATGTCATTGAGGATACATGTGTATGCAAAGTTTTAAGTAGATCGAAAATTGGGAAGTTAGTGAAAATTATATTACAAGATTCTATCCGGACAGATGAAAGAATAAAAAAAATAAAAGCTTATAATAAAATATTTAATTAAGGTAAAATAATAACTGCAATAGTTTATATATGTAATAGTAATAATAGACATTAATTTATATATATTTGCTTGAATATGAATAATTACATATAAATGTATATTAATCAGTATGTATTTCTTGGTACAAACAGTGTTTGAATTTCTAATTCGAATAACTCTTGTTTGTTGTAAAATGTACAAATTATTGAAAAAAATTGTTATCTTATGTAAATTACTAAATTAACATTATTTCAGCATTCAGTGGGAGAAAAAATTCAATATATATTTCAATGTGTTATTTTAAAAATAACAATGCATATGAAAAATATTATATATATAATTAGACAATAGAAATTATTAAAATGGGTAAATAAATTAAACAAATCGAGTTCAAGTATGATAAAATAATATTTTTTATTTTATTATATATTTTCCCCCTGAAATCTATAAGTATATGTAGTTTTAAACTACTAAACATCACATGATCACGATCTATACTATCACATAATTGTTATTCTGGCATACATTGATTACTCTGATTGGTACAGGGTGGCACTACTGTATGGAGAGTTTCACCTTGTTTATATGTAGTTTTATTATTTAAAGCTTAACTTAAAATGTCTGGAATCAATGTGTAATACAATGAATTGTCAAATGGCTTAATTTCATATTACTTTTTAAGTATAATTGGTGTCCATCTCACACTCTTTTTATTTTACAAAAATCAAATTATTTTGAATGAAGCTTGGATAATGTAAGATTTATACCACTCTTTTGGAGTTTAGTGGCATGTCAAAATAGTTGTTGTCTAAACTTTAAATGTAAAAAAAAATACCCACCAGTTTTTTTTATCTCTGATCATTTTTCTATATTTTTTATACAATACAATACTACTTTTTATAAGCAATGTTTACAGTAGCCGAATCAAATTTATTTTGTTATAATACCTAATTTTTTTTTTTTTTTCAAAATAATCTTTATTTGCACAAAAAGTAAAATATACATTATAATATAGAGTTCATGTTTACAATCATGTCTGACACATTAAAGACTAATTAGTTATTAAATTAGATGATGAGTACAGGATAAAAGTAAAATTTATGTTATGTTACTTATCAGGGGTGATCTAATTTGGCATATAAATGCCATGGCATGTAAAGTTTAAGTGTCATGAATAAATAATATACATGGCCATTGCTAAATATTTAATTGACTCCATGCTTGCTCAGCAAGACTAGGCAGGCATGTTCTTACATCACTTTCTTTAGCTTTTTATAATACCTAATTGTAAATATTTTTAAGCAAATGCATTCAAGTGACCTCAATTACAAGACCTATAAAAATTTTGGGCAATGTTGCTTTTTGTATGATGTAGCTTTGTAGATTTTATACACATTTTATTGGTAAAATGTCTTATCAATCCACCAATAAAAGAAGGCCTTCTTCTGAGTCAAACTTTTATTTAAAACATATGTCAAACTGATACTGGGTTTGAAGAATGATGTTTGTGATTGGATAATGTAAATGATGATAGTTATAGTGCTGAGACCATCAAAGATAATACTAATGTGGAAATGGACAGTGATCATGACACTGTTCTGAAGTAGTAGAGGAATCTGATGATGATGTTGAGAATTATTATTTGACAACAAATACTTCAAGAAACTACATATTTGGCTATGATAATAATTTCAATGATCCAAAGAACATCCAACAATAAATAAAAGAATAAGACAGCACAATATAGTCATAGTTTCACTAAGAATAACAAATATTGCAAAATCTTCAGAAGACAACCCAAATCCCAAAAATTTATGGGATTTATTGTTTACCAATAACCTTCTGAGTGAAATTATAATGTGGACAAATAAAAACAAAATGGAAAAAGGAAGAACAAAATATGAAATTCAAAATTATTTATCTTCATATGAATTTGTTAGAACTAAAAGCATTCTGGGGCTATTAATCTATACAGAAATATTCAAATAAGACAATAAAAATCTTGACTTATTCTATGAACTGGTGGAACCAGATTAGGAATTTTCAAACAATTATGCCCCAAAAAGATTTAAAATTTTTATATTGCTGTATTCATTTTGATGATCCCGATGATAGACAAAAATGAGGAAAAAGTGATTCTGCTGTTGTTATTAGTAAGTTATTTTAAATGTTTACAGACAATTATAAAACAGATTACGTTATTGCTATTGGAATGCAAGTTGCACTGATATAATGTTTGTGACATTTTAAAGAGGGAGGAGGCAGATTAAAATTTATATGCCAAAATAGCCTGGGTAAATATGGAACAAACTTTTTTACTGATGCTATAAAGTTATTTTCTAAATGCTTATATATATTCAGGAAAAGGTTCTGCCAGTAAGATATTGAATAAAGAAAAAAAACGTTTTTGCATCTCAATGCAATCTGTTATTAGACATGATGCCACTTCATAATTTCACAGAAATATTACAACAGACAATTAGTTTACTTCATAGAAGTGGTCACAGAGTTTCAAAGACACGGCTAACTTATTTGAAAACTCTGAAGAAAAATGAAAACAAATTCCTACCAACTTTTCTGCCATCAAAGTCAAAAGCAATAGAAAGCACTATATGAGTTTCTATGACAACATTACCCTGTTATCATATGTCTTCAAAATATAAAGCTATACTATTAATGTCTTCCATGTACCTGTCTAATAAAAATGATTTTAGCACTGTCCAATCAGAAATGATTACAGACTTCAACTTGACAAAAGGAGGAGTGGATGTACTTGATCAGAAATGTGCTAATTATTCATCCTGCAGAAAAACAATATGCTGGTCAATGGCAAATTTTTTCCTAATATTGAATATTTCAACTGTGAATGCATTCACTTTACATCAAAAACATAAGCAATCATAAAAAATTCAATAGAAGGTTTTTTAAAAGTATTGGCAAAATTACTTACAAGTTCATACTTAGAAGCGGGCCTCCTAATGTGCAATGTATGAAATCATATGCTTATTTTATGAGCATTAGGAAGACCTGAAGTTATTGATAATGATACTGAGAAGAATCCAGATAACAACAGATTGAAGATAAAGAAAACATTTTAACAGTATCTTATGCATTGAAACGAAAAACTTTTTATACCTGCAGAATGTATAGCAAAGCAGTTTGTATGAAACATATTAAGAAAACATAGTCAGTGTTCAATTTTAAAATTATTTTAAAATTTGTTTACATATCTATAATGTATATTTGGAATCTTAATTATACTATAAAATAATGTTTCTCATTAGTGGTATCACATACTGGTAGCAGTCTTAATATTACCAAAATGCATTGTAGATGTTGTAGGATATGCAAAGCTTTTACTTGTATAAGAAATTCTCCAGTGTCTTATGAATTGTGGCTTTAGTTAATAAAATTATCTTGACGGCTGTATTTGTGTTTTAAATAGAGGCAGATTTTTTATTTTTCTGCTTGACATTAACTCAATGCATGTAAATTTGCACGAATATATTACGAATCAACTGTGATTGAAAATTTCCAGTATTTTTATGTCATTGTAATGGGAAATTTATGTCTCAGTTACATTTAACAGAATAACATCCATAGTTGTTATTTGAAATAAATACATTATTATAATGAATGCCTACTTGTAGCAGCTATACTTGAAGACCGAACTGTATCTCAGCATCCATGTGATATCTGATCATCATCTATAATAACTTTCCATTGTTTGTCGTTCATCTTATCACAATTTATTTTAATGATTTAGTATTTAGAGATGCATCGTAAACTTTAAAGAAAATTTTGTTTTTATAATATTACAAATATTTTCATTTTCTTTTATTTTTAACATTCTGCGGTGATTTTTTCTTCTAGTCTTTCCCACATGCACGCTTATATATATATGTTTATTCGCCATTAAATAAGCAGCTATGAATATAAATATTTTTAATTTATTAAATATTTTTGTTTTCATTTTCATAGCTTTTCAAATGAGTTTTTTTTAAATTTATTTTTTGTTTTTATCAATTAATCTTATTTTTCTATTTTATCTGTGAAAAAAAAAAGTAATTTGCATTCTGAATTGTCTCTTATTTTGATTATTTTAGACGTTGATTGCGACGTTTTTTTCTCTTTGTAGAGTTAATTAATGCTATGAAATGTTTATGAATACTAAGTTTATTGACAAATATTGATTTCTCAATATGTTAAGTAAATATTTAATTTGCATATAAAATGTATTTGCGCACATTTTGCATTTTTAATAATAAAAATATTGCAAATTTAAAACAAAAATACGTGATATATTCAGAAGGGGAAAATATTTAATTAAAATATAGATAAACGTAATCAATATTTTATTTAGATTTTATGTTTGTGTTAATAATTACTTGATTATATTTTTAGTATAATAATAAAATACTTTGTCTAGAGCTATATAAAAAACTTTTCTCTCTCTCAATTAAGTTTAGTATTTATGTATATGGATAGAATTTAACTTAGTGATTTAAGATAATTATGTTAATTGCATTAATTTTTAATTCAGCCTTTCTGCGTTTTTTTCTCTCATATATTAAAGTCATTTAAGAATACGACATTGTTATCGATTATAACTGCCAGTACTTAGGCAAATATTATCGATTATAATTTCAAGTTTGTAAGCTAATTAGTTTTCATAATGAAAGACTTATTTACTCTCACTTTCAGTAGTATGCCTGTTGGTGCAACATTTGAAACATTATCTTCCACGTTCATGATTATGAACTAAATCTAAAAAAAAATTCAAATAGCTGAACTATGAACAATATCTAATTATTTGTAGATGAAGATGATTAATTTCTTAATAATCAAATGTCTTGAAACTATCTTTTCTGAGGGAATTTGAGCAAAAATTGTGTAATAAATGTTATAAGTTTTCCAGCTAATATAAATAATTGAAATAAACTCACATGAAAATTTCAATCATTTATGTTAATATATTATGTCACACAAAGTTTACCACCTGCCAATGCTTGCAAGATTGCTAGCATCAGTTTGTAGTGTAATAACAAAATGCTAGATGAGAGGAATGTTGTGACCATTTCAGCCACATGGTTTGCTTCAAGGAAGATTTATTAGTTATTTCTTGCTAGAAGCTTCCTATTTTGTTTAAGCACAGCTTCAGTAAATAATGCAGTCAAGAGTCATTGTTTGCACAGAAATTCCAGACTAGTGAATTACTGTTCTTTAAGTAAATTGACTAATCTCATATAAACATTAGAATTTATAGACTCTTCTTCTCGTTCATCATAATGTAAACAATATTATATTATTTGACCAGATTATTTGATTGCCCTATTTGTGCCATTGGCTATTTATTTATTTGTTGTTATTTAAGTGGTCAGCTGTATTGTTTGTTGAATTTGATTTCTAGAGTATTTATAAATTGGATGAATCTGTTAATGAAGTTTAAAATTAAAGGTGCCCACTATAAATATTGAAAAACACAGCATGAAAGAAACACTGTTGTATATTCATGATTTTGTTGAGGAGAAAGTAATGATAATGATGGAATTTATCTCTTAATAGTTTCTCATCTTAAAACTGTGATGAATAACACTAAAGACAATCATTTGTGATATAAATAGATTGCCATGAGTGTTTTTCAGAGTGCAGAACAATCACCATTTGTCTGAAAGCCAAAAATTAACTAAAGGAATAGCAATTATATGAGTCAGAAAAATGTTTTGAATCTGACACTTATTACAGATATTGCATTTTAATGAGGTAAGGACTTTCAATGTAGTCTAAACGTAAGAGTCTTAAATTTTATAATATATCTTTAAATGTGAAAAGCTAGAATAAACTAAGAAACAATGATGAAATACCACTGATGCTTGTTTGTAAAGCTAATTAGATTGCCATGTTTGTGGAACTGCTCATTTAATTTATAGATATTGTAATAATACCAATAATAATGTGACATAGTAGAAGGTAACAGAAGTAATAAAGTGTTTCAATTTGTAAAGTTTGCTTGATATTTATTTTTAGTCTTCTCAATATGTGCTGTCATACTTGTTTTTTGTTTTTAAGAATACATTTTTTTACATTTTACATTATTTTTCAATAAAATAATCTGATATTATGTGTTTATAAAAAAATATTTTTTAAAATTAAATATATATATTTTATAAAGCATATTTTCAGGAGTAGGCATGTTTAATAGCATAAAATAAATTTATTACCAATATTTCAATAAGATAACATTCATCCTCTACTGGGTGAAAAAAAAAAATAATAATTACATGGACATAGTATATAAAATTGTTTTGTGTGGATATTATATTGCATGATTGTCGAATAGTTTGATTTACATTTAACAATATTTTTAATATTTATTTGCATTAAGAAACTTGCTCAAGCTGTTAAAAAAAAACTTCCCATATAGTAGTGCCACTCAGTGCTGCCCAGAGTAATCAATGGATGCAAGAAGATTTGGGGATATTGGAAAAGTAGGCACTAGATATGGATTTTATGCACAAACATTTTTGCATTCATTGATTACTCTGGCTTGCACTGAGTGGCACTACTGTATGGAGAGATTTGCTTTTGTTTTAACACATTATTAATGTAGTTTTTTGATTTTCTATAGCATCTCTAAATACTCTTTGATCATGGTTATTGCATGTGAATATGATTTTGGTATTTGGGAAGTCTATGTGATGGGTAGTATCTAAAACATGGAGAGCAAGTACTGAAGATAGTTTTTTTATTGCATTAATGTATTCATCTCTTGTCATATTTATACATCAATTGCTTCTTCCTATGTATGTAGTTGGGCACATGCTACATGGGATTTCATAGATTCCTTGACTTCTAAAGGGATTATATCTTTAAGTTTGATTAGAATATTAATCTTTTGCTCAGTAGAGAATGTTGTTTTTATGGCATAGCATTTCAGCACCTTTCCAATTTTATCTGTGATTTCTTTTATGTAAGGAATGCATATTCTCTTAGAATTATTTTTTCTTTTTCTTTCTCATTTTCTTTTAACAGGGATTTTGCATTGTGCATTGCTTTGTTAAATTTTTAAAAACAAAAGTTGCATTAATAAATGTGATGAAACAATAAAATTACCAACTATTTGGAAAAGTTTTTTAATGCAAATAAATATACAAAATATTGCTAAATGTAAATCAGACTATTCAATAACCACATAAAAAAACAACTACATGAAGCAATTCTATATACTATATCCACATAATTATTACTATATTTTTTTTACATCCAGTAAAAGATGTGTTATCTTATTGAAACATTGGTAATAAATTTATTTTATTCTATTAAATATGGATATTTCCAAAAACATGCTTCATAAAACATCTTTCACCTGTAAAAGCACTCATTTCAATGTATATATATATAAAATATGGTACTTGTATGTTTTCTGAATGACCAAGATGGCAGTTCGTATTTTTGATAAAATTTGATAAATATACAATTTTGAGGGCTTATCAAGATGACAACCCATATTTCATTAACAATCTTCCAAAATTAATGTTAAATTTTTTAAAAAAGGAATAAATTCCAATAAATTTAATTGCCAATCTTTATTTGAATCTTCCAATGTTTACAAAATTAATGTTAAATTTTTAAAAAAGGAATAAATTCCTATAAATTTAATTGCAATCTTTATTTCAATTTTTTTATTTACTTCCCAAACATGGGTTAGTTACATTTACAAAAAATGAGTGGAAGGCCTATAATCTGCTAAAGATGTGTTAGTTATGTTTACAAAAAAATAACTGGAAGGCCTACAAATTCCTAAGTTACATATATGCATACACTATCTTACATTTCAACTGTCCTGCAGTCTTCTTCAGAGCCACTTTTATTTTAATTTTTTGCTTTGAATAAGACTGTAGGACAGTCAAAATGTAAGATTGGGTATGCATACATGTACAATAAAAGATTTTTGCTAAAAAGTATTCAAAATAGAGTGGATAAATTGCATTTATATAAGATATTAAAGCAAAATAAAGGAAGTGGTTAATTTGGTAATTTTCATTGTAATTAGAGATTAGTTTTTAAAAGAGTATTATAATTTAAAGCATTGTTATACCAAAAAAACTAATAGGTAGGTAGATTTTTATTTAAATTTATTGAAAGAGAAGCTCTCATAAATTGCTATATATATAGCACTAAAATTTTGTAGACTCTCATAAGTCTATCTTTTGATCAAAAATATTAGTATCATCTTAGTTTATTGACAGTTAGTCTTATGAATTTTTATGACATTTTAAAATTGTTTGTGTGGAAGTTAATGAGATTAAGATTATTAAAAATGAATACTTAATGTTTCAGCCTTTTAAATATTAAACTGAATCATTTGTAATACAGTTTTATTTATATCTACAATGAATACCATTTCATTTTTCAATACTCTCAGTGAGTTTCAGGCCAAGTCATACCCACTTTTATTTTGAGACTCATTTTGTTAGATTGATATTTGGACATAAAAAGTTCCTGTGAGAGTTTGATATGTCATTTATGTGGGTAGGTAGAGAGTTTTTTCATTCAACATATTTATATAATATTTTATGCCATATCTTTCTGATATCATAATTTTTTAGTTCTTCAATCAATACCCTCAATCAATATTATATTGAAATTCTTATAATGATAAAAATAGCCTATTATTTATATAGTACAGACTGCATATGTAATATTATAAAGAAGAAACAAACTGCAGTCTGTGCTATATAAATACTAGGCTATTTATTACAGTAAATTCAAAATTTACTATGTATTTCTGGTTGTAGGAGTTAAAAATGAGATTCTCTCTCTCTCTCCTGTTATGGAATGAATAGGTTTGTACAATTCAAGTAATAATTTATAACTCAGGCACACAATGGATTGAAGCCTTGATTTAAGCATAGTGAGCAATGGTTGACTTATATATAGATAAGCCCTAAGCATAAGCATACACTTATCCTTTTCAAACTGATGCTCATGGGTGAGTGCATGCAAATTTGTAAAATACATGACAGAAGGTTTATTCCTTTTTCATAATATGATAAATATAATGCATATATGATTACATCTCCAATACTAGCACATAATTGTTTATAAACAATAGCAAAGCAAAACTCCATATAGTAGTGCCACCTGTGCTAAACAGAGTAATCAATGGATGCCAGAAAGCTTGTGCATAAAATCCCTATCTAATGCCTACTCATCCAATATCCCCAGACTAGTTTCTGGCTTGTGGCCTTCATCAGTGAGGAGCTTTGGGTCTGAGATCACTCTAGATGCAATGCTCTCAGATCCAAAGCTCCTCACTGACAAAGGCCACAAGCCAGAAACTAGTCTGGGGATATTGGATGAGTAGGCATTAGATAGGAATTTTATGCACAAGCCTTCTGGCATCCATTGATTACTCTGTTTAGCACAGGTGGCACTACTATATGGAGTTTTGCTTTGCTTTGTTTATAATGCATATATATATATATATATATATAAATTTTATACTTATTTTTAATAACTCAAGTAGTAGATTTTCATAATTATTACTTTATTTTAGATTTTTTATTTTTATTTAAATCTCTCACTCTCAGTTTTGTTTCTCCAAAAAGACATGACAAATTTCATGAACAACAATTTGTGTAATAAAATGCTTAAATTTTTTTATTTAATATAATTTTAAATATTGGTTAAATATGAACCTGAAAATGAGATCAATATATTATTTTTTATTAATTTTGTTGGTTGCCACTAAGTTTTGGATTTCCAAAACTTAGAAATTGCTAGTAATTAGGTTTAAACCTCAAACTTTCCTAAAACACAATATTTCTAATTGAGTAAGCTTAGCCTATTGTATAAATTATTACAATAATATTGACAACCAAAGTGATAAGAGTAATAAGTGGTTATATTGCTCTGCTTTTTGTTCCTTTCCATAGATCTTTTCATCACTCATTACTCTTTTATTCCTTCTCCACAGTTAATCACATTCAGGATTTATTTCCAGATAAGTCAGGTAGTCAAGAGCTTATCTAATCTATGTATTAAATGAAGCTGTTCTAGATAGCACTGAAGAGGATATTAATTTAATAAAAATAATATATTTATTATTCACAAGATACTTATAGACTTTGCTATATCCTATTTCAATTTATTGATAAAGGTTTGGATTTTATAAGATGTATTATTTTTATTTCTATACCAGTTAATTTTAATCTGAGTTTGAATTCTATGCTTATTCTTCTTACACTACTTATTCACTAATTAACTCATTCTAATAACCTAATTACTTCTCTTTATAAGTATTTAATTATACCATTAATTATAATTTCCTATGTAACTATAATTACTACAAACTAATGTGTAAGGTTAATTATTTACCATAATTCCCTAATGGAACCACTAACACTATGTTATGGATACATCGCATAACCTTTTTGATCGACACCTTTTACATTCTCCTGAAGTTAATCTAATCTCATAATTTATAATTTCAAATTCATCTTTTTAATAATAATCAAATACTTAAGATCATTCTGTTCAAAATATATACAATCCACATTGGATGACTAAATTTAAATTTGCTAGAATTGGAATTCAGCATTAATAACTAATTAATAAAATTACTAATCAAGTGTGATCACATGATCAAACAACATCCATTAAATACAGTCAACTATGTAAAAAAAATTTCAATAATCTCTATTCAATGCTTAAGTCATTATATATAAAATAAAATCATACAAAAACATTCTCATAGGCACATGCTAAAAGACTACATTTGCTGCATATGGCAAAATAATATTAAGCCATTTTTCCAACATTACATTCTTTTATATTTATACTTTTGCAAATGTCTCAATATTAACCATGATGCAATGCATTTTAATGGTTCATGGCAAAAAATATAATTAAATGCATAGTAAATTATAAATTATCTTTTAAAGTCATATTAACTGGCATGGCTCACCATAAATATACTTAGTAACTTCAAATACTAAATGGCTAAATTATAATCAATATTTAATTACTAATCATTATGTGATCACCATTTCCTATGCCTACACAAACTGTTAACACAGTAATAAACTCTGCAGATATGTAGTGCAAGCTATAGCAGTGGTACTACTACCTGGACAGTTTGCTACTGTAATAATCAATATTTTTTTCTAAAGTAAACAAATCTGCCTTTCCAATTCTTGAATGTGCAATGCTGGACATACATCAACCACATTTGATGAAGTAAAGCATAAATGTTTTTTCATTATTATATGTAATTTAAATCCGATTTTCAACACTCTATGCTTCTTTTTTATTAGACTACATTTTCCATATGTCATAGCATCGACCGGGAAGCGAACCCGCTAACCCGGGACAACTGCTTGTAAGGCAGCTGTGCTGACCTCTCGACCACCAACGCTTAATATTTATGAATAATTAGGTATAAGTAATTTCGTATATTTTAAATATCTTTATAACTTTCGAAAAATTAATAACTTATAACATTTATTTCATATCTAATTAGTAATATTATTTATTTCCAAAGGTTTATAATTAATTACTCATTTACCAACATACATTCACACACATTTATTTCATGCACTTTTACAACGATAATTTAAAAAACCTGTTTGAATGAAAGTTTTAATTTAAATAATTTTATTAATTAAACTTTTATTTTAAAAATTATTTATTATTTGTAGAGATAATCTTTTATTTAATAATGCAAACTATCTTTGTTAATCAATTTAAATCTTACGATTACAAACTCTTTTATTTATTTTTTTACTGTGTTTTAAAATAAATAGAAAAACTTTTTTTTTTTTACCTAAAATTACATTTTTTCAATATATAAAACTTTATTAATAGTAAACTATATACATATATATTTACAATAGAATAAATTTATAGGTAAAAGATTGATGAAACTACAATTGATAGTATAAGTTGTTTAATTTTAGTGATGTATAATTATAATTTCAGTGACGAGTAATTACATCTTATGATAGGCAAAACTCACTATATATATTGCCACACACACAGCAAGCTAGAGTAATCAATGGATGCCAGAAGGCTTGTGCATAAAATCCCCATCTAATGCCTACTCATCAAATATCCCCAGACTAGTTTCTGGCTTATGGCCTTCATCAGTGAGGAGCCTTGGATCTTAGAGCACTGCATCTAGATCTTAGGATTCTCACTGACAAATGCCATAAGCCAGAAACTAGTCTGGAGATATTGGATGAGTAGGCATTAGATGGGGATTTTATGCATAAGCCTTCTGGCATTTATTGATTACTCTAGCTTGCTGTGTGTGGCAATATATATAGTGAGTTTTGCCTGTTCTAACAACAGTTATACACAAGCATAAGAGAAGGTGGTCATGTAATGTTTACATCTTATGATCTTAAAGTCATAGATAATATTTCAACTTTTCAAACAGACATGATATTAAAACATATCATAAAATGCTCAATTGTCCAAACACTTTACAACATTTACAATGCTTTATTTTCCACCCTTTTCTACAGTTTACAGTTTTGATTGCCCCAGCAATTATGTTCTGAAAAAGATTGCTGGGGCAATCGAAACTGTAAACTGTAGAAAAGGGTGGAAAATAAAGCATTGTAAAAGTAGTAAAGTGTTTGGACAATTGAGAATTATATGATACATTTGGCAATAGGAAAGAATAGATATTAAAACATATTAAATTCTTATGTGTGAACTTATGACAAATTTCAAACTTTATTCATGCTTTGCTTTATTTTATCAAATTTATCACACAAAGTATATTTTTTACTACAAATAACACTTAGGTTTCTCTTCCCTCCCATTAGACTTCACCCTATTTGGGAGTATATTATGACCATTAAATAAACATGAAAAATGTAGTATAAAATATTATTTTAAACTAAATAATAAATACTTTCAATATATAATAAGATTAAACCAACAAAGGAATAATTTAAATTATAATAATAAAAAATAAAATTAAATTTTTGAATGATTTATTTTACAGAATTAAATACATTATTTCATTTTCTTATAAAATAGAAAAAGTCTTTATAAATAAACAGTCCAGCTTTTCCAGTAACTTTTAATGCTAGTAAATTTTTAAGCAATTTTTGAAATAGGAATATATAGAATCATTTCTAAAACAAAACCAGAGTTATATTTTGGTAACACTCTTAACATTAAGTTTTGTATGTATGATATACAATTTACTATTCCATTTTAAACCTTCTTTATGTTTACAAAAAACTTTTATGACTACTTTCAGGATAACTGATATAAACTTTTCATTTTCAAGCATGGAATCACATTATGTTGTAGAGGCATAAAAGTAAGATGCAGAACATTGGTCAGAGTTGGGTGCGATCAAAAAGATAGATCCAGAAGGTCTTATTTACTCAGACATAATTTCATTTTAAATAAGCAATATTGTAGTTATCATTTTGTTTTCCAAACTCAGTGCTTCATGGTAACTTTTAATTAAATATTGAGATAGTCTCATGTTAATCTTTTTAAATTCTTTGTACTAGCTGATTCCAGAAACCACCCTATTGAAAAATAATTTTATACATCTTATAGCAATCACAACCAAGTAAAATCAAATTCTAAATAACTAAATAAAAATATTTTCTTTCTTTTTATGATTTTTACTGTAATTAGTGCAATATGGATTTTAATTAACAAAAATCAAAACATATAGCAATAGATAAGTAAATGACATACATTTTTTACTATTTTTAAACTTGTATTGGGAATTAATTAAGATTTTATCTTAGAAGACAAAACAACTTTTGTTATAATCACTTAGATTTCAGATTAATTTTATAACTCTTAATTAATTAATGTTGCTTTTTAATTAAAATAACTTTGAAAAAGACGAATATGTAAACCGATTTTTTTGGTACAGAATTGTAAAAAACAATTTTATTTAAATAAAAAGAAAACTATTTTATTTAAACAAATGTTTTGAAGATTACAATTTGTTAACTAAAAAGTTTAAAAATTACTACTATGTTTTATTAATGTTTATAGAATTTAGAATTTCACACACACATACATTATCACACAAATAATTTACTGTTTATATATATATATGTATGTGTGAATTTGGAGCTTATAAACTTATATCAAAAGATTTTGCATTGTTGATTTAGAAATAATATGCAGTGAGTTAAATGTGAAGATGTTTAAAAGCTTCATGTTCTTAAGTCAAAATGTTTCAGACTGGCTGATATATATATAGAAATTTAAGTAAAGAAGAAGGTGGAACCATCTTTTTCTTATAAAATCTCTGTCTTGTGTTGTGACTTGAAAACTCCCTATACAGTCATTATTGCATCTGAATGGTTGTTATATAAGGTTTCTAAATGCGCATGGGGGAAGGTTTCAGCCTTTCACTTTAATTAACAAATTCCCTTCTAACTTGCCCTAAATAGTTTACTCTCTGCTCTATCTTTAATTCACACCTATGACTCATTGTGAAAGCCTATAAAGTGTCCACTTTAATATAACTTTCATTATTTATTGTTTGATCCTTAGCAATTTCTTTTATTTTTGACTTTTAAAATTATCTACTAAAAAAAATCCTGAAATCTGGAGATAGATGAAACACATTTATTTTAGTTTTTTTTCATATGTCATAGCATTGTCCTGGAGGCAAACTCACAACAACCATCTGCAACCAACTGCTTGCTTGCAAGGTGGTTGCGCTGACCTCTCGGCTAACAATGCTTGACCATTTATTTTAGTTGTGCACATAATATATAAATTTAATGATAAGTAGAACAATGTAAATATATTGACTTTTAATATTATGTAGAAATAATTAATTACATATTTTAATGATGTTTGGCTCATTAAAACTTATTGTAGAATAAATTGTGTTGAGATCATGGGAAACAGTAGCAAGGACATTATATTTGAGAGTCTGATATTCTGCCTCTGCATGAAACCATGCAGACTGCTATTATTTATAATAATCAATTCATAGTACTTATGTTACCTGGTTCACTCAACTTGCCTTCTGGCAGAGAACTTAGCCTTCTGGCAGAGAACTTAATATATATTTTAAGTGAAATATTTTTTCAGTCATTATTTAATTAATTTCTTCAGGATTTAAGATCTCTTCAAGATTAATCTAGTTTAAACATTAGCAATTTTTTTACACAATGGCGTCACCTAGTGTATGCTTTGGTAACCAATATGAGGTTATGCATTATAATTCCTATCCATTGGCTACACATCCAAACTGTTTTTTTAGCATATAGATTTTATCAGTGAAACATCTTGGATCTTAAAAGTGGGTGAAGCAAGAGGGTATTACATTCAAAGATCCAGATGTACTACTCTCAGATCCAAAGCCCATCACTGATAAAAGCCATATGATTGAAACTAGTCTGGGGATATTGGATAAGTAGACACTGGATAGGGATTGTAATGCCCAACTTTCTTGCATTTATTGATTATTAGAGCTTACACTAGATGGCATTATTTTGTGAAGAAATTTGCTACTGTTTTAACAGCTTGTTTAAAGCATAAGAAAAGGTGATTATATGATGTTTAATCCATTTTATCTGATTATAGACATTATTTTATCACTACAGCAAACGTTCATATTCCCGCCATCTTATTCAGAGTCTTTTCTATTTTTTAGGATTCATATATATATAATGATAGTAAATCTGAATTTTTTATTAAATAAAAAAAAATAACATTTTATAATCGTAAAAGTAATATTTAACTGCAAAATAAAAATTAAAATATGCATTGATTTTATTTAAATTTTAAAGTTAATAATAATATTTGTGATAAAATTAATTAAAATTTGGCTAGAGAACTAGTAATATTCCGAAATGTTAAACGAATAAAAACGATATGATCAGAGATAAGACATATTATGTTTTTTTTTTTTAAGTTGACTAAAAAGAATTTTTTTTTCAAAAAAATTTACATTTTAAATCTAAAATCACAGCAGATAAATTTCAGATTTCTCTGAAACATGATTACTCGCAACAAATCGCTGCTACACTTTGATGGAGTTAATCCACATGGGACGCATCTTTAAAACAAGCTTCCAAATATTTCAAATAAGCATGTCAATTTATTAAAGTTTATTTATGATAGACAACTTTAATGGATACCACGCACACACTCGTGTGTCTAGAAAAACATTTTTTATTTACATAAAATAACTAAGAAAAAATATCGTTATTAAAGATAATATGCACACGTGTATACAAACGGGTATATTATAAGTGTGTAAGTGCTGATTTTTAAAGCAAACACTTATTCACAATTATAAGATATATATATTTAGACATTTCAATTTAGAGCTATAAGACTTTTCTAAATACTATTTTTTTTTTTATAGCTTAACAAATAATTCATAGCTATATTATATGATTTTGGTTAAAATGTAAAAAAATAAAAATTATAATTTAAAAACCATTACTTTCTCTCAA
The DNA here is from genome assembly GCA_028023455.1 of Epiperipatus broadwayi. Lineage (NCBI taxonomy): Eukaryota > Metazoa > Onychophora > Udeonychophora > Euonychophora > Peripatidae > Epiperipatus > Epiperipatus broadwayi. The sequence goes on from JAQFVV010000022.1 coordinate 8,792,168, forward strand.
TATCCTGCAAAAAATATGTAAAATAATGAACATTTTTAAGTATATAAATATATATTCACATAAATGCATTCAGTTATTTTCTAGATTTTCTTATCAGCGAAAATTTCATCTCAATTCCACCATATCACAAACCTTCGCTGACTTTCTGCATTGGTAGATAATTACAGTATGTTAACATTTAGATGAGATATGAACTTAAAAAAATGAGAAACCTAGAAAACATCCTTATGTATCTATCTTTTGAATTTATTCCGACTGCTACTATATTTCAAACATATAATTGTAGATACCAGAATATATATATACAAGGTGTATGTGCAAAAGAGGTATACAGAACATGCCAAGAAATTGATAACAATAAAAACCTCTGTGTCAAGATGTGTTTGAGTGTAGAAACTGTATATCTATTATTACACTTTCCTGTGTATTGTTTTATAACAAGCTTTTTTTCTTTAGCTAACCAGATCTTTTCTGATAGAGCTAATTCAAGCCCTCTCTTAATATTATAAAAAGTAATGGATATGTTTGAGTATTTATAAAATTTAATATCTATATTTAAGATAAAAAATAAATCTAATAATTTTAATTTAATAAAATGATTAATAATCATTGGTGTATTTATTGAAAGTTTTTATAGAGAAAAAGCAATGGGTAAATTTATGGCACTTATATATTAAGTTTATATAATCCTCCTTCTCTCCATATATATAATTATAAGGGATTTGAATACAGATTTTCAAGCTCCCTTCAGCTATATTGGAGATCATTTATATTTTTCACATGTGTGGTCATGTGTATCGGTTGTATGAGATAGAGTGGATAGCTAAAGAGATCTTGAAAGTCTTTGTTCAAACCCCCTATAATTACACCTAAACTTCAAGTATATAAATTATACTTGTATTCAAATATTTATATATTCAAACTCTCTTATAGTGTAGTTGTTAACATATTTACCTAACATGTCTATGATCTGTTTCATTCAAGTAATCAAGAATATTCCAGAAAACTTAAAATTGTTTTGAGATATCTAGTTCCTGGTCAACTTAGCTAGCCATTTAATTATTGATCTGTAAATGAGTATAACTATTATCAGTTTGGACATTGTTATCAAGCTTTCTTAAACCCCAATTTTTTAATCCTACTAAATCATTTTTAGTGTCTTTGCTCTATTTATTTAAAAGAAAATAACTGCAGGAAAAACCTCAACAACATAATAAGGTTAAATTGGCCAATGGCATTATTGCTCAGGAATTCATAAGAAATTTGAGTGCTAGAATCTATCCTGAGACCTTCTGATTTTAAATCAGATATCAACTGCTAAAATACTGAATAGGAAATAACTTATTGCATTTTTATTTTATGAAATAAATACATTTTTGCATATTTATTAATAATATTTGTATTATTAAGAATTGAGTAAAATTAAGTAAATATAATTTTATTTAAAATACGTAATTACTAACATTTGTAATTATGTAATGGAAAAACGTAATATATAATTTTTTGTATGTTAATATTACATTCGATGTCTATAATAAGAAGGTGCATAGAGTGATGCCCTTAAAATTTGGAGAACTTAAAGCAAAAAATTGATATACTGAAAATATCTAATTCGAAATGAGAACCTTGTTCTTCTGTTATATACACCACTTGTCTGGTTCAATATCTGTACGCAGAATTTGTAATCGAGGGATGTGTGAAGAATTTTCAGGGCATGAAATAAAAATAAATATTATTAAAAAATATAATTGCAAAGAGAACATATTTCTCCATTTCATGCATTATATAGATTTGGAGGAGATTTATTCTAATAAAATTAAACTTTTTTTTTTGGATGCTGGTAACAAAAATATACAGATGATGATGATGCAATAATAAATAGATAGTAACACATCTTCGTTGAGCTATAGAAGCTTTTATATGATTTTTTATTAACTTTAATTTATAAAAACAAATAAAATAATTCTATTATATAGGTAAATAATATGCAAATTTGATGATAAATTTAATCCAATGAGAAACAGATTAAAATATAAAAAATTGTGTCAAATAACATAAAATGTATCTGCCTGTGCATAAATAAACATTATCATTAATAATAAAAGTGGAACCATTTTCCTAATTATTATTTTTTTAGGAAACTATATTTTACCACATGTACCACTTCACCAATTTGATTTTTATAGTAACTTTTAATAAAATACATTCAAAAATTGAATTCATTTTTTTACAAAATTTGGAGATCTCTTAAGTATGAAATCCATGAAGTACATTATTTGAGGTAAGTTCTTTGCCTGCATGTTTTTATTTAAAAATTTTCAAATGATTTTTTTGATTTGATGAAAGGTAAAAGGTAGCAATATATTCTACCAAATATCAAGTTGAAAAAAAAAAAGACTTGTTAATGCATAATGGCTAAAAATTGGCTGAAGGATTTTAGAAAAGTTATTCACTAAGCCTAAGTCTCAAATATAAATCTCTTGCCATAGGAATTCCACATAGAGAACTTTCAAGAAAAATGAACCACAAATTTACATATTAATTATTGCAGGAATAAATATTACATTTTTTACTATAAACATATAAGGTACCTAATTCTAAAATATTAACATTTTGAGATATTCAGCAATAAAATCTACAGAAGCTAAATAGAAAAAAATGTTTTTTTTATACTTTAATACCAATCATCTTAGTCATCTGTGTACCACAATCCATTTTTTAAATAATTTTTAAAGTTTATTTCTAATTCACCTTATTCTATATAAACAACTTTTTATACAGCTATGTTTTTTTTCTTTTATTGCAAAAATCACTTATCTTATATCATCAAATTTCACTATATTCCTATTCCTCTCTGATTCTTGCTTTTCAAAATAATTATTTTTATTTATTAACTTTTTTTACTATCTAGTTTTACTTTTTCTTTACAGGCAATAATCCATAATTTTAAAATTAGAAAAAAACTTTAACATTACTTTTATCTCTAAGTGACTTCTTTAGGAATCTGATATATGATTATTATTTCAGTATTAACTTCAGCATAGTCACTCTTGAAAAATGAAATATTTTCATAAATGTTCATAATAGCATGATTTACCAACTCCTAAATGCGCCATCTTGTGTCTTACACATATATTTACCATCTCACTATCATTAAATTAATATTCTATTAATATTTCAAATAAATAATGCTGTTTTGTAAAAAAGCATCTAAATAATTAGTTTGTTGTTAAAGAACACAACATTTTCCTGTTTTTAATGAATTTTATATGGCATTAAATAATTCAAATAGTTTCATTAATTTTAAGTCTAGAGCCAGGGTTATATCTTAGTTTCTTTAATAAACTCTGACATTATCTTATAAGTTATATACAACTAAAGCTAGCCACATTTTAGCATAGAACAATATTACTACTTATACATTTAAGATATAAAATAATTTAATCCAACTTTCTACTTACATTTTATCTAAGCTTTGTTCATCACTTTTTATTTTAACAATGGTCATTTTGCATTAATTAATCAAATATTGAGTATGTTTCAAACTATCTATACTCAATCTCATTTGAAACTTTTTTTCCAAAATATTTAAAAAATATTCATCTAGACTTTATCATATTCTATTTGTTCCCAATATGTGATTTCCTCTTTGAATTCAAAATTGAAATTTTAAGAATTTTTAATTTAGCCTATCATATTGGCAATGCTGTTAGACTTCTAGAAACATTTGATTAACATCCCCTAATATTAACTACATAAATAATGGCTCCCCATATTAGGTTTGTTATTTTTCTAACTTAGTATTGAATACATCCCAAGATTTATATCTTTACTTGCTTTTTATATTATTTCTTGTAATTAGTATATAATTTCCTTGGCATAGGAAAATGATTGCTGCAATTTTTTAATCTTATATTATTTTTTATATACAGAAGTTGAATAGGTAATTAAGTTTAGTTTAAGTTAATATTATGTTTAAACTTTTCCTTATTTCTTTGGCTCCTGATCTCCATGAATAAATTAATTTGAAGTGTCATAAGTAGGTTTTCTGATTGCCATACTTCCAGATTCTTCTGCCAATTTTTAGGCTTTACCATCAGGCTCTATGTCTAAATCAATTTCTTTAATAAAGAAAGCATTCCAATTATTCCACCTCATTGAACTATTTATAAAGATCAATTTCATAAATAGCCTTTTAATCTTTGGCTTGTTATTTTTAATCATGCATTCATTGATTACCATTGATAGTATAGATTTAAAATGATAAAAATAATGACAATTTGAAACTCAGAGATTTACATGATGTTTGGGCATCAGAAGTAATGGAGTTAAGCAATAATGAATAAATCTTGGACTCCATACTCTATTTTACCACTCTATTACAACATGAAAATCTTTAAAACCATAACCAAAAGAGGCATAAGATGTCTTGTTTTGATATATACTTTTATTTTTTTTTTAATGGTTTTACATTTAATTTTAATCATACATTTCCTTATTATTAATTATTTAACGTTCAACTATGTGTTAGTTTATATATATGTACATTCTATATTTTGTGTTAATATATACACATGTAAATCATAAGATAAATAAATAATGTTTCTATATTTAATAGACAAATGATAATTTTATAATAATTGAGCGCTTTTGAAGATCTAAGCCTTCATTTTCAAAGAGGTAGCTGAAATCCAAAGATGTAAATTATGTAAATTAGGGTGGACTAGATTTTCATTGACCTAGATTTTCCACTTCCTAGAGATGGCATAAAATGTTTCTTTTTTATTCATGGCATGGATGTCAGAGATGATATAATATGCCTCTTTGATCCTCCTTCGTAACTCATGCCGCTCTCTGCAATTTCATGCAATCAAGCAAGAATAATAGTTCTAATGTAAATCTTTTAACTGCATATTCTCTTCAAATATGTGAATTATATTAATTGTTGCAATTTAATGAACCATTTTTTTTATCAATACATATTAAAGTTAAATCATAAATGCAGTACTTACAATCACACTACTCTTTTTCTCACTCATTCTATAGTAAGTTCAAATTGCAATTATATTTTATTGTATTATAGTTGCATTGACACTCATCTGAACTAATCAAATTAATAGGCTAGATTTATTCTACAGTTTCTAATTGCAACATACCCATTTACTCACCAAGAAACCTGGCTATGCCATTTTACTTAAATTCCCTTTTAAGAAAGGCAATCTTTATTTTGGAAATGTAAATGGTACTTGAATACTAAAGCTGCAACATGGAGCATGTATTACATCTTGTGCACCTGTTCACATTTGTATCAATCATCTGATAACTTTGTAATCTTGTGATCAGACCAAAATAATGTATACACAGATCTTAAAGTTATCGGGAGGTTGATACGAATGTCAATAGATGCAATAGGTCTAATACATGCTCTGCGTTGCAGAAGTAAAAAGAAGTAAAAGTAAAAGAAATAGTAAATCTTTCAACATTAACAAACAACTTTTAAAAATGACATTTAAAATAAAATTTCAACATTAACAAGTTTTCAAAAAATAAAAAATAAATGTGACTTTCACAAATATGTACGACTTTAAACATTAACCAAAAAAAAAGTGACTTGAAAAAACTAATAACTTTTAAGAATGACATCTAAAATTTGCTAATTCTTATGTTTCTATATTTAAATAGCATTTTGCATGTTTGATAAGAAAAGATTACAATTTTATAAACTTTCAACTTTCACAATCGATTCATAGCTCTAGTAAGGTCAGCAGGATATTGTATGTTTGTGAAGAAGGACATAGTGGGTGAGAATCTCCAATAGAGGAGCCCATTGACTACATTTATGAAAGCTATTAACAGAGTACTATTTCAATCAAATCTGTGAAATTTCTTCAGTTGATCTATTTGATAACTAGGGAATAAATATCTGAAGAGTGTTTTTAAGCTCTAGCCTTCAGATTCAGTTCTTTTGTTATCCCTAGAAGAAACATGAAAGTATACTTACATTATCTAATTTTATTTTATATTTGCAACAGATACTCTTCTTGTTTATTCACTTCAATTTATTTATTTATTGTGTGCCCCATTGTTCAGAAAATTGAGTATAATTTGAGTACCAAAGTGACAAGTTAGCATGGTAATTCTATCATTAGTTTAGAAAACTTCACGTGATCACTATCTCATACTAGCACATAATTGTTATTAAACAATGCAAAACTCTACTGTATGGAGAGAGTTTAAAAAACTGTTTATCTTTTTTCACCAAATTGATTCAGGAACTTCTAACTCTTAAGTTCATTGCCCTCACACTGCAGCAAATTGCTTGAATCCTTAATAAAAATTAATTATTTATATATGTATATTTTAAGTTCATGATCTGAAGGTAAATTAAGGTAATTAGGATATAATAAGCATACCCTCAATCATCATCAGGAGTGCTTTACTATTGTTTATCATCTTGTCACAATTTAATCTACCATTTCAATATTCAAGGCTCTGGTCATAAACTTTAATCATCACTTTGACCATTATTGATTCATTATCTGATGGGATTGGAGTCTCTCCAAGTTTAAATCAGTTTCTTTGATCCATCCCTAGCTTGTGTCCTCCACATTATTTTAATAAACTTTCTTATCACTTCTACCCATTTAACACATGGTCCCTTTCTAAGTTTTTTACAATCTCTTGGGATCCAGTTTAAAATTTCAATGGACTATCTATTGCCTTTTCTTCTAGAAATATGCTAGCTAAACCTCATTTCAGTTTTCTTATACTTTCTTGTTCTGTTCAATGGTGTTAATGATAACTGTTGTTCTCTCACTTATATATCTCGTTTTCGATCACTCCTTTTATTTTCAACATATAATTAATTATTCATACTTTTAATATCTTTGTTGTAATTATCCAAAGGGCTTCTTTTCCAAAATTCCAGTAATATTTGTGATGTCAGACTCACCCCAAATCAATGAAGTTGAACTACTTTTGTGTAATGAAAATGTGTTAGTTTGTATTTATTTTATCATTATTACTATGTTCAAATTATATGCGCACAGACCCCAATCTAAAAAAGTTGCAATCTAAGAAAAATCTTTAACAGTTTTTTTTCAAACTCATTTTCTTGGCTAGCTTCATGGGGAGTATTTTATATCTTTTTTTAACTCTTTTTTTTTCTCTATCATTATTTTGAAACATTAATGGGGTAGGAAGGATTTGGATAACTATCAAAGGTAACGATTAAATAAATTTCCATTTTCTCAGTCAGTGGTATGGAAGTCAATTTAAAGAAAAAAAAAGCAATTCTTTATAAAAAAAAATGATTGAAGAAAAGGGAGAAAGTCTATTAAGAAAATATAGTGAATGACTCGAACTCACGCTGGGGTGGAATAACATTCAACTGAAATAGACAGATTTTTAATTTAGGTCAATAACAGTTTCAAATTGTTTTTTTTTTTTTTTCGCTTCGAAATTGCTGAATATCTTTTTTTTTTAAAAAAGTTGATAGCTATATATATACACACACACACGCATAACATGCATAATATATTTTAATAACAGGCATTTTTTATGAGATAAAGTCGTTTTTGTGCTCAAACATCACACGATTTGTATTGATAGCGTTGTTAGCCGAGAGGTCAGCGCAGCCGCTTTGCAAGCAAGCAGTTGCTTGCAGATAGTGGTTGTGGGTTCGCCTCCCGGCTGATGCTATGACATATGAAATAATAATAATATTGAAATATTGTACTTTTTAAGATGATCTACCTATTTTCTTTCTACCTCTTTTTTATTCATGTGATGTGATGCACTGTGACTTCTCCTTATACGGAGTCAGGAATCTCTCAGCAACTATGTCCAGAGAAACCTGTTAGCCACTTTATCTTCCCTTTCCATTAAACACCATAGAACCATAGAGCCCTCAATTTTTAAAATTTACATACACACCCATAGGATTATATGAAGTTTTATGAAAAACAGCATAGGAATTATGTTTATCAATAGATACTTTAAAAACAATAAATTGAATGTTTATTTGCTTGAGGGTTAATAGGAAATTCAAAATCAGGAGTTATAAACAATAAATTGAATGCTTAATTGTTTAGAAGTTCGAGACCGAAAATGACAAAGCCGGTACTTCAATTTGTGGAACTTAACAAGTGAATCTTCCACTTTATCACAGCAATAAACAATGTAGGACAAAAAATAATTGAATGTTTTATTGCTCTGGAGTTCATAAAAAATTTAAGCATCAGAAATGATAGAAATAAAACCATGAATTTGGAGCTCCAGAGTTTAGTGTTTTATCACAGCATAAAATGATGTAAGACAACAGGTTCAATGAGTAATAAATATATTTATATTCTATTTTCAAAAATCATTTCAGTAATAAACGAATCAAAATACTTTTTTTTTTTTACAATACTGAATTTTAGCACACAACAAGGACTATAAAGACATCAAGCATTGGTGGTCTAGTGGTCAGCACAGCTGCCTTACAAGCAGTTGTCCCAGGTTTGCGGGTTCGTTTCACAGCCGACGCTTTGACACATAAAAAAAAAAACAAGGACTATAAAGATTTATAAAATAGATAAGATTTTTGTAAATATAAAAAATTGTAGGTAACTATTTTCAAATTATTTAAAAGCGTATCCTCTTCACCTTCCATATCTTAGCTTTCAAAGTAGAATAAAAGTTTACATTTAATGACATAAATAAAGAAAGAGGAAACATATTTCATTCATTAGCAGAAAGTGAAAGTTTATCATGAATGTTAATTGTAAGGATTTTAATTTAATGTTTCAAATGCAGTAATAAATTTTGTACATAATATTATTCAAAGAATACTTCTCTTTTCTTTAATGCTGTATTTTATTATTCAATATAAAAACAATATCTGCTTTTGATATTTTATTGAAAAATGCATAAATTTTTATTAATTAGTGTCTAATATTTTGATTGCTTAACAATCTTTAGAGATCTAAATAAAAAATTATATATTGTGTTACTATCAAAATATTACCTAATTTTACATTCTATGCAAATCCAATTAAGTGTTAAAAGCAGCTATTTTACTTCATAATTTTTAAAAAAATCGGAGCATATATAATTTATTCAAATTATCAAGATATTTAATTGTACATTATATATAAATTCAATTATGTGTGAAAAGGAAAAAAATATAGCATATACAATTTATTCACTTCATGCAATACTTGAAAAGTTTGTGGAATACATTAATTGTTTAAATCAGGATGGCCTGAGGTAGCTCTCTCATATTCAAGTCCCTTGTTACGATTATTGGCAAACTAAAAATAAAGAATAAACATGTTATTTAATAATTTTTATTAGTCACTCATTACACTAGAGATTAACACTTAATGAATAATATTTCTGTAGCATAATTTTCCCTACATCATTCTCACACAAGGTAGGGACTGGTTTGTATTCACTTTTAACACCTTGTGGAGGAGCGTAATCATAAACATATGGCCAGACATGAAAAAAATGTATCATTCACAATATGGACATTTCATGCTAAACAGCACTCATTAGTTAGCATAGAGCATAATATTTTACATATATCTTTATAATTATTCATTATATGTAAGTAGCCAATTACTATAGTTTAATTGATAAGTTTCAACCTTACTGCCCTCACAACTTTGACATAAACTATTTGATGAAAGTATATTATTTATTCATTAGATCAGAGATTATCCACTTAATGAATTATATTTCTGTAGTGTAGTTTTTATTGTACCATTCTCACATGATATTTAGACTGGTTTTCACATATATTTGATCTTATGATTACGATTACACCTCTCTACAGGGTGTTAAAAGCAGATAGAAAGTAGTGCCTACCTTGTATGACAGTGGTGTATGAAAATTACATCACACTAAAAAAGATATTGTTTATTGAACATGTTATTTAATAGTTTTAAATTCTTAGTGGAATATAAACCTTGTTTTAATTATCTTGATAATGAATATTTTGATAAAAAAAAATTATGCTTATAAAATAATGTGACAATGAAAAACAATACTCTCATTTTTATATATTGTCAATAGATGATAGTGTATACATAATTTCACAAAATTTTAGTTGCTATTTTTAGATTTTCATCAATGACTCATTCTCTCACTGTACAGAAATTTCATGAATAACTCCTCATTCCATGAGTTAGAGAAATCAAATATGCAAATTTCTATGTCAATGTTATCATTTTAATGTCTTTCATAAACATATATATATAGTGCAATGATTGTTTAATCTTCCACAAGCTTCCTATTTGTGTAAAAATTGTATAATAAAAAGTATTATGTTATCAACATAAGCCTGGAGATTTGGAGATTCAAGTACTTGATAATTCTACCTCACCAGAAGAACAACATTTATTTATGAAATACAATCATAGTAAGTAAGAATGGTTTGATCTTTTGTGTTAGTGAATGATTGTGGAATTGAGATATGAGAAAGACATTGATAAAAAATAAAAATTTTAAATCCTGTATTTGTAAGAAATAAATCACGGTGGAGACTACAGTAATTATTTTACTCTTGTATATCAAAAATCAACTAAATACTACTGGTATAATAGAAACCTTGCATAAAAATGATGTAGTGAAAATTACATTACAAATATTATTCATTAAGTGGATAATCTCTAGTCTAATAAAAGACTAATTAAAATTATTAATATACTTCCATCAAGTGGTTACTGTCAAAAATTGTGAGGGCGATAAGCGTGACACTTATCAATTAAACTGTAGTAATTGGCTATCTATATATACTGAACAATGATAAAGATATGTATAAGAAATTGTAATCTGGGCCAATTGATGAATACTGGTTCAGAACAAAATATGCTTCTTGGGGATCTTACATCTTTTTATATGTCTTTGGTCATATGTTTATGATCATACTCCTCCACAAGGTGTTAGAAGTGAATAGAAACCACTTCATACTTGCATGAGAGTGGTATAGTGAAAATTACACTACTCTAGTTCAATTAATGACTAATAAGAATTTAGCTAATAGTATATACAGTTTAGACATAATCACTTAAAATTTTAGACATAACTATTATATCATATATATATATATATATTTAAAAATTCTTTGAAAATATGATATAAAAACAATGTGTAAAGTGGATGACAATATTCACTGATAAAAAAAGTACATGAATATTTAATATGATCATATGTATACAGATAGATAAAGAATAGTAAAACCAAGTGAAGACATGGTCATTATGGATGGAAATTTGCCATTCCTTGTTTCTCTTTTAATATAAATTATTCGAGATTTTTAATAATTAGAACTATATTATAAACTTTTAAGCTCTTTATTAAAAATTATAATGAATGAATAAATAAAGAAAAGTAATTTTGTGGTTTGTCATTTAGAAAGTCACTACCATAAGTTACAAAACTGAATTGCAATCCATATAGATCATTAGATGTTCATCATTCTACTACCATACTAAACCATTGGGTATGATATCAAAAAGATGAAAGAGTAAACTGTAATATTGTCTTTTATTAAAATATTTAGTTCAGTTCAAAGTTAGCAACATTTTTTTTTATAATTTACTTTAAAATGTCTGAAATGTACTAATGTTATGTTTTTTTTTCAGGTTTGGTATTAATGTTGATGGTTTATAAATGTTACCATGAATGTGTGGGCTTCAAATTACCGGTAGGTTTACAATTTATTTTACATTACTAACAAATAATACTTTATACTGAACATATATAAAGTTATGTGATAATTTACAATTATTATTAATTAATAAATTATCCTCTAGTTCCTGTGTTCCATAACTTTTTACGGGAAGAAAATGATAATTTCTTACTTTGTTTTTTGATAATTTTTAGACACTTAACTAGAACTTTATCAGCCAGAGGAGCATTAATTAAATCAGCCTAAATATTTAATGCAAATTGATTTTGAAATTATTGATATTTAAATTTACAGAGAACTATTTCCCTCATTTTTAAAATTCTATATGTAAATAGATAAGCATCAACTATTTTAATGACAAATAATAATTTGAACTGAAAATAGGTAGTGATATGTTCTGTAACATTTTACAGTATTTTTTGTTTATTTTTGATGATTTATATAAATTTTATCTATTTATTTAAGAAGATTTTTTAATATTCAGTAGAATAATATTTATTATTTTTAGAGTGATAAATTTGAACTCAAAGATTATCAGCTCTGTGATTTTTAGAGTACTGTTTTAATATTGCAGTGTTGTGGCATTAAATCACTCTCTTGCAGCTATTTTTAGAAATACTTTGTCATTTTTCTGATCATTTGAAGGTAAAAATTGGGATTAAAATAAATATTGTTTAAAAAAATCTGAAGTTATCAGTATTCTACAGATAAACTATTGCAATGAGTCAACAGTATTGCTCTCTGGTAGATTCTTTAATTTCAGGCATGGAAATCTCCCCCATATTGTCTATACAAATGTGGAAGAAAATTGTATATTTGTCATAGTTTATTTTAATATTTATAATTATTTTTACAAAATATTTGTATAGTAAAAAAGAAATATTTTTATGATTGTACTTAGATTTTATTTGAGTATGTTTCATTTTTAAAAATACCAAGTTAAGAAATTCATAGTAATTGTAAAAATGAAACTGATTGTAATGATCTGCTAAACACTATAGTATCGTAAATGTAATTTAAAATTTTAGAGCAGAAATTCTTAGCTTTATGGTAACTTAACAATAATTTATTCATGTTTTTATTAATTAATTTATTTTTTATTGTTTTTACTGTAATTGTCCAATAAGAAAAAAAATGTTTTCATTACATATTTTATTATTATTTTTTTATATTTTAAAAGTTCAAATATGATTTTTAAACATCACATGATCACTATATTATATTAGTAGTGGCACTACTGCATGGAGCATGATATTAAAATGTTTTTTCCTATGTAAATTTATATTTGTAAGAATTAAAGTACAATTTATTGATTCATAATATAGAATAAAGGTTTTAATACTAAAATAAAATGTTGAAATGTAGAAGGGTTAAATATACTTTAAATATTACTATCCATTGTCATATATTTTAAATGTTCTACTTCTTGCAAGGTACATGTTTTGCAAAAAGTAAACTATTGTTGTTATTAGCTGGGAAAGTACTCAGAATATATTTTCTATATGGAATCGTACAAACAGTAGTTTCATTTATAACTAACTTGTTTTATTTTAAAATTCATTTTTTAAACTTTGAAAATAAAATTGCATTGCCATACATTAATTGTAAACATACATTAATTGTAAACAAGGTCCCCCCCCCCCCCACACAGACACACTTTGTTATAGTAAAGAATAATTGTTTCAAGCTCTAATACAGCTGATGAAATTATAGACTCATCTCAAATAAACATATCTCCTACAAGAACAAATCTTATTTAAGATAAGATTTTTTAAGATTTAATACTATTATCATCAATACTATTCTGTACCATAGACAGAATACTATTATCATCAATACTATTCTGTCCCATAGACAGATCCAGTGAATAGACACCTCACCATTCATCCACTTTTACACTCCATTCTCTTCATTGCCCAATTCTTCAATTCCTCATAACTTTTTCCATTTCTTATATAATCTAACAAATTCAATATTTTTTTTCCTTTCTTCATGTTTCCACTCACAATTTCCTCCAAAACATTATTCATTAAACTATATTTTCTTCTTAATATATATCCAATGCACTTTCTCTTTCTATTTCTAATTTCCTCAAACAATCTTTTTTTTCATTTACTCTTTTCAAAATTTCATTTATTTTGTTTATCCAACTGATTTTTTCCATTCTTTTCCATAACCACATCTCAAAGACTTTCAATCTGTTCCCAATTTTGTTATTTATTGTTTGTTTCACAACAATAGTACACTCCATACAGCATTTAATTAATCTATTCCTTAATTCTCTCTTCAAAGGTCCACAAAATATGTTATTTCTCTTAATAATACTATACACATGTAATATATTAAGAATTGTGTCATACACCATTATAACATCTTAAGATAACTGTATGAGGTTTTGGTCTCATTTTTTTTATCTTCAGACAATCTTCAAATAATATGAAAAAAAAATTGAAAATTATAATTAAATTTGTCTCTGTAATGCATAAGTGATTTATTTTAATGGTGTTAATTTATATAACATGTTTGACATAATGTAGATTTTTTTCCATTAGAAATAGCAGGGTTTTTTGAAAAAAAAAATTCATATAATTTAATATATATATATGTAAGTAAAAACACTGCACTTAAAATCGAACAAGATCTTATCATTGGAATGAAATGTTAATTAATATCACAAACTAATATGATTAAATTCCCAAATAATTAAATAATTTAAAAAAGTATGTCATCATGTTTTGGGGTACAGATCATATAATGATTGTAGCAAACATGCATATAAGTATTAAAACATATTTTAAATTTTTTTTAAAAAAAAAGATTGTGGAACATTAGACATTCAAGAAAATTGGTAAATGTACTAACGTGAATAAAGGGTCAGTATAACTGGGAACAGGAAATGGTCACTATTAAATAATTGGAGATTCATTTTGAGTGTCAAATTTAGGGGGATATATAGGATATATAGGTAATTTTAAAGTGTTAGTAGAAGAGAATTAACAAGTATGTTTATTATGTATGTGTTTTATTATCCCCCCCCCCATAGAATTATGTATTTGTGACAATGTGTAATAAAAAACAGGAGAGTTTGATGTTTTAAAAATATAAAAATTACAATTTTTTTATTGAATATAATTTTATAAATGACCACAGGAGGGAGTAACTATAGATTAATAAATTGGTGAGATCCTAAATGGAAGGAAAGCCAATTAGATAATATTACTATATTCTATATATAAAGTTGATTTTTTTTTTTTTTTTTGCTAATTTTTATTTTAAATTGATTTAAAATTATTTATGTATGACTATTCTTTAATTGTAATGGACAAAGTTTAGTGGTTTAAAACATTGGAGAAAATTTATAACTCCTGAAATAATGATCCTATGTTTCTATGTCTCATTTAATTTGGTCAGATTCTAGAGGATATGATCCTCAGTTTGATCTCGATTCTAATACTTCCATTGCTCAAAGTTTTTATGAATTCCCAATCAATAAACTATTGGATTACTTAACTTTTTAATAATTGACTGGAATAGAAGCTTAAAATTTTTAATTTGTAGTAGTATATTATATAATATTAATACCATCTATGTTTTTATTACTTTTTACAATGCCTTTTTACAACCCACTATTGACAGTTTCGATTGCCCCAGAAATCTTCTTCAGAACTTCTACTTATATTTCCAAACCTTAAGCCAATAGTGGGTTTTAAAAAAGCATTGTAAAAAGTAATAAAAACATAAACGGTATTAATATTATATAATATACTACTACAAATACTTTTTACAATGCCTTTTTACAACCCACTATTGACAGTTTCGATTGCCCCAGCAGAACTTCTACGTATATTTCCAAACCTTAAGTCAATAGTGTTTTAAAAAAGCATTGTAAAAAGTAATAAAGAACATAGATGATATTAATATTAAATCGATTTGACAATGCAATAAGAAAGATAAAGTTACAATACTTCACAAAGAAGTATATCATATACTAATATGAATTTTTTTATATGTAAAAGATGTAATATATTTTTGGGCAGAGGTCTTCTTGTGCATAAGAAAGCTGGAAACCATTTATATGGTGGACAACCTTAAAATAAATCAGAACCACTATCATCGTTATGTATGATTTTAAAGACAATTCACTGGTCCGTCAATTTTCAGGATAATAATAACTGGATTACAAAGAAAAGAAATAAGCTTAACTTTACAGAGTTAATAAATTTTATTGAATATCAAAATAGTCAATAAAAAAAGATAAAAGAAAGTGAGGTAAAATTTTCTATTGTTAGAAATCATAACATAATTTTGGAAATAAACATGAACTTCCAAATATTAGGTAACACTAAAATGTTATCTTTATTATATAAATACAGAGTCTTTTAATATTACTTTGCAACCTTATTGTATTGAAAACTTATTTTAGTTTCATAAAAAATTATAACATGATTAATGCTAATGTATGGGTAACAAAAAAGAGAGAATAGCCTTTTATTTTACATAATTAGGGAATTTTGAAAGTTTCCCTGATATTGAAATGATTATTTTTTACTCTGAGGGAAAATATTTGAATCTTGTTACTATATGTGTAAATAGTTTTAATATTGTATTTTCTTATTTTTTTTATATAATCTATTGTGTATTTATACATAATAAAACAGTTTTATGTTTGTTTTTATTCAAGAGTTATATTTATTTATGTTTTGACTTTATTGTTATACATGCAAGAACATAATAAAATATCCTTTCATTGAAGTTGCCTGATGGCCAATTTTATTATCTAGATAAATTGTCAACTGTTTTTTTTTTAATTCAAATTTTATTTATACTTTTCCAAATATATTAAACTTTTTAGTAATAACAATGTTTTTTTTTTCATGTGTCAAAGCATCGGACGGGATGCGAACTCGCATACCCGGGATAACTGCTTGTAAGGCAGCTGTGCTGACCATTCGACCACCAACACTTGACTAGTAGTAATAACAATGTTAAACTTTAAATTAAACATAGCTTAATGTATATGTAAACAAAGGGAATAAATCACCCACCCACCCTTGCAGGCTATGACTTAAAAGCCTTCTAAATGTTAAACAAAGGAATCAAGAATAGAATGAATCCACCTGATGTTTATAAGCATACCTTTGTCAATATTGTTAGTAATTCAGAGTAAAATTAATTATCAACCAGATGGAATATGGCAATTAAGAGTTATTAAACTCATAATTAATAATACACGGCTGGAGACAGCATCTTACTTTTAATACTTTGATTGTAATGATTAAGTAAGATTTAATATGTTTATAATAACAATATTATTAGTAGAGAATGCAATGTTTAAATGGTATCATTTGTCTTTCTTTTTTTTGAATATTGCTGACTTAATTGGGGATTGAATTGAAGATTTAGGATGGTGCTCCATTTAACTAGCCCGACAGCGAAGTCTAAATGGTTAGAGCATCAGATTAAATTCAGTATTCACAAATATAAAGATTATCAATTTAATCCCTATATTGGAGTATCATTTGATTAAATCAACACTACCAGAAGAATATATTAATGGCAATACTAATATTATTTATTCAGAGTGCTATATTTTGCAGAAAAAAATGTATAGGTAACTTGATAGTTATAAGTTATAAAACTAAGTTTACTCCAGAGAAAAATAATAATGAAATGTAAATACATATCTAAGTTTTAAAAAGCAATAAAAAAGTTCGCTAATAATTAAAGGAAACGTAAATAGATATGTAAGTTTAAAAAATAATGAAAAATTGATTCTATAATAATAATAATAAAATTGCTTAGATAATTTTCATTTAAGTTAATAGCAATGAAGAAAGATGGTTTGAAGATAAATTAAACTTAAACAGACAGAGATTGTAGGTTTAAAAGCATTCTACAAAAGATTGCCAAAATATAAACCAAATTGTTAATTGTTAATTACAAGGCCTATGTATTGTTAGGTAAGTGTGTATGTTATGTACACAAAATATTAATGTTAGATAATGTTTTCTTCCTATTAGCTTATTTACAGATAGAGATTTGCCATCTACCTGATTGTCTAAAAGAATTTAATAATTAGGATGTAAATCTTTTATGAAAAATAATAATTTGCTTTACCATGTGGTTTAATAACCATAGTATCATTCTATAAATGGGGGGGGGGGCAAAAATAACCAGAATTTTCTAATAAAAAATTGTTTGTTTTTAAGTGTTAAAATTTTAATCTACTTCAAAATTATTATCCATTTGATGCAATACATCTGTCTAAATGTGTTTTTCATTTTTCAAAGTAGTCCAGAAATTTTTGCAAAGTAATGCCTTTTAATGCCTTCGTTATCCCCCCCCCCCCCCAATTTCTGAGTTTGCAAAAAAAAAGAATTGAGACATTTTTTTATTCAAGAGATTAAAAAAAAAAAATGCACAAAGCGAGATTAAGCAAATATGGCTGATAAATAAGCTGGATCATGCTGAATTTAATTAAAAAGTGTTTCACACTCAAGGCATTGAAAGATGACACTTTGTTGGAGTGGACTTGTACTCTTTTCTTTGCCACAAAACTAGATGTTTACATTTTACTGCATCACATAAATGTTTCAAAACTTGAAGATAAAATGTCTGAGCATTATGAACTAAATCTGAGAGAAAAATCCCATTTGTATATAAAAAAAATCAGCATTGTTTTAATTTTGGACTTCTTTGCCAAACTTTTTAGGAATGTGATGAATTTAAAGTTTAATTAAATCACTCATAAGCTTGAATTTTTATGATATCAGCTTGCTTATAATCTGTTTCAAGCATTACAAATGTTTTCATTGCACTTTTCTGGAAATTAAAACAGAAGTTCACATAGTTCAAACTTTTCTGCTATTATTAAAAAATCGACGAATACATGAAATGCATTTTACAAAAACATGTGCTACATGGCCTCACAATTTCAAATGGTTATGTCATTTGGCAGATTTATGCAAATGGGTTTCTGAAAGAAGTATGTAACAGCTAAAGCATATACTAGAACAGGCATGCAAATCAGAGACAGATTCCGGTTATTTTTGGATCCCCGTAAAAGAAGATTATCTTTTAAAGTAAAGAATAGACTAAATCCATAACTATATTTAATGTTTATTTGTATTAATTCAATTTACAAATAAAACATATATTAGCATTCTTTTATTGCTCATGAAATATTTCATGATCCTACTACTACAATAAACATCACATGATCATCATTTTTTATGCTTGCTTATAACTGTTATTAAAACAGGCAAAACTTACTATATGTATTACTACACACTGCGAGGCTCCTCACTGACAAAGGTCATGAGCCAGAAACTAGTCTGGGGATATTGAATGAGTAGGCACTAGATGGGGGTTTTATGCACAAGTCTTCTGGCATCAATTGATTACTTTAGCTTGCAGTGTGTGGCAATACTTATAGTAAGTTCTTCTGCTCTAATAGAAGTTGTGTTTTTCAAGTTACTCCATACTGCCCTGTTATTACTTCAGGCAATTGAGGCTTACAAAATAATTCATTTACAGCCTCCTAAACATTAGTTATAGTTTGGGACAATAAATGTAATCTCTTATTTTAAAAAATGCTGCAATTATATGAGAGATGACAGTTTCTCTAAAGGACACTATTAGTGGATCTAAATTGCAAAAAAAAAAAAAGAGCTAGGTAATATATAATTTTTGTTCTTTTTATTTAATATATGTATAACAATAAAAATAAATAAATATAATGGTAATAAACTAATATAAACAGACTTTCAATCTGCAGAAGTACTTTCAGTTAATTCCTTAACCTACCTCAACTGGTGTTAAATTCAAATAATAAAATGGAAACAAATGTCATCAACTCAAATCCCATAAATCTTGAATTTTAATGTTAGCAATTTGTCTATTAATTAAATTCATTTTATTCCTAGTTATTAAAATTGCCTCTTTAATTTTTTTTATTATGGTTTCTCTCTTCATGAAGAATCTTAATATCAAACTTAAATTTATATTTACATGTCTTTTCATGATCCAAGAAAACTAAATCAATCATTAAATCACTATTATTTTTACTTTTCACATGCTTGTATAACAATTCATGCTCATTTAATCATTTTTCTATTCTGCACCTCGATTCTCCTATATATGATAACATGCATCTGCAAAAATTTGATACACAATTTTACTTTTCTGCTTCATAGGTATAACATTTTTAGAATTATTCACTAATTTATTAACATTATTTAAAACATGGAATGAAACATTAAACACATTCTTATATATATTCTTAAAAATACATTTGATTCAGAATACATTTTAATTCGCAGAGCAAAATACATCAGTGATACTTGGGATGATTATGATTTGGAATTAATTGCAGCTGTTCAAAATTTATTTGAAAAGATTTTTGGTGATAATTATATTGCTGATGAAAGTATCAAGGAAATTAATTGTAATAAATTTAATATGATTCTGTATAAGAAATCATGGGAATTGTCCATTTCTGAATTTAAACAGTGGCTGAAGAATGATAATGTGATTTGTTTGAAAGAAGATAAAGGACTGCAGATGTGTTTAATGATGAAATGTCAGTATATTGAGAAAGTTAAAGTGCAAATGGATAAACTGGTTTTCTTTTTGATTGAAAAATATATATAATATGGATGGTCAGAGATAAAATTTATTAACAATATTTTTATCAATAATTATGTGCTTATAATGCTCATTAAAGAAGTTATATATATTATTAAATTTATTTAAAGCTTAGCACTTTCAAAGCTCTATGGCTTCATAATCAATATTTTTAAAAGTGCTAAAATAACAATATTATTAAAAATGCTAAAATAAAAGTCTTAAGTAATAATGAATACTATAAGATATATCCTTCATGTACTGTATGTCCTTGTATTTTTGCAAATATAAAGTTACATGAAGAAAGTAATCCTTTGCAAATTGTGTTTTCATTTTGGTGGTTCATTTATGTATCAAACTTTTAAAGATATTGGGAAGCTGTTACAAAAGATTTTAAGATTTGGGGAAAATACTATTGCTTCATCTTTTGACTTTGTAGATAGGATTAAAAATGTAGTGATTAATGAGAAAGATGTTACTGCTTCATTATATTTAATAAAAATATATGTTTCTATTGATAGAGTGTTTATAAATATGTGATAAAATTTATTATTGATTCTTTAAAATTTTTTGATGATAACATCGTTGCTTTTTTTGAAAGTGAATATTATAAAATGTCCAAAGGTTGGCCTAGGGCTCTGCCTGTTGTTATACAAGTTTGCAATTTTGTTTTGTTTACATATGAGAGTAGTATTTCAAATATATGTTCTTTGAAAGATATTAAACTTTACAAAAGATATGTGGATGATGTTTTTATTTGTGGAAATACCAATAATATGAATTTGCTTATAGAGGAGGTTGAATGAATTGAGATAGACTATTGAAAAGAGACAGGACAAAAGTATTATGCATTTGGATTTAATATTACAAGAGCTAATGCTATGTTAAGTTATAAATTAATAATCAAACCATTGCAAAAGAGGGGATATACAAATTGTAAATCCAAAGTACCAATTATGCATAAGATGGCAAGTTTTAGATCTTTTTGGTTTCATAATGAAAAATTCTGTCAATACCATTGTGATAAATTAAAAAAATATTGAGATATTTGCCAAGGAATTGCTTGAAGTTGGTTATAAGATGGAATAGATTAACAATAATTTATATCAATTTAAAAAGAGTTATAATAGTTTAAAGAAGTTGAAGATTGATAGTAAAAAATGAATATCTATTCCATTTATTTCAAATGCTCAAATGAAATTTTTTAAGGATATATATAAGAATGTGTTTAATGTTTCATTCTGTTTTCCAAATAATGTTAATAAATTAATGAATAATTCTAAAAATGTCATACCTTTCAAGCAGAAAAGTAATGTTGTGTATCAAATTTTTTGTGGATTATGTTATCATATATAGGTGCATTGAGGTGTAGTATTGAAAAAAAGATTAAAGGAGCATAAATTGTTATACAAGTGTGCAAAAAGTAAAAATAATAGTGATTTAATGACTACTTCAGTTTTCTTGGATCATGAAAGAATATGTAAATATACATTTAAGTTTGATATTGAAAGTATGAAGATTCTTCATGAAGAGAGAAATCATAATAAAAGAAAAATTAAGGAGGCAATTTTAATAAATAGAAATAAAATAAATATAATTAATAGACAAGCTGCAAACATTAAAATTTGGGATTCATGGGATTTGCTTCAGTTTTGTTATTTGAATTTATTGCAGTTGAGGTAGGTTAAAGAATTAACTGGAAGTACTTCAGCAGATTGAAATACTGTTTATAATAGTATATTACCATTATATTTATTATTTTTATTGTTATTATAATAGGTTTTAATTAATGGACATTTTATTTGTGTATATATATTCACACACACACATAAGATTTAATAAATAAAGAATTGAATTTTTAAAAGTCTATTTATATATATTATAATGGAATTAGATTGAATTGAATATGACATACACACACACACATATAATATTCAAACATAAGTATATTGTCTGTACTAAACTTAATGTAATATTCAGACTGTATTCTGCTCAATTCCTCTTCTGTGTATTTAAATGGACATATTAAGATTCTATATGTGAGGGGTCAGAGTGACTTAAAGTCAACATGGGTATGACAATAATATTGACATCAACAAGGGCATTGAGTGTTCCATCATAAGATTTTCAATTATATGGATGGATGAAGAGTCGGAGGATGGAAAAAAATCAAAGACTTGTCCATTAAAGTTTGAAGATTTTCTGTCTTAATATAAACTGAGCACTGATTGCATATATGTGTGGAGATGGTGATCTGGACCAACTGATGAGTGCTGGTTCGGCACAAAATATGTATATTGGCGATCATTTAATCTTTTTCACACGGTATGCGGTCATGTGTATTGGTTGTATAAGATGGAGTGCATAGCTGTATGGAGCTTTAAAATCTGAGTTTAAGTCTCTTCTAAATAATATATATAAATATATAATGAAATACTAGATCTAATTACCTGTAGTACAAAATAATAGTACTAAATAACTTAAATCTTTTAGTTAACTTATTCAACAATTATTTATTTCTTTTCTTTTTTTAATTGTAACTCAATGTAAACATGTTTCCATGTTTCATAAGAAAAGTTTATATTTAACAAAAATTCATATGCTATATTTATGATTATGTAATAGTTTTGAAAGCATGCTATGCATATGAATTTTTGTTAAATATGTTTTTTTTATGAAAGACAAAAAGTGTTAGCATTGAATTAAAATAAGTTATTGTAAACTTTTTAGAAATATTTTATTAGATTGTACAAATTTAATATTTTTATTTTTTAATTGAGAAAAGAAATGAATAAAATAATTCATTTTCTTTCTTTGATTTTTAAAAATACAATCACTTTATTTATAGTTTTATTTTAAAACATATTAACTTTTGTCAGTGTTAAAGTGTGTAAAACCTTTTTTAATGAATTTAAAACTTTTATTTAATTGTAATTTGTTTATTCAAAATAATTAATGCTTAATGTTAAATATAATAACATTCAAGATTTGTTTTGCAAGAGGATCTATTTGTTTTTATAAAACCAATCAAATGGTTTGCTATATTTTTTGATTGAATTAATTTTTAAAAAAACCATTAATTTGTTGTTGTTTTTTTGGTAACCAGTCATTTTCTATTTTTGTTTTTTAAAAGTCGTTTTCCAATATTAAATATGTGAATATATTAAAGGCTTTTGCAAAATTGAAAGTTCAGTATATAGTATTCATTACTAGTTGCAGTAATACCCAGAGTAAAAATTGAAAAGTCCTTGCCATGGATAAAATGCATGAGCCAGTTAACCCATTGTTATTATTCCTTGCTATCATGAAATAATAACTGATTAAAAACCCTTTTTTGGATTATCTGCTGCTTCTTTCTTATAAGTGGAAGGATATCATCTGTGGAATCTAATCTCATGTGTACGTATAAGACACATAAAGAGTTTATCAAGAATTTATCTCCTATATGAACAACTGACTTCAGGGAAAGCCTACCAAGAATTCTACTTGAACATGAAGAAAACTGATTATGGATTTATTGTTTTTGTATTGCCTAAATATTATCGTGTGAGTTTACATATAGAGAGTTAATGTTAAGTAAAACTTTTAAGAATGTCCAACTAGAGAATTCCTTTGCAAAACAAGTTTTTTTAAAACTTTAAATATTAATCACACATATAAAGTGATTTTTATTCAAAATTCTAAGTAAGATACAAATTTCAGAGTTCTTTTTGTCTAATTTTATTTATGCATTTACTTACATTTTAAACAATATTTTAAAACATATATTAAATCAAAATGTTTTCTTAATACACACTGAAATAAAATTAATTTAATATTTTGGATATTTTAATAACAAAAAAAGCTCCCTGAATTAAAAATTGAAAATGATGTGCATATGAAGATGCTCTTATGTATAAAAATATTCATATTAACCAAGTATTCTGGTTAACCCTTTTTTGTGCATAGCTATTCATATTAAACAAATATATCTATAAATTTCATGTGCATTATTGTTACATATATGAACCATTATAGTTATTAATTTTATATTAAATATTTTGTCTAGTAAAATATAGTCTTAGTTATGTATTCCTGATTGGATAGTAATATTCTGTTTAGATATTATGACATACTTTTACAAACTAGTAAAGAGTTAACATTTTTCCTGGTTCTTCTCTCTGAAGATGGGACATAGTCCAACCACTCTATTTTATTGTGATGGATTTGTTGTACAAAAAGAACTGATTGTATAAGGTCATGATGATCATCATCATTAGAGCAGAGTTTCTCACTATTTCCTTAATTCAATTAGATACCAATACATCTTTGACAAGTCAATGTGGAATCTGTATGGATTACTGCTAGATACATTCGACATGTTGAATGCTATTCCATCATAGCTTCTCTCTCTCTCTCTCTCTCTATATATATATATATATATATATATATATATATATATATATATATATATATATATATATATATATATATATGAGTTATAAACATAAGCTTTTCAAAAGACAGATGGTACCATTTGTCCCCTTAGCATTTGTTTTTATATATGCTTAATTTATTCACAATTTTAAATGAGGGAGAGAATTTGCAATATATATAAAACATATATTGCTGTTTATATAATTGAAATGAAATAATAAAGTTCTTTTATATATGCACACACACACACACACACTTTGGAGAAAATTATTTGTATAGGATATGATTTTCTATATAAAGCAATGAATTAACAAACTGTCAGATTGTTAAACTTCTATAAATGGGAACCTGATAGCATGGATGATAAAACCTATGTCCTATTTCTATCATGAGATTTTTCAATGAATCCTATTTATATGAACAGCTTTGATGAAGAAAGGGTTTTAAATTAACATTGATGGTAGTCTTATTTTTTTATGGAAGGTTATGTGACAGTACTTACCAGAAATATGGTGGAGAATTTTGATTAATTTAGTGCTACTTCCATTTATTTATAAGAAAAATCAATAATATTAACATCATCTATGTTCTTTATTACTTTTTATAATGCTTTTTACAACCTACTATTGACATTTTTGATTGCCCCAACAATCTTCTTCAGAATTTCTACTTATATTTCCAAATATTAACAAGAAATATCATTTGCATAATTAAGGATTAACTTTGGTTAATGTTTGTTAAACTACTACAGAAACATAAAATCATAAATATTGAAACATACTCCAAAAAAGAAAAGCATGTTGGGCATAAGTGTTAAAATAGAAAGAATACATAATTTAAAGGTGTCAACCCTGTCATGGTTTAATGAAGTGGTATAGAGACAGATTTAGTATGGCAAATTTTGTCACTTCCAATGTTCATACTTCTTATGAAATCCCAAATAAAGACCATTTGATTATTTTCCTTATTTATTGCCAGATTGTAGGAGGATATTTCAAATAATTTAAACACAATAGTATAACTTTTTATTGTTAATTTCTAAACTTGAGTTTTTTATAATATAGATATGTTTCAATTACTCTTGTTTGTTCATCTTCAGTTGAAACTTTTCTTTATTTTACTCAATTTAGCATCATAGTAACATAATGGCTTGAGAATTATAAATGTCTGTATTGAAACTCTGTGTTATTTAAATACCACATGATCACTTAATTAATAACCAATTGTTTATTGATATTTTTATTTTTAAAGAAATTTGCATTTATAATAAAATTAAGCATAAAAATTTTAAAACTAAAATTTAAAAAATTAATTTGTTAATTAATTTAATATGTACATTTAGAAAAACAAGTGGAAAAACTTATCTGTATATGCCAGTCTATGGTGATTTTGTATCTCATATTGTAAGACCATTTGTTTAATGATTAATATAGCTCAGTTCATTAGAGCATTGCCTTAAAAAATTCAATATTTAAGAATCTAACGGTTAAGTTCAACTTCTATGCTAGAACTGTCACTGGTCAGGCCAACAACACCTGAAGAAGAGTGGAGAGTAATACCACATAAATCATCGTGTAATCTATTAACATGTATTGTCCTCTAACCTGCGTTACCTATTAACTTGTTTTAATAGTAATAGACTTTCTAGTAAACTATTTTATAATATATTTTGAATATGGTTTTCATGTAAGAGGACGTTCTTGTTTATGTTTTAAAGATTACTAATTACTTTCAGTGGCAAAACGTGAGAAGAATGGAACTGAATACAATAAAGAATTATAATTTGACAAGATGTTAAAATCGTTTACCAAGGAAAGTTGGCAGCAGAAGAAAATAAAAGGTTCTCTCGTAATTTTACATACACAGAGTTTGGAACCAACATGTAATGGTGAGGGCATAGTTATGGCTTATATATTAGTTTGTATAGTTACTGCAAAACTTTTAAGTAACTCATCCTTCTCTATATTTGGGGGTGGGGTTAATATGTCCTTTTTCATTTATGACTGGCTGCTAATGATGCTAATACAAAATTTATTTTAAATTATTAAATTTTATGATTGTTAACTTCTGTTTACTAAAATAAGAGTTATCTACAGCTGTTTAGCTTACTAGAAGTTTGTCCATTTGGTCAACAGGAATTTTAAAAAATTATTTTTATAGGAACCATCTTTAGTTGTGCTTGGAATGTAATATCGACAGAAAATAAATGAAGCACTTCCTATTAACATCTTTAAAAAAAAACATATTTCTTTTTTTTTTAAATAGCTGACATTATATATTAAAAGTATTGCTTTGCAAATAATAAAAAATATTCATATATAATATTCTCATCCATAGGCCCACACATTCGATACCTCTGTATATATGTGTTTGTTTATATCATTTCAAATCAATGAATTAGTTAGAATTTTGGAGCCTCTATGCAAATTTTAAAAAAACATATTTTTAATATTTTTTAACCTATATCTTATTACAAAAGGGCCTCCAAGACCTAAGACTTTGTCCAGATGTATTGCTTTGATTTGGTGCTCAACAGCCATACCATTAGTTTCAATGTATTATCGTACATCTGTTAGAACTTATTGTTAACCAAATGCTTGAGAATGATTTTCTATTGCAATAAATAAGAAAAAGATAAATGCCTTAAACAACATCGAAGAGATCACTGAATCTTCTAAATTTTTTTCTGATGGAAATCTTAAAATCAGAAACTAGTTCAAGAACACAAATAGGACAACACTGAATATGGATTTAATACACATTGCATTTCAATAAATGGTGAAGCTGGATTGGACTAAATAATTTGCTCTCAAAACACTTTTAATAATATGCTGCAGATCAAAGGTCTCTCCAGCCTTTCTTCAAAAAGAAATAAGGATCAAGAAGAATATATTGTAAGCTACTCAGTAACTACAAAACATTGTAGATTATTGTTTACCAAATAATAATTCTATGGTTATGATTTGGCTACTCATGAAAAATCCAAAGCTGGTGTAGAAATGCCTTAATGACCTATAGCAAATTTCAAATACCATTATGGGTATTTTCCAGCTGCCAACGTTTAACAAAAATTATTTCATTACTTCATTTTGATACTATTATGGGAAGTATTATTTGGCTGTACTCTAGAATATGCAGTTTTGTTCAGTAAATTTGATTATCAAAAAAATTCTGCCTACAATGATGATGTGTAATAAGTCTAAAAAAGTCTTTAAGATAATGTTTGATATAGAAATGAACGTGAATATTTTATGGATGGAAAGTACCAAAATGTTAAGTTCTAGAAAATGTCCAGATCCTCAAGATGACACTATGGTGGAATGTTTGAGAGTGATGATTTGCACAGATGTAATCAATTTATCATACCAATGCTTTTGTACTCTGTTTGAACATTAATAGCAAATAATGCAACAATGATATTTATATAATAAATAGTATTTGAAATTTTATTGTTTATTTCAACATTAATATTGGCATCAATATCAAACCTCCCTGATTTCCCCCTTCTCTCTGTCATGCTCTATACAAATAATTATATGTTTTGAGGTCAATGTAGTTCACCACAGTTCCTTTCCTTAAATGTTATAATTTTATTTACGTTCTGTGAAATCACTTCTGCATATTTCATTTTCCAAATCTTATTATGTTTTTTGTAGTTCTAAAATTAGTTTCATATAAATAATATAATATTTTCCTAATCCATTAATCTTCAAATTTTTATTCTAATCAGTGACATATTATGATTGTGATGATATGCAGTATTTATCTCTGTCTTTTTTGTACTAAGCAAAAACTTGGAAATAATCTTGCTGAGAATAATTTTTTTTATCAAGAATGATTATAAGTGAATCATGTTTACATTTTAATTTATTGCTAGTGTTTCTTCATGTTCTCACATGCATCTCTTGTATCAGTTACTCTGATTTAATACATTTTATTTCTGTTATTGTTACTATATTATTTATTTTATTAAGATTTGAAATACAGGCATTCTTATTGGTGATTATTTATCTTTTATGCATGTGTGTGGTCATGTGTATGGGTAGTACAAGACAGTGTGGATAGTTGAAGGTTGCTTGAAAGTCTGAGTTCAAATCCCCTATATTTATTTTATTAAGATTTGAAATACAAGCATTCTTATTGGTGATTATTTATCTTTTCAGCATGTGTGTGGTCATGTGTATGGGTAGTATGTGACAGTGTGGATAGTTGAAGGTTGCTTGAAAGTCTGAGTTCAAATCCCCTATATTTATTTTATTAAGATTTGAAATACAGGCATTCTTATTGGTGATTATTTATCTTTTCTGCATGTGTGTGGTCATGTGTATGGGTAGTATGAGACAGTGTAGATAGTTGAAGGTTGGTTGAAAGTCTGAGTTCAAATCCCCTATATTTATTTTATTACATAAAATAAGGAGAAAATCGTGAAGTTGAAGTTATGCTGCACTTTTCTGAGACTAATGATGATGATTTAAGTATAAGGTTTCCAAAAGTAGATACTTCACAATGCATGTTTTATGTTTATGCATTGTGTGTAGTAGCATAATGATAGCAATTTGTAAAGTTTATAAGTTTTCTAAAGATTGTGTGTCAATTTGACGCAAAGATTTTGCAAAAAGAAATGTCAGTCATTGATTTTTTTTTTTAATAAATAATAATCTTAACATTTTCATATGACTTACAATGTTTTTAAATATTGTTTTTACCTCTGTTTTATTATTTGTAAAATTAAAATTTCAGTTCTTACAGAATACAAACATCTAATTATTATAGCTTTCAAAGGACTTTATTCAGCAACACAATCTAGATTATATAATTTCTTTTGTCCTTATCTGATTGGGGTGATGGTCAACAGCTTGTGGCTCACAAAGTTTTGAAAGTAAGAGAAAATCCACTACTGGATAAGTTGTTTTTCATTTGAGGTATTGCAATGGTGGCAAGTGGTACCTTTTAGTTTCTGCGTTTCATTTCAGATTTATTTAATCTTTAGTGTTGATTTCTTTTTATAGGCTTCTACAGAAATGCAAGTGAGACCAGATGTCAATGGAAGTTTTTGATTTATTTATTTCTTATCTTTTTGGCATATACTATTCAGTTTGTATTCAAAAGTGTTTGGGTGTCTTTTTTGAATTGTTGTTATGTATGAATGTACCCTTGCACATCATAAAGCACAGAGAGTAAATATACCAATTCTAATGTCAGAAAAGACTCTTTTTTTTTTAATGAGTCAAATAGGCTATTTATATTTATATTTTATTTTTGAAAAGTGTGTGTATTATTGAATGAATATTATTAGAATTATTGTCATGGAAAAAAAGGTGATCCTGTATTTTTGAATCTTTGTGGCAAAGAGTGCATAGATGGTATATATTTTGGAAGTTTCTTTTATATTTCATGAAGTGTTGTATGGGTAATGAATTGAGGTTTATTTTAAGCAAAAAAATCAAAATATTTTTTCAAGTAACTAGAATTTGAATTTACAGCAAAGTTGTTTGTTGATGAACATTCACCCATCAAGATCCAAAGCATAAACTTTGCAGAAATCATTTTCATGTCCAATTCTTTATTTAAAATTAGCCTAATGGTTCTTGATTAATATGCAATTCTTCAGCTATCAATCTTACACTTAATCATCTGTTAGACCATATTGCATCTCTCACTTTGTTAATATTAATGTCTGTTATAGTTTTTGGCTGTCTGGTGCTGGGAACATGCATCCTTAGTCCATCTTTGAATCTCTTATGCCACTCAAACACCCTCAATTTCATTATAGCATCTTCACAATATGCCACATGTAACAATTGTAATGTTTCAGAAGTATATTTGCCAATTCTCACACAAAGCTTGATATTAATAAATTGCTCAAAATTTTAATTTGCCATTTTTAGACCAAAGCATGCATATGAATATTTATTATCTTCTCAATAGATAGTTAATAGGTAACTCTATCAGCTTAAAATTTACATACATGTTAGCTTAAACATGTTCAAACATGAATACTCATGTGATTTCAATACAATTAGACCACTAATGATAGATACCACATGGGCATTCCAGGTCACACCTTGTAAATAATACATTTTGAAGGTAATAAGAATGAAATGTTTTGAATTATAAAAAATTGGAGCTATATTTTATATGTTCTTGAGTAAATATTCAAGAAATTGTTTTTAACTATAATTTTTAAAAAGTTTACGGTTCTATCATTTTTTCATAATCTATTGTTTATTTTTGCCATCCCCTTGGAAAAATAATGGATTACAGGTTTACTATAGTGGGAAAAAATAGGAGTTTCAATAATAAAAATAGAAAGATCAGCTTACTAGTTTTTAGTATGATATTTTAACTGTTTTCAAAGAGTGTTAGCTATTTGATTATAATTTTCATCATTATTTATAAGATGACTTTCTAAAATGATGCTTACATTAATTGTAATCTTTCCAAATATCACTCCTTAGCTAAGAGCATCTTAAGTCAGAAAATATGCAATAAAAAATTCAACTATGAGTATAGTGACTGCTTACAAATCAACCACAATTTTTACCAATTTTTTTAAATTTTTCTAAAAATCATCTTTTATGAATTATATTAAAATTTTTATGGGTAACTAAAAGAGTTATGCACAATATTCAAATCACTTGTAGTAAATCCTAAGAGAATGATAAATTTTTATAAATATACATTTTAGAACTTGGACTATGCTATTTCTGAATAAACGTTCTGAAATAATGTTTGCATTTCCTTATATGTTAGATATTAAAGAGAATGTATAATCAGTATCTTTAATTTTGATACACAAAATCAGTCATCATTATTGTGATTAATAGCTCAAAGACGTTACCAACTGTGGAAGTTTATATACGATTAAATATAGTATTATTAACAAGACATGATTTCATTCCATTCACTTCGAATAGAATTAAGATTTTTTTATGTGCTGAGCATGCTTTAGTACCTTCAAAAATGTTGGTAATATGATATAATTCATATATGAAGATTCTAAAATTTTTGTGTAAAAATATTTTAAAAAAATACTTTTGTGAATCATCTTTTGGCCATTGCTATTCTAATCATTGGATCAGTATTCTCAGCAGTTGAAAATACCTAATCATAACTTTTATTGTAAGATTTATAGACACATTGTTATTTAAACCTGTTACCTTATATGGTTTGCAAATACATTTCATGAATACAAAGTTTTTGTTGCAATTGATTAAATGAAATTAACATTTAATTTTTTTTCTTCTTATAACCTGTTGGTTTGTTTATAGTTCTATGCAAGTTTTTATTTAACAATAAAATATATCACAGTTCTATTTGTCAATTATATATTTACTTCCATTCAATGGCATATATCATTTGGAATATTTTTAAGCAAAATAAAATGATCAGTCTAATAACCAATTAGAATAAAATTATATATTTACATCCCTAAAGTTTATATTATCATTGATTCATATTCTAAAATGCCTATATGGTTAAGAGTAGTGGTAAAGCAGCAGATTTTGGAGCTCAAGGTCCATGGATCACTGCTCTAGCTCTACTCCTGAACAGTAAACCCTTCATATAAATTCAATTTATCCAAACTGCTTTGAACACTTTTTAGCAAAAACTTTTTATTGTACATATACACACATACACCTATGTTTCAACTGTCCTGCAATCTTCTTAGAGCCAGTTTACTTTAATCTTAAGTAAACTGGTTCTGAAGAAGACTGCAGGACAGTCGAAACACGGGTGTGTGAGTATATATGTATAATAAAAAGTTTTTGCTAAAAAATGTTCACAGCAGTTTGGATAAATTGGATTTATATAAGATATTATAGCAAAATACAGGAAAGGGTAAACCCTTCAGTTATTTTTTTTAATTTATTAAAAATTATTTTAATTAATGAAAAAATGTGCTACTAAATTGTTAACTTCCTTTTAAAACTATTTTTATTCATATATTAATAACAAATAAATAAAAGGTATTAAAAATAAATAAATAAAAGATAATATTGACAAGGGATCAGTATCTTTAGAAAATGACCAAAACAGTCATATTGGAACTTATGTCATCAATTTGGATTAATCTGGTGCCTTTAATCCTCTAATTATGAATTCTTAGATTTTCATTTATTGACTAATATTAAATTGGTTAAAGTCTGATTACCTGAAAAAAAAAAAAAAAGACTATTTAATTGAGCATGGATTCAAATCTCAACATATGGCACTGCAAACATCTCTGAGTCATATTGTCCTTGGAGTATATTGATATCTACTATATAATGCTTGTCGGACGTTTTTATAACACTTTGTAAGAAGTTTATTACCAAATTAGTTTTCTTATTTGTTTATTTGTATCCTTAGCAATGAAAATACCATAAATATTTGTTTAAAAAGTATTTTTTCTACATATTGCATTGTATATATAAAAATGAAGACCCCCCTCCCCCGCACTCTCCAATTATTTTATTTCTGCATTATTTTAACGTATATATTTGAAACAATGTTTTCCCATTTTAATAAATAAGAAATTGGTTTTATTAAGATTATATATACTGTATATTAAGTCTATGTACACGCAGCATTGTATATATATAAAGCAGAAAAAACATTTTTCCTTCTTTATTTTCTTTCTGCATCATTTTAATATATATATATTTTGCGTCAGTGTTTTCCCATTTTAATAAATGATAAATTGGTTTATTTATTTTTGAAGGAAAATAATTTTTATTTTTAAAAAGGTTTCATATTTTATTTATATTGTTCATTAACTATTCTAAAATGATGTAATTAAGTTGGCTTTATTATTATAATTTTAATTTTTTGTAATTAATTTTATCATTAGTAGAACTGGTAGAAACATTACAGAAAAGAGACGGAAAACCTTTAACATTGAATATTTAAAACATTTAAATATATATATAATTAAATTAAAATATCAATTAGTAAAATTAAATATAAAAACTTTATAATCAAAAGCAAATTGACATTTTAATATGAGGGAAAGTAAGGGATAAATATTTTTGATATGGTTTCAGTAAGTTTCCGGTAGGCGGCAGAATTGTATAATGACGTTTAAAAATTAAAAAAAAAAGTGAATCCGAATATTAATGCAACACTATTTTAAAAAGAGTAGCACATATATAATATTTTAAAAAGAGTATACTTTTTGTATCCAGTAAGGAGAAATGAAATTATTTTAATTTATAAATAGAAATTACATATCTAAAAATTAAATACAAATTCATAAATATTATTTTGTCAGGAAAAACAAATGCTATATAAATTGTTCTTTTATTTATATCCAAAGTTCGCTGTAGACGAATTATATTTATTTTGGTAAAACTTGTATATAGAATTGATAAAAGACTTATAGGATTGCAATTTCTTACATCTTCTTTATCATCTTTTTTAAATATTAATACTGTATTCTTCCATTCATCTGGTACATGTTTATCATTTAAATATTTGATATATAACTTTGTTAAAAAAAAAAAATTGTATTTCTTCACCTACTTCTTTTAAAATATTGATTATAAGCTCTAGCTTTTCCCTTCTTCGTAAATTTAATTGCATGTCTCACTTCTTCATTTAAAATCCTGGACAATTCAGAAGATCTAGGTGTGGCTTTTCCTTGTTCTTTGTTGCTTTATAATTCTTAATAGAACTCTTCTACACATTTCCTAGATGTTATCTCTTTTTTTAGTAAATAGTTCCATCTTTTTATTATTACTGCAGAAATAAGTTTCCTACCAATACCAAGATGTTGTTTTATACTCTTGAGACTTTTATTCTCTTTTATAGTTTTCTTTGCTAGTTCACAATTATACTTTTTTATATAATTTATCAACTCCTTTTCGCACCATTTTACAAAATTTGAGATATTATATATTTTTATATTATCTTTTTAATTCATAAATTGTTTTGTCTTAATAGAAATTTTACTGATCATTTGCTGCTTTTTGTACCAGCTATTTTTGTTGTAGTTTTTAAAAGAGTATCAGTTATATTTATATTAATTTAATTCAAATCTGAATCATGTTAATATTTATCGAAAACGATTTTCAAGTTCTAACTTAAATTCATTGGAATGTTTCTGAAAATTAGGAATAACAACTGTGAATATTGTTTGTCTTAATAATTTTTGTCTCTAGTTTTGAGTTAACATGTATCTACATCTCACTAATCAATGATCACTTCCTGTCTTGAATTTATTTAGAACATTACAATCTTGAAATAATCCAATTCTGCTGTATCTTTATTTGGATGCTTTCATACCCATTTCTGCTTAACATTTTTGTCAACAAAAGATATCATAATATAAAGTTTTTCTTTTTCTGCAAATTCCACAAGTCTGTGATCTATCTCATTTCTATTACCATAACCAAATTTATCTACAGCACATTTATCTTTCAACTGCTTACTAATTCTAACATTAAAGTTTCCCATGATCATTTTAAAATGTTGTCTTGTCTGATCAAAAGTCTTTTGTATCTCCATATAAAAATCCTCTACTTCATCATCTCAATGAAAACTTGTTGGGGCATAAACATGAATTATCTGCATTTGATATCTGCTATTTTGTTGAATAATTAATCTTGCCAATCTATCTGATACACCAGGGGTTTCCAACCTTTTTGCACTTAAGAGCATATTCTATAATACCGGCCAGGTGGCGGCACCATTTATTTTTTCAATGTAAATTTATAGTTGAATATTGTTAATAATACACATAATGTACAAAAAAATATTTATTTCAAAAATAAAATTTTAACATATAATTAACGTTTATA
Source organism: Epiperipatus broadwayi (assembly GCA_028023455.1). Taxonomy (NCBI): domain Eukaryota; kingdom Metazoa; phylum Onychophora; class Udeonychophora; order Euonychophora; family Peripatidae; genus Epiperipatus; species Epiperipatus broadwayi. The sequence continues at coordinate 8,827,670 of JAQFVV010000022.1, forward strand.
TTTTTACGCTGTAAAAGTATAGTATGCCCTACAATTTGATTACAATATAATACAATAATTTATAATAAATTTTAAAAATTAAATTTATTTGTATCAGATAAATAATTTTTTATCGTGTTTGGATAGCAGCGGGCACACATAAAATGGTCTGCGGGTGCCATGGTGCCCGCAGGCATAGGGTTGGGGACCCCTGTGATACATCATCAATCTCCACAATGTTTACCATTGTTTATTTATAATGAATCCTACTCTACTTGTACTTCCAATGTTTGTGAATTTATAGTAAGGTACATGTCCACTTTTGAAATCAATTGTCTCTTCACCTTTTCTTCTAACTTCACAAAGTCCAATAATGTCCCATTAAATATGAGACAGTTCTTCTTTCAATTCCTTTCTTCACTTGAAATGCATCTGTAATTGCAAGTACCTAAATAAAATATCATCATTAAATGGCAGCCTGGGTTTCCAACCAGGAGATTCTTAGCAACCTTGGCTTTCAGCTGACAACCACTTTTTTGACTGGTGACTTTACAGCCTCCTGGTAATAAGAGTCATGACTTATTTTTGCTGTCATGATTGTAAATATCTATTAAATATTTTTTTTCATTCACACCCATATACATTTTGCCTTCAAGAAAACTTAACTGATTTCAGTTAAGAGCTATCAGGCAAAGAAGAAGAAAAACCAGGATGTTTGTTGATTTTAAACTCATATAAGAATCCAATAAACACACCATGCTGGCTATTGCATGTTGGTGAACAGCCCATCCACATTCATATACTGTATAAATAATCACATAGTAATTACAGCTGCAAAGACAACAATATATGGAATGGACATTAGGGATTTGCCCTGCTCAGTTTTTTTAAGATCTATGAATCAAAGGGTTCTTTTTTCAGTTAACTCACCAAAAGAACAAACTGGATTTAAAAGTGATTTTAGTACAGTGGATCATATCTAATTATTAAGAGAAGTTGTATTTATATATGTGACTATTTCTATCATCTAATAGAAGTATTTATTGCCTTTAAGTTAATTCCAATGCTAATATTAAGACCAACAACACCTGAAAAAGAGGTGAGAATAATACTTTTTGAAACATTGTGCATATACTAACTTGTGTGCTATTACAAATAGTTGAAGTATTTGGATATTTAAATAAAGTAAAAAAATTTCTAAAGACAATCAATACTTATATTAGATGATGGGAATAGTCCAATATATAATTACAACTAACATACCATCGTCACAAACCTTCAGAAAAACATTAGGAAAAATTATGTCTAAAGCTGTCCAAAATAGAAAATCAATTTGAAGGGATAGGTTTTGCAACTGAAACCTTCAATTCACTAACAGAGAACTGAGAAAATTAGTCAGAGAGCAAATGAAACTCTGTTAAGAGAAAGAATAAATACTCAAGTATCAAACCTTGCACTACATTAATAATATAGAATGTTTTATAAAAAATAAACATACTGATGAAGATTTCACAAGAGTTTCTCAAGCAATAAGAAAATCATATTCTGCATTACATAAAAAAATAAAAGAATGTCAAAAGAAGAAAACCAAACCTTTAATAGATGCTGAAATTTCTGTTCTTAAAAGAGGATTAAACTTTGCCATAACACCAACTAATATCTCTTTATTAGACATGATGGCAACCACTGATGAAGTCACTCAAAAATTGCCTTTAGAAGCAACAGCAGAATTATGCTGGGAGAATAAAAAGAACACTTCAGAGGCAACAAAATTGAAGTCAAACATATCCTATGAAGAGAGGGAAGCAATTAAATCTCTCAAAATAGATAAATCTATAATTATTTTCCCTGCTAACAAAGGCAATGCCACATTTGTAATGAATACAACTGATTATAACAATAAAATATAAGAACTCTCGCAGAAGGTTGATGCAGAAAAGTGAGGAGCTTTGGATCTGGGAGCACTGCACTAGAAACTAGTCTGGATTTTATGCACAAGACTTCTGGCATCCATTGCTTACTCTGGCTGCACTGAGTGACACTACTGTAGGGAGAGTTTTGCCTGTCATTAAGATGATTAGGGCAGAATTCATATTTGAACTTTTAGAATTTAAAAATGATATACCATAGCTGAAGCTCTATAAAATAATTTTTAGAAAGTACTTTAAATAATTTTTTTCTCAACTTTGTCCCTCAAATGTTGTTAAAACACAAACTATAAATAACAACATAATTTTCTGAAAGTACATCTGAAAAAATCACAGTGATATAATTCAGTCATTAGAACATACTTCACTGCACACTTACATTTTTCACAAGATCTGCTAGATTGGTTGAACATTTCAATTTGGTTCGTTTTTGATTACTGAAAAACAGTTAATTCTGGTGCTGTTTTTATTTTATTTATGTACAAACATTTTGATAGTACTGAGACACATATTTAGAACACCCTTGTCATTGTAGAATGATTGCTGATCCACTAATAAAACATTAACACACCCTAAGGTTTTATCAGTCTAAATAATGATCCTGTATTAAATTTTCATCATTCTAAAGTTGGCCTTTTAGCAAATGTTTCCATACATTTCGAAGATGGAAAATTTTTGTCATATCTAGTAATCTTTATTTTAGTTTCATTAAGTTATTTTGCTTACTCTGACTGCTTGGGTGCAATTTATATGCTTATTTATTTATTCTTCACTATTGGACCAGAATCAAACCTTTTTATCGATGGTAAATTTGTCAAGCGTTGTTAGCCGAGAGGTCAGCTCAGCCATCTGGCAAGCAAGTAGTTGGTTGCAGACAGTTGTGGGTTTGCCTCCTGACCAATGCTATGACATATGGAAAAAAAAATTATTTATTTTAATTTAATTGCTAAAGATTGTATTTTTAATCCTTAAATCTGATCATAATTTAGTTCAGAATTTTGATGACATTGGAACCTAATTCTTTTTTTTATATTGATTATTTAGTGCCTTATTTTTATAAAAGATATTGGTTCATTGTGATCAATATGATAGTACCAACAGACTGACTGCATATAAAGATGCTCTAGAAAATTATAAGAGATGTTACCTCTTTAGCAAATTCTTTCAGGGTCAGTTGACTTATTTGGCTCACTTTAAGATAAGGGTTTGAATTGTGATCCAGATGTATTGACATTGTTAGATTATTTTTGAAAATTATGTATTCAGTTCGTTTATCAATCGGTGACTTAGAGTGCTTGGATTGTTGCAGAGTCAATGAAAATTATCTTTTAAAACTTTGTCTAAAAAGTCTTTAAGATTAAAACAAAAAAACGCACGATTTCAGTTTATTCAAAGCTTTTTAATAGTGGGCTATTATTTATTCTAGACCTGAGTAATCAACATACATGCTAGGTGCAATGATCATTAAATCCCCATTCAGTCCTATTCTATCCATATTCCCAAACTAGCTTATAGTCTTTATAAGTGAGTGGTTTAAACCTAGCCTAGCACTATGTTTTGGATCTACTATATATTTCATTAAACTGACATCTTTTATTATATTATCAACTTCCAGCATAATATTAAATAAATGACATTGTTTTGAATCCAAATCAACTTGCTTGCGTAGTTGTATAAATTTTGGTGTTCTCAGTTTTTTACTAGCATTAAGTACCTTTATTTTTTGTCCAAAGATTAGCATAAATGAAAAACAAAAAAACACTAGATTTCAACTTACTTATGCATTCCAAGAATGAACTATTTTTCCTACCCCAGCTATTCTTTGGATAAGAAATTAAGGTCAAAACCAGAAATCAGTATGGAGATTGGGAGTTTACAGGGCTATACTATCTAGTGTTCATTGGTTATTTACACTTGCAATAGAAACTTCTAGAGTAGAATGAAAATAAATGCTCTTGGAAACATATGAGCAAACATATAACAAGTCATGTGATGTTCTTGTTAGCAGCAGCAAAAGGACAAAAAAAGATCATATAGCTTTCTCGTGCAACTTACAGTTTAAATATCACTGTATTCTCTCTGAAGATTATATTTCATATCTACTATAAGGTTGCAAAATATTGGAATTTAGAAGTAATGATATTTCTACAGTGATAGTATTAACTTTTAGCATTGATCTTTTCAATGAAAAAAATCCAAAAGCTTAAATGAGTGAGACTTTCTATATAGTTTTACTATCTAGTGTTCATCGAGAAGCATTGAACTTATTCTTATAAACCCAGCCGCCATTTTTTCTATAATATCAGGCTAATAGATTGTAATTCAAAATTACCCCAAGATTAGTAAATTGTATATTTAAATAATTTCAGCTTTATATTAAGTATAAGCATCTTTTATTTTTTTGGCTTTAATAACCATCATCATCATAAATAATCATTGAAAAAACTTCATATGACTTTTTGATTACATTTACCATATGCTTTTAGAAACAATAATTCATTCTATTTGTTCTTTTTCAAAATCTCCATTGTAAGTTGATAAACAACAAATTTCAAATAATAGTGCTAAATAATAATGCTATATCCCCAATTTTAGACTAGTGTTTGGCTATAGTGTTTTGTCAGTAAGGTGGAAGTTAAAAGTCCAAAGCTCCTTTTTAATAAAGGTCAATATGGAAAATTAATGTGATTGGTGTGGAAATGTAACTAACATCTAACATCTATTGATTACTCACACTTGCATAGATGGCTATTATGGTAGAATGAAATCCCACTGAAAAGCATTCAACTATACATTATTAATCTATCAGTCTTAGTTTCATACTCTGTAATGTTGCTAGTATAAGGATCACAATGGTAATCCAATTATCTTTTCATTATAAATATTTTGTGTTTTAAAGCAATGATATGTGACTGGAAATTTAAAACAATTAGTAAAATGTCAGATTTAAATAATAGTTATTAATTGTAATATCTATAGGTTATTCATTTGCAGTGATTTCAGTATATGTAAGACTTTTAGTATAAAAAAACTTACATTTTTTCATCTTTTTTGTGTGCCATAAAGACATATAAGTTTATTTAATAAATAGTTTAACTCATCTTCAATTAAATGAAAATAAATAGGAAATGATGTCAGCCCCAATTATCATAATATATTTTTTTCTGCACTGCCGTACTACATGGACAAATTGACAAATAGTTCTGCAGTATACATGCAGATGATGAAGGAAATTGCTCCTGAAATATATGTATACTGCAGAGTGATTGGCCAATTTTTTTTCTAGCATTGTAATTTTAATTGATAAGTGTGGTATGAGAAAATATTTAAAATCTCTATCCAGAATCTTCCCATCTCCAGACCAACCGGTTTCGAGCTTATGGCTCACATCAGTGAAGTACAAGCTTATAAAAGTAATGTTACATTATACATGACTTGTTTTTTTTATTATTGTAATCTTAGTAAAAAATATATTATGCACAAGGATTGGAGATAACATCTCTTCAGATTTATTTATAAGCTCATTTTGGAATATGATTTTTTTTTCTGGTAATATTTAAATTTTTCCTTTTTTCTACAACCAATAAAAATTTTAAAATTTTCAATTTATATTTTCTAAAGCATGGAGTAATTGGACCAACTAGATAAAATAAAATAGAAACATGTCATTCATATCAGACATTGTTATTTTTTAAATCATTTTCTTAAAAATTTATTTTAAAAATCTGTGCATATTAACTAATTTACTATACTCTGTTGATTATTATTTTTTATTACTATCTTTAAATTAAAAAATATGGAAATAAATTATAACTCCTACTAAATAATCAAATCTGGTGGTTGTAAAAATGCAACAATTCTTTTTTGTTAAGACTAAAAGTGTTCCCAAACTTTCAGTTTCAGATTAATTTATAAAATGCCCTGTTTAATTTAGTATCATGGTAGAGTGACAATCTCAAGATCTAAAATTTTTGGATTGAAGCCCAATTCTGCTGCTTAAATGCCACAAATTATGGAAAATAAACCCATTTATTACTTATTTATGTTTAAAATAAATGAATTGTACATTATTAAAAAATAATATATATATATTTCTAAATTTGTGATTACTTCTACATTACTAAACAAAGTTAGGTTAAATCCTCAAGGACTCTACAATAATGACATCTACAATGCAAATTGTTAACTTTCAATTATTTACTTAAAGCATGTTGTAGAAAGTTAGATGTTCTTTTGTACAGAGCGTTTTCTATTTACATAAACAGTGATAATTCACATTTTTTACATAATTCAATTTATGTGAAAGTCAAAATTTTATAAATTTTTATTGTTGTGACATATTAAAATGTCCTTTTGAATGATTTTATTTGCATAGCGTCACCATATTATTATTTTTTCATAAAACATATATAATTTGAAACATCATATTTTATACTTTAAAAACAAATTTTATTAGGTCTAATAAAAGTTACATTTTGTATAAAGCAACATAATTAAAAGAATGAAAAAAAAAAACGCACACATTTGAAATGATTGAGACAATTGTTAAACAATTGAAATTTGAAAGACTCAAGTTATATAATATTGTCCAATGGTGACAATTGATGTGATTATCCATGTATATTTGAGTGGTTGGGAAGTTTGTATAGCTTCCAAGTCTCTTCAAAAATAAATTTTGATGACAATAGTTAATCTCTATTTTTAAACTTTTCCATTGTTTTCGTAAAACAGGCATTTTGATTTGGGTGAGGCTGTGTGTATGTCATTTTACACCTCACAAACCAGATTGAATATGTTATAAAAATTGATAATCTGATGATTGGGAATTGTTTAGATTTGATGCTTTTTTGTAGTGAGATTATAGTGTAGTAGTCTGTTTTGATGTTATTATATATTATTTGTCTCACTGTTCCCAGCACATTACATGTAGTAATGATGTGGTTGTAGGACTCCTCTTCTCTATGGCATCTGGGGCACATTGGATCTACTTTTGTGATATGCCATCTATGACAAAAGAAGAATAGAGTTGGTATAACTTCAAGATTTAATTTGATTATGAAATCAAGATACTTGGGCTCCAGAGCCCAGTATTTAAATAATGAGGTTATCCTATGGTTGGTTAAGCCCAGTTTTGGGGTTTGGATGTGTGGCTCTGGGTTTATTAACTGATGCGCTTCCCAGATGTTTATTTTTTTTTAAGCCGTTCTATTGTGATTTCAACATAGTGATAGATGTTCTACAATTAACAATTTTTAAATTAATTAATATAACTCATTTTTCTATTAATGAATAAAAGAAAAATATTATCACTCTGTTTTGTCTATCATTAAGTTGTATACTAATGAATTTTATTAAGTTAATACAGAAGAAAAAAATAGTTTTCTAAATAAAATATATTTTTTGTATTAAATTAAATATCATTCAGTTTTTATTGAGATTCATTTATAGTTTACAGCATCATTATTCATGTGCTTCAAGAAATTGTGGTGTGTGGAGTATAAAAAGATATTACACATGGAAAAAGAGAAATGAAGTTGAATTACTCCATGTGTATGTGTTTAATTATAAAACAGATACATTAATCTTTAACTGAGGTTTAAGTTATATCAGGGCTAAAGATAATCTCTAGTTTAATAAATGATAAGTGATAATGATTACTGCAGTTACCTAGAATGGATTTTTCTCAAAATTGAGGGTGGAGTAAATTTGAGCCTGCAAATCAAAATATAGCAATAATTGAAATACAGTTATTTTATGGACTATTAATACTCAAAATTTGGAAGGAAGTGATGCATTTGGAATATTTTGTAAAATAGATCATCATCATTTTCACCAATTATCAATTCATAGATAAAACACTTAATGTGAAATCCAAAATGAGGCTTCTCAGTTTTTAGATAATTATTGAATGTTTTTTTTTAACTTTTTTTTTTTTTTGGTAAATGATTATACATAGATATAAATTTATTGTAAAAGGTTAAAAGGCAACCTTCGAAATTTTGTTTAGATAATAAAATGTTTTTGAATAATAAATATTTAGATTAGTATTATCCAATCTATACTTTTGTAAACTGTATATGATTTACACAAGTATGCATCTATGTGTACTGAGTTTATATATGTAGAAAGCCATCTATATGCTTTTGTGTTATTGCTGTGGTACGCATACAATAGATGGAGCCAGTAACAGAGTAAACTGGAGTCCCTGGCTCCCTCTAGTGGACTAAAAACTGTATATGTTTTACACAAGTATTCATCTATGTGTACTGAGTTTATATATGTAGAAAGTCATCAATAGATGCAGCATGAAAGATATAAGACTTGATATTTGTAGGCAAAAAAAAAAGCTTTAAATAAACTACTGCAGAACAAATTAGTTTTCACAATTTCTTTTTCAGAATCAGTAGTAAAGAAGATATGCCTCAGGTAGCTGAGAATTTAATATAGTTTTTTTCCTTCTTATTTTATTATCCTGCTAAAAATAGCAAAATACCCATTTACTGATCAATAATTGTATGATTAGTAAATTGTTTACGAGCAGCTATTTAAAACAATATTTTAAGCTTGTTTAAAAACTCAGCTGTCAGGATAAATGTAAAACCATAATCCAAGTCACAGGCGTGACTTTTAGATAGATGTATCGATCATCACATCATACGACTTGTTTTATATTATATGAATATAGTTTTTCTATTTTAAATATTTTTTAATATTAATTGTAATTAAATTTTCAAAGGACTTCTGTTATATTATAAGACAGCGGAAGGGTAATATAAACATAAGCTGAATTTTGCTTTCAGAAAAGTTGAGAATTTTTTTTTTATTATTGTTAACTGCCAAAGATTTCCATCTGGTTTGATAGATTAGAAAATTTGACAAAAAGCTGAGGAGCAGTGAAATGTAAAGAAAATCAATTTCAAATGTGATTAGATGTTGTAGAATGTCAGAAATATCAGGGCAGGAGAAAATAAAATAAAAAAAACCCCTGATAGAATCAGTGATACAATAAAGCAAAAAAGAAGAAACGAACTTTTTAAAATTAAATTAATTTTAAAAATAAAAAGTAGTTAATATTCCTAATCATCCCAGAGCAAGTTATGCAAAAGTAGCACGAATTCTTACAAATACTTTAAAACATTAAAGATACTTTATTATTCGTTTAGTATATTGAATCTTTTCTATAGTAAGTAGAAGGATTTGAACTTAGGATTTTCAGTTTATATTTATTTCTCACTCCATCTCAAAAACCGATACACATGACCACCCACATGTGTAAAAGATAAATGAACCCCAACATACGTATTTTGTACAGAACCAGCATTCATCAGTTAGGCCATAATCTCCCATATATATATACAGTCAGTGCTCGGTTTATATTAAGATTGTGATCTGGCCCAACTGATGAGTGCTGGTATTGCCTGATATACTTGTATTAGAGATCGTTTATTTGTTTCACGTGTGTGATCATGTGTTCGGGTGTATCAGTGTTATGAGATAGTGTGCAGAGAGGTGGTCGTGTGAAAGTCTGTGCTCATATATCCTATATATTACATATATAGACACAGGTATTTAATAAGCCTATGTGTTTCAGCTAAAGCATTTCCATAGATTCAGTATTCACAAGGACATACAAGCTTCCCTATATCATTATATTTTTGTTAATGTGGTATTTTAATAATATCAATTATGCAATTAATTGCTTGGTCATGTGAACTTTGAGCATTACAATGATAGGTCAAAATCATTTGTTTCTTTGTTTGGAAATATACAAGAGGTTTGAGAACCAGAAGTGACAAAGCTGTAGCCATGATCTATGGACCTTGACCTCTAGAGTCTACTACTTAGCCACCACACTAAAAATCTCATAAGGGAATGTGATTGAACTGATTTCTTCCTATATTACTCAGATGAGAATTGATTCTAGAATCACACAGCACTTTTGTGACCATTATTTACCAGCTAAGACAAGCTAGATTGACATTTTTACATTTTCCATAATAACTCATTAAAAAAAGGCTAAATGTAAAAGTTTTTACAAATTTAAAAAACTGTTAATTGCTCAGAAGATTTATGATGTTTAAGCACAACAAACATTCAGCTTTCACTATATTAAATTGTTTAGACCATCCTTATGATGTGGGATTTAATCAGTGTTGAGACTTATCATAAATAATCAAATGATTTATTGCTCAGGAATTCATAAGAAATACAAGCACTAGAAGTAACAGAGTTGGAGCCATGATCCTTGAATGTTGAGTTCCAGACTGCTATTTTAGCACAGCATCAAACCATGCAGAACACAATTTAAATAAATATAGTAATAATCATATGGTTTAATACTCATAGGTTTATAAAAAATTTGAATACTAGAAGTGACAGAGCTGGCTTTATAATCCATGGATCTTGAGCACTAGAGTTTTTTCTTCTAACACTTCACTGAATCATTAAAACATCACCATTTCATATGCTTTCATCTATCCATCCATCCATATATCCATCTATCTATCTATCTATATATCAATCATTTGTTAAATATATAGTTAAACAGGTAAATAGATAGAATTATCTATGTCTTCATTTACCCCTTCTTTTATCTCTATAAGTGACAGACCTGGACCATGATTTAGGGAATTTGAACTCCAGAATTTGCTGTTCTACCATAGTACACAAGGTATTTTAAAAAGTACAAAAAACTTTTAATTTCATTAATATGGACCTATCTAATCCAGCCTAAATGAATAAATCAATAGGACAAATACAATATCAAATTCAATGTCAAATACTATAATCTGATGATTACTATCCAGAACTACCTTACTAATTGATCAATTAAACTGAAGAATTATATGCATCTATTAACATTTTTCAGACATAGTCATGGCATTTCACAGGGATCACTATTGTATCCTGTGATTAAGAAAATTGAACAATGCACTAAAGGTTTTTTTTCTTCCATTTTGAAACTACTGCCCAAGTTATATCCTTCATTGATAATGTCCTGATAATCTGCAGAGGTTTCCAAAACATTTCCATTATTCTGAATATTTTAAATAAACTCCAAATATCAACTGGTTCCACAATACAAGTTTGCAAGTCATCTTTGTGGCAACTGTCTACAGGCCATAAACTACCATATTTCTTCATGGTTAATTCCTTACCCTTTCTCAGCATCCCAATTAGTCTGTCTAAAATGTAATTAAGCCATCATTTAAACAATCTCATTATGAATGCATTCAGTATAAAATGATAATATTCTGCCCAAAAATTCTGCATTCCATTGTGACAATTCATATAGTGAATGCTATTTTTAGTGGAATACTTGGCTTTCATAATGCATGGTTGTGACATTTTAAATCCATCTATTATAAACTCATTTCTACAATAAAAGCATACACTTGGGGCTCATCTTTACATTTTTATCTATCAGAATGACATTTTTTATATGCAAAGATGGGATCAATTTGATTTGTAACTTATATTAGAGCCAAAATACGTATCATGACATATATTAATCCAATATCCTATGCTGTTCCTCTTTCCAATATCATTACTTGTTTTCATCTTCTATATCAAATAATTCTTTTCATATATCATGTCATTGAGCATGCTGAGCTATTAGACTGTTTTAATATCAAATCTCTTATTGCATATCATTTAAACATTTAAATAAGATGATATCCATCCAGACATCTATGGACCATCCTGCAAGTTGCTAAGATTCTAATCAAGTTCACAAAATTTTTCTGCTCATCAATTACGGTTGACATTTCTTTTTAATTTATTACAGAGTACAATTCCAAACAAAATGATTTTTAATGACTGATTCAAGCTAAATCTTGAACCTATTATGTGTTTTGCATAATAGTTAATCAGAAAAAAATGCAACACCTTTTCCAAACCTGCCCCTACTGCTCATCTCTATGCCTATTCATGTTTCATAAATTACAATCAAGATCAATCAGCCCTATAATGCACCTGTAATTATTCACACATTAGGAACCATATTGCTTGTATGTTACTTATATGGACAATAAAAAATATGTATTAAAAAAAATTGTAAGGAATAATTCAGGTCACACTTATACTTTCTCAAATTTCTACCTAGGACTATCATGACCAAATCTTGGCTCTGTGCCCTCTCATAACTTGAACCTTTATTTTTATTAACATTCCCCATCAGATTTCATTCTTGAACATTTTAATTTGGACTCTTCATCAGTTTAGTCATAACGGTTATGCAATATTAGACTATGACACTCTTCAAATGTCTTCATTGGAGTTAAATAACTTATTGTATTATCTGTACCATTATGGTCGCAATTTCATCATACATTTGCCTATGTAACATAAATTTATCCTTTTGTAAGCATGTTATTATTTGTTTACAATTCATTATCAATGACTTTTAATGTATTAGATATATAAAACAAAAATGTTTTATGATGGAAACAAAATACAATATCAAATGCATGCATGTGCATTATTGTATTGTTATTCAAATAATACTTTCCTCCATTTGTTTAAAGGGTACTTGGGTATTATTCCTGCAACCTAGGATAGATAGGACGACTATTCACATACGCGATAAAACAAGTAATCTTGCGAACGTGAAATAAACATGCGCTTTTGTCATGTCGAAAAACGTGTTTTTGAACGTGCACAAAACATGTTTTAAAACATGTCAACAAAACACAATTTCTTATGTCTCAAAACTTCTTAGTGTCATTTTTTTTTTTTTTTTTTGGAAATTATTGCATTTGCTGATTGAAAATTTTGTTTTTTTTACATTTTAAAGTTGCTCCTTGTTGTTATTGTAATTTTGTTTGATCATTTTTAATTTCATCTTCTGAGTTTTTATTCAATCTGATCAAAGTACTGAAAATAACACTTATTTTTTGATTTAGTAACTGAATTAAAAATGTTGATTTTGTTAATACTCCGTTGTTTTCTTTTATCTGCTAAAAGTGTTACATTTTAAAATAATTTTTGGATGTACTAATTGAAATAATTCGTTGACAAATATTTCTTTATTTAAGAATTAAATTAATACGTTAACTTTGTTAATATTGTTGTTGCTTCCTTTTATCTGTTCAAAATGTTGCAACTTATAATTATTTCTTAAGTCTGAAAACCATCTGATCATATTAATGCAATCTCCCTGATTGTTTTTTTTTTTTTTTTAATTACGAATTGAAGTAAAGCGTTGAGTTTGTTATTTATATATTTTTTCCTTTTATTTGCTTTCATATAAAAAAACATTTTTACTCCTGCTTACACAGACATGATGACACCTTTTCCATGTTGAATAACATAAGGAACGTTTTTCCTCCTGTCGAAAAACCATCTGATCCAAGTGCTGAAATTAATACTTATTTTTTTATTTAGTAACTGAATTAAAACGTTGACTTTATTAATACTGTTGTTTCCTTTGATCAGCTCAAAGTGCTTTAATTTATAGTTATTTCGCCAGTCTAACAACTATCTGATCAGAGTGCTACAATGTACAGTTATTTCTCTTATATTTACTGTTGTGACTAGATTATTATTACGATGTTGTTTTTTTTTGATTTGCTGAAAGTGCTGCTGTTTTTACAATTTCCAGTTACTTTTCCAGTCTAAAAAGCATATACTTAAAGTGTTACAATTTACAATTACTCATTTTTCTAATTACTAATTGAATTAATATGTAGACTTTGGTATTACTGTGGTTTTCTTTTACTTGCTTTGAGATCAAAAACATTTTTAATTCTGTTTATAAAACAATTCACCAACTGCTGCAATTTTCAGTTATTTATCAAGTCGAAAAACTAACGATTGTAGTGTTGCAATTTAGAGTTCTTATTCTATTTTTCGTATTCAATTAATACGTTGACTTTTTTACTCAAAGAGCTGCAGGAATTTACTGTTTTTTTTTTGCATTTACTAATTGAATAAATATGTTGACTTTGTTATTATTTTTTAGACAACATTCGTTTCAAAAAATAAATTGCAGTCGGTTTACATTGCTTGGTAAGATTCCATTTTTTAGCATGTACTGCGCAATCACGTGCTCTATAAACATTTCGGGGTAAGAAGTAGGAATGGCGGGGAGGGGGCTGATAATTGCATTTTGTATGTAAGAATTCCTGGAAACTACAATACTGTACTCTATTTCAGACAGTAAGTAGCCTCTTGTTTAATGTTTTGTAATGTGATTTTAAAAACTACTTGTACAAATTTCGGTATTTTTCTTGGTTTAAAATCATTCAATTAAATTTAGCGTTCAAGCATCGTCTGCTTATGTTTCTTTCATTGATTTTTTTTTTTTTAACTTTTAAAAAGATATATTTGTGTTGTGTTAATTTCGTACAGAAAAATGGATCCGGTATGCCTTCATTAGTACAATTTTTTTTTTTAAAGTGATGGAAGAAAATTACAAAATTTGGTTCTTTGCGTCCGTTAAATTTGATTGTTTGCGTCCATCTACATTGCATAGAAGTGCGTGTATATTTCCTATAAAATTAATTTTTGTGTATTTTTCTAAAACTATTGGGTATTATTCCTGCAACCAAGGAAATAAAGGAGGACTTTTCACATTCCTATCAAAGCATTGCTAACTTTGTAATGTTTGATGTTGACAAAATCATAACATTAAAAAGTTAGTAGTGTATTGATAATCAATATCAATATAAAATATTTTATTGGTTATTTTTAATCAAGTTGTTAAGATAGTCATCCCAAATAATCAGTCAGGATTTTTAAAATAAACTTAAGAACAAACTTTTCTTATATACACAGTACATTATTTAAAATCTATGCCTTAGTAAGATGCCTAACTTAAAATCTGGAAATGTTAGGGTTGCTAATACCCAGCATAAGTAGCAATCACTGAAAAATGAACATTTTTTAAAGCAATGATGTTTAAAATAAAATCTACTACTATCACAATCATTTAACTCTTGATTGTGCTAAATTATGGCCTGTGTAATAATCTTCACTATGATTGATAAGAATATCACAATTCTCAGCAGACTCAGAAGTTCAGAAGTTTTTATTTTTTGTTTTTAACTGATTCAGATTTTAAAAAATTCTCACTAGCAAATCTTTTTTTAATATTCAATCTTCTTCTATCTATATTATAATCCTTAAAACATTGCTGTTATAAATATGGATGAACCAAAGATTTTTTATAATAGTTTATGAAAAGTCAATCATAAAAGTTCACAGTGGCATCAAGAGTTGGTAGCCGAGAGATCAGCGTAGCTGCCTTGCAATCTTGCAGACAGTTGTGGCAGGTTCACTTTCCAGCCAATGCTTTGACATATGGGAAAAAAAGTTCACAGTGGCATAGATAAAATTATTGGGCCTCTATACAAAAAAAATTAAAAAGCCCTTTTACGTATCTAAGATATTTTATTTCGAAAAATCACTTTGGTAATGAAAAAATAAGAAAAGCTTCAACTGGAATGTTTATCTGCTTAGTATAGTATTCTAGGCATGCTTTTGATATATCTAAAATGGTATCACAATCATAGAAATATTATCGCAAAGTGGAGGTGGATAGAGTGATTTAAAGAGTATGCAAATGATATGTAAATGGGGGTTTAAATGAAACACTTTTTAGAGAAGGCAAAACAGGATTTTATTTTGTTGATGGCATTCAGATTGTTGGCAATATGCCAGGTTTCTTTTACATTGCATGCATCATTGCATAAACATACCACACTGGCTGTTGTAGGTTCAAAGGTATGGCTGTGTTGGTTTTCATGGTCTGGAAATAAGAATTTGTGGTCAGAATTGTTCTTAGAACTATTGGACATTACTGGTTGCTGAGCCCCTTTTTTTGCCAGATTAGCCTGGGATTCCCCAAAATGAACCATACTAAAGTTATATATATATATATATTACAAAAGGGTCCCTAAGACCTAAAGGTTTATACTCATTGCTTTCATTTGCTTTATGATATACTACATCACTACCACAGAGCCAATCATTTATTTTTATCTTACTTTGGATTATAATTTTAAATTTTATAATATGTGATATCAAAAACAATGAAAAACAGAATGTTTATCATTTTGTCTTTAAGTTCTGTATAACAGCAGCACTTAATGGCACAGTGGGTGCTATTCTGTATTTCATTGTTTTCAACATCACATAACTCAATAGGAGGTAGTTACTTCCATTTCAATTACACCTGGGTCTCGTTTTATGCTGTAGATAGGTTCCTCAGAAAATGTGCACAAAAGAAATTGCACAAAAATAGACTTAACTTACCCTGAAAAATGGGGAATATGTGCTGTAATTTTCCAGAAGTCGCATAAAAGCAAAGCAACAATGTAAAATTACTTTAAAATTCGCATAAAAAAAATAGGAAAATAAAATATGACTAATAAAAAATTTCAAATTTGAAAAAATTGATAAAACACAAATGTTTTTTACTTTTTTTATTAACTACAGTATTTAATTTTATTCAAAACAATATATTTTTATGCGTAATTTACATTTTTTTCATACACGTATGGTATTTTAATCATTATCACTATTTGAGACACCAGTTTCATCACAAGAGGAAATACAACTAGCGCCAACTTCATTTTTTTAAATTGGTCTTATAGTCGATTTTACCAAACTAAAACATTTTCCAATCGCTGTTGATTCTTCCCATTTTGCTAAGCAATCTAAAATTGAAATTTTTGTTTCCAAAGAAATTCATTTTCTTGGGTGTTTTTCCCTCTCCATTAGGGTAAATATTAATTCTTATTAAGCGCAATGTCAAATAAAAATAAGAACTTAGACTTACAATAATAAAAAGACACCAACTCACCACTGTTGGACAACATTTAATTAAAACTAACAATTAAAAATTAAATTATTATTTTTGTCTTTAATTTTTTGAGTTTCCATTCCGTTTAAAAATCAAATTTCATCATTTCACATGATGTTAATTTCAGATCACGTTAACGTAATTTTTAAATTGTTAATTACAATTAAAAATCAGATTTTAATTGTCAAATTTAATTGTGCCCACCAGTGTTACTCATCTTTTAAAAATAAACTTGCGGACACTAAATGATTAATTGATTACGTACTCTTTTTTTAAAAAGCAAAAATAGAACGTGATTTAAAATGCAAAAACAACAACTTGCGTAGTATAGATATTTGTAACGTTTGAACTGATTTACATTATAATCTTGTAAAATTTAATGTGTGTATATAAAATGGGGAAATCCTGATTTTAAGTGAATTATGAACTTCTTTATTGCATAAAATCTATTACAGTACTATTATAAAGCTCTGAAAATATTTAAATTATTAGATGGAAGTCAAACTCTGATAATATGCTATTACTTTAAATATGATGTGAGTGCGCAAAATTTATAATATTTAAAGTAATAGCGCATTATCGGAGCTAGACTTCTGATCCAATAATTTTTATCGCATAAAAGAAAACCGCATACAAAGATATTAAGAAGAAACATGAATCGCATAACTTCAAAATCGCATTAAATAAATCCGCATAAAATGAGACCCGGGTGTATAGATATTTAAATATAGGGGATTCGAACTCAAACTTTTAAGCACCCTTCAACTATTCATACTATCTCATATAACTGATACACATGACCACACACATGTAGAAAAGATAAATAATCACCAATACACATATTTTGTACTAAACCAGCCTCTACAGTTGGTTCAGATTATCATCTCCCATATATATATATAATCAATGCTCAGTTTATATTAAGATAGCAAATCTTAAACTTTAAAAGTTATGATTATTTATTATTAAATTTATATAACATGTATTAAAAATTCCCAAGAAGAAAAATATATATTTTTTAATTGACAGGTTTATTACTTAAGAGTTCATTTCAAATTCAAGCATCGAAAAAGACATAGCTGAAGCCATAATTCATGAACTCTTAAGATTAGAGACGACCATTCTATTGTATTAGTGCGCTAAATGACACAAAGCATTGATGTAATGGCTTTATATAATTATGAATAAAGATTTTTTTCTCTGAATTTTCTGAAATGAATGTTTGAGTTTATGCAATGATAGAATGATCATGAATACCAAAGTTCAAACCAATTTTTAATATCATTACATTTATATTAATACATCTAGCAATTCCAAAAATAGAAATAAAGTTCTCTTCCAGAAAATCTAGCCATCTTGTTTAGTTAAATTTCTTTTCTCTCAGATAAGCTGTAGATAGCTGAAGCCTTGGTATATCTTTAAGTACAAGCATTGTCGTATGTATTTTTTTGCTATCATGCCATTCTATTTTTATATTATGGATATTACAATTAGTTTAAGCAATTGATACAAAAAGCTGCAGTCATAAATGGCATTTAAGATGCAATCATTTATCAAGCAAAACTTTGTCCAAGTCCAGTTTAAGTAATTCAATAATACCTCTATGCAAGATCACAATTAGGTCTTCCAAGCTATTAAATAACCTCCACTACTGCTTTCTTAGTACTAGAGATGTCAACACTTTATGCACTCTCGTCCATATTTGTATATATAGAAAAGAATAACTACTGGAGTCAGAATTGGTTTAATGAAAGACTAAAAATGAGTTTACTCAAATCAAATAATATTATTTATTGTTGCTATTGCAAAGAAACTGACAAATGCTATGAAAAAATGTCATAATAATAGAATTCTACAATAATGTGACTAATCACAGTAAAATGACAAAAGAAGGAGAAAGAATTTAAAAGAAAGAACACTGATATAATAGAGCTGCTATAGTGGTAATGATTTGCCTTTGATCTAGTCCTATAACTTAACAGAATACTCCCACTCACTTGGGAACTGATGTTAATTTATATATCTGAAAAGCATTTCACTAACCCTATGTATTAATCGTGGTTTAATGTCTGTTTATGAATTAATATGGTGGATGATCAAAAATTAAATCTCATAGACACACATATTGATATGCATATTATATATTAAATAACCATATATTTACATATCAATAGGCATACCTACATTTTTATGCATTTATTAAATTAAATTATTCCAAATTCTTTTCCTATAATGATTTATTCCTCCGCAGTTATCATTTCTTCAATATGCCGGCTTTCTAAGATATCATTTTTTGTCTCAAAGTATCTTATCTCATTGTATTTTTGTGGACACCTTCAAATCTCTAGAAAGTATCGAGAGATTGAAATAATCCGTCTTTGGGATTAGTTGAAGAAAATGGAGTGAGATATTTGCTTCGCATTCTTGTATTCTGTAAGATTAACAATTGATGGAAAGCTTTTATAAAAAATAAAATTAAAAATAATTTGTTCCTTTAAAGATTGCAAATCTCACAGCCACCAACTCGCAAATGTTTTGAGAAGAAACATAAAATCGCACTTTATACAAATTTCTATTATTTGCTCCTGGATAACACACACACACACACACACAAAAAGGAGGCGCTAAACTAGTGAGTGGATTAAAATTATCACCAATATGGAAGATTATTGGTTAAGTTCTTTTAGATTCTGATTATTGTAATGCTTATATAACATAATTTAATTTACATATTTTAATTCAATTTATATCTGCGGATATATTTTATTTTTTAAGAAAATTTTTATAGTATGTACTATATATATATATATAAAAGCAAATATGCCTATATGTTTGAAAAGAAAGCTTTTTAATAATTATGTTTTACCAGTTCCTACTTATGGATCTGAGACTTGAACCCTTATTACAAGAGCAATACAAAGACTTCAGACCACTCAAAGAAGTATGGAGAGACATATATTAGGAATAAGAGATCGAAAACAAAATACATAGGCAAGAGAACAAACAGGTGTTTCTGACATCACTGAAAGAATTAAGAGACTCAAGTGGAGATGGATTGGATACAGCCAGAAGAGATAATAATTGATGAACAGTTAAAATCTTAAACTGGATTCCACTAGATTGTAAAAGACTTAAAAAGGGACTACATGTGAGATGGATAGATGAAATAAGGAAGTGTGTGGGGGTTATGTGGAGAAGAGAGACTGGAGATGGATTGAACTTGTAGAGACTCATTCTGCAGTAGTTGATATATGTTTTCCCCACCACCACCACCAAAAAACAAAAATGCAACATCAACAATTAGATTACATGTCAAGCGTTGTTAGCCGAGAGGTCATCGCAGCCGTCTTGCAAGCAAGTAGTTGGTTGCAGACAGTTGTGGGTTCACCTCCCGGACGATGCTATGACATATGAAAAAAAAGAGAAAAAAACAATTAGATTACATAATGATACTAGGAAAGTTAACATTAAGTAGAGTGTAAGACAGGATGACTCCATATCTCCAAAACTTTTTCCAACAGTGCTGCAAGAAGTATTTTATGGATTAAAATGAGAAGCTGAAGGATTAAAAGTAAATGGATATTATTTAAGTCATTTAATTTTTTCAGATGATGTAGTTGTTTTTGCAAGTAATGTTTCAGAGTTTCAAAAATGTTGCAAAAGTTATCAGATGTGAATAAAAAAGTAGGACTAAAAGTAAATGGTAAAAAGGGTATAATAATGTTCAATGGATTTTCTCAAAAGATGAATATAAAGATTGATTATGGTGAGTTAAAAGAAGTCAGCAACTACAAATACTTTTGGTCAGATTATACTATGAATGAAAACATAATAAATAAAATTAATCATAGAAATAAACTTGGTTGGAGAGCTTTTGGTAGAATAATATTAAAAGGAAATATACCTATATGTTTGAAAAGGAAGGTTTTTAATAAATGTGTTTTACCAGTTCTTACTTATGGATCTGAAACTTGGACATTTAATAGAAGAGCAATGCAGAGACTTCACATCACTCAAAGAAGTATAGAGATATGCATGTTAGGAGTAACAAGAAGAGATTGAAACACAATACATGGATAAGAGAACAAACATGTGTTATTGGCATCATTTGAAAGAATTAAAATACTGAAGTGGAGTTGGGCTGGACATATTGCTAGAAGAGATAGTAGTAGATGGATGACTGAAATCTTAAATTACATTCCAAGATATTGTAAGACCCATAAAAAGACCACGTGTGAGATGGATGGCTGAAATAAGAAAGTGTGCAGGCGAAATGCGGAGAAGAGAGGCTAAAGATTAGAGAAGATGGATTAAACTTGGGGAGACCATCATGCAGTGGATTGATAATGGTTGATGTTGATGATCTTTTCTGATCAGATGCAGGTTCATATATTAGACAACGGATACTAATTATCATGTGATAATATTTGATCATTATTGATAATATGGAATAATGATAAGTGGCACATTATTATGAATTATGTCTTCTGGTGCTTGAAGCTCTTATAAATTCCTGAGCAAAAATCATTCAGTCATTTTATTATTAATAATAATATGACAACTCCATTATGGTACTATCTGGAGGTCAGGACACTGATTTTGAGAGCTAAAACTTTCTCAAACTACCACATTTATTTACTTATTTGTGAACTATGATACTTAGCAATCCTTAAACTTAATTTATTATTGAGAAATTAAATGAGAATTGACAATCATAAACTTCATTTGGATTAAAAAATTATTCTAACAATAATCTATTTTTTAATATCCCAGAATCTTAAATAGTTTATTTATGCTCTAATGAAAATATCCCTCAAGCACCTCAAACATTACTCCTACCCTGTCTGTTTTAAATCATTATAAACATATCTATATCTTTTAATATCAGGTTGGAAGTAGCTGCTAGTGAGATTTATCATCCTTCATTGATAAGATATCTTGAGTGATTTTTGGAACAACACTGTTGCACTTAATTAGAATGCATAACTCTTTCTATGTTAATACAAATAAGAAATATTTAATGCTGCTTTCAGGATGATCCACTATTTTTTAAAAGTGTCACTTACTACAATCAAAATCAAGTTGAATCAAAAACTAAACCACTTACATGTGAATAGGCTGCTGGCAAAATTATCTCTGATCTGCTTACAATTAATTCATATTAAGGATTTTAATATTAATTTTATGGAACTCTTGGTTCTCTGTGGTCTTTGACAATACCTGATAACATCAGTGATATTTAATTAAACAGGTAAGTTATACTAATGGTGCAATTCTTTATCTTTCCTGTGCTGCAGTTCAAACAAATTCTTAGAGAACTCCCATACACTTTAATCTACTGAACTTTTCTTATGAATAGGCTAAATCAATTATCTTTTGCTTGTCAAAATAATCGTCAAGAATAAAAGCTAATTTATCCTTGATCACTATACTCACTAAAAAATGATTGGTTTGAATAGAAAAGCTGATTTAAATTTGCTATCAATCACAAAATTCACGAGAAAAAATTGTACAGAATAAGAAAGCTGATTTCTCATTCCAATCATAATACAAAATTGGCTTAAAAAAATAAATTAATTTTCTCACTGTTTTGAATAAGGAAAGAAATTACATTTTTAAATCCAATCACAGTAATCACTAAGAAAGAATTATTCTACATACAGATCTAAATATAAATTATTTTGACAAGTATTTTCTTCTCTCATGAGAAGAAAGACATAAATGAGATAAATTTATAGTCAGTGCTCTTGTATCTGTTCATATTTTTGTTGTCACTTGGACCACTTTACTGACTCCATTATGAAATTTCAGACTTTCTTTTGATTTGTTTTAATTTAACTACAGACTACAAGTACAAAAAATATATATTATTATATATGATGGTATAAATTATTCCCTTTCCCATTATTTTATAATTTAAAATTCTTTTTAAATTTGTTTTCTTATTTTTAATACTATATGAAATCGAAAATCATTTCTCAAAGTATGTTGCACACAAATTTATTTGAAGTTTTTGTTTAATCTACATTACAGTCTATTATTTTTATAAATATATTTCTAATAATCTGTCTGACTTTTAAGAATGATGTTATATTCTAGATCTAAGGAAGAGAAAAATAGGACTTAAACCATTTATTCTAAATTGGGATAATTTGTATTGGAAAATTAGTTAATAATAATGATGTATAATGTAGTATTAAAGGATGTATTTGTAAGCTGGCCCTAAATGTTCAACCTGTCATGTTGCTGCTTGAACATTATAAGACATTCCCCCAAAAGTAACCCTTTAATTAATTTTTTTAGTTATAAATCATATCAAAGATCAACATTTATGTTTGATATTTAAATCAAACATTCTTACATGGATAATAGAGTTAACTATTTATTTATTTATTCACAGTATGACATAACATTTAAGCAAAACTTAGCATAAATTTTGTTTTGAGATTGAAAATCAATCCATGAATTCATCGTTTTAAAGTTTACCATTATCTCATTTACCATTATCAGACCTGAGCAAAACAAATAAGGACTACCGATAATAAATACAGCTATAATTAAATAGCAAAACCAAGTTTTTCACTGATACTTTGGTAGTCTATTTTTTTCATTTACCAACTATTTAGCCTCTCTGAATCTTTCTGACCTTAAAAGCACTCACCACATAATCTTTCTGCATGAGCCAGATGAAAAAATTTAAATATCAGTTTTTTAACTTGGTTCTTATATAATCAAATAATTAATTGCTTAAAAAGTCATATAATAATGCTCAAATGGCAAATTGAGATAATAAAAATCGATTTACTTGATCAAACCAATTTTTTATTTTATTTTACTAAAGAGTATTACTCTTAGATCTAGAACCATCTATAATAATATTGAATGCACTAACCTGACAGACTGTGTTATTATAATCATGTGATAGAAAAGGACTGCTATTACCTGATTTAATATAATTAACGATTGATGTAGTAGACTCATTTTAGAATTTGCACCAGTTCTTTATACTATATAATCAATAATATAAAAATTATTATATTAAAAAGCTGAAATTTAAAAATATTAAAAAACATTAAAATGTTTTCTATGAAGATCATAGTGTAATATGTTATATCTCAATTCACAATGAGTCTAATAGAAAGCAATTCAATGTTCTAATTCATATATAATTTTAAAACCTTAAATGTTTTGATAGAATTCAAAAATCTTTGCTAAATGTTACAATAGTATTTTTACTTAGGTAATATTTACTGAGGCTATAACCTCAATAATATGCGTGTAAAAATGCGATAGTATGGACCTCTACAGGTGTTTTAACCACAAGCTTACGCTATGGAAGAAAAGAGGTCCCTACTATTGCATTTTTACACGCATATTATCGAGGTTATAGCTTCAGTAAATATTACTTATGTAATCAATGTGTGTTTAATAAATTTATAATTACAACTTTAAATTATTTTTACTTAGGTAAATAAATAATTGTATCCAAAAATTCATGGAGATAACCAATGCTTGGAACCTTAAATAATTAAGGTTATTAATATAAAAAAATGCTATGTTTACATAGAAGAGGGAAACTTTTTTTCAAAATGAGTGTATTCTGCAGAAAATTAATCAGTTTTTTTTTTTTTTTTACATAATTCAGTGGACAAAAAATGAATATTTCAAACACTATGAATGGAGCTAAGACCTGACTGATCAATTTTGATGCCTGAGTTAAGTCTTAAAAATTAAGTAGTTTAAAATTATTGAAAAAATTATTCATGGTCTAATGAACACTGCAATGAATTTAATAGGAAAAAATTAAGTATTATATATTTTCAAGATTTGTGTTTTTCCAGTGCATCTTATATCTTAGCGTTATAATATTGAACCATTTGTAGGCACATATGTCAGACCAACCTCTCTTACTATGTATGCATTTGGAAACATGCACTTCATTTTTTAAGTGAGTACAACATACATCACACATGTTATAATTTAACCTCATATAGACAATTTAGATATATTTAACTTTCATATATATGTAAGTATAATAATGTTCAAGGCTAAATGGATTTATAAGTAATCACTAAAATAAAATCAGCATTTAGGCAGACCCAATATCAATAATAATCAATAATCTCAATCCGTTGTCAAGGCAACCTCCTTTTAACCTTTATTGTTAAAAGGAGGTAGCCTTGACAACAGGTTAAAATAATTGATTGTTATTGATATTGAATTGTCTAAGTGTTGACTGATTTTAATGATTATATATATATATAGACACATTTCAAACTTCCTTTCATCATACATTCGTCAAACATATGATCAAAGATTTGTGTAAAAGATAAATGAAAAAACTTGTATATATAATACTTTATTTTAGTGTTTATGTTAATTTAATGCTGAAGCAAATGACCTATTACTTCTCCACTGGAATCTGTCCTAATTAGAGCAAACATCTATCCAAGTTTATTTTAACATTTTATTCTATCCAATGAAAAGTAAAATAAAACAATAAAAATAACTGATATTTTAATTTTTAGTGTCTTGCTTATAGTCACAAATGCATAATGATAATTAAATGCTAATTTATAGATGCATTTTGGTTTTATTAAAAACAACAGAGTTGATCAAATCATCATTTTAAATTATATTATGCATAATATGTAGAATTGCCTGGATGCAAATACATCATATATTCTAGACCATTGTATGAATACAGAAAATGGCACTTAGTAGTGCATGTTATATGATATGATATATATTACAGACATTTTTACTTATATATATATATCCATAATAAAATTTAATTTAAAAATTATGCACATTAGAGCATCAATAAAATAACAACAGAAAATAGTATAAGGCAGTTATGAAAAAAATAATGGAATAATAGACTGAAATAAAAAAGTATATTTATGTATGTATATACTGGATTCAAATCTAGACATTTAAATGTGTTTGCTTGCTCATTCTCTCTCATTTTGTATTGTATTCCTTCATTGATTTGGACGTGTTGCTCGATGAAATAGATTTATATTCCTCAGTCGTAATATTTGAAATGGTAAGTTGATTTGATTGAGATGAAAACAAAAGATTGCTGCTAATATGAAGTTTTAGCTTTTTCAGGTATCAATGCTTAATTCATTTACAATATAACAAACTGAAGGTCAAAACAAATCTTTTATCTGATAAAATAGATTCACATTGATATAATAAAAAAGATCATCATCATCATCATCATTGTCAATCATTATTAGTCCACTGGAGGATAAAGGTCTCTCCAAGTTTAATTCACCTTCTCTGACCTCTAGCCTTTCATTTCCATATTATCTCTGCATACTTTCTATCATCCAACTTACATATGGTCTCTTTCTGGGTCTTTTACAATCTATAGGAATCCAGTTTAAAATTTTAATTGTCTATCTATTATCATCTCTTCTAGCAATGTGACCAGCCCAACTCCACTTTAGTCTTTTAATTCTTTTAATGATGTCAGTAACACCTGTTTGTTCTCTTACCCATATATTGCATTTTCACTCTCTTCTTGTTATACCTAACATGCTTGTCTCCATATTTCTTTTACTAGTCTGTAAGTCTCTGTATTGATCTTCTATTAAGTGTCCAAGTCTCAGATCCATAAGTAAGAATTGGTAAAACATATTTATTAAAAACCTTCCTTTTTAAACACATAGGCATATTTCCTTTTAGTATTAAGTTATTTCTACCAAAAGCACTCCAAACAAGTTTAATTCTATGATTAATTTCATCCATTATGTTTCCCATCTAAATTAATAATTTGACCAAGGTATTTGTAGCTGTTAACTTCTTCTAACTCATCATAATAAATCTTTATTTTCATCTTTTGAGAAAATCCATCAACATTACTTTAATCTTGTTAACATTTACCTTTAGTCCTATTTTCTTACTTTCATCTAATAACTCCTGCAACATTTCCTGAAGTTCTAAAGCATTATTTGAAAAAAAAAAAAACTACATCATCTGCAAAATCTAAATGATTTAAATAATTTCCATTTACTTTCACTCCTTTAGCTTCCCATTTTAATTCACAAAATAGTTTTTGCAGCACTGCTGTAAAAAGTTTTGGAGATATGGAGTCATCCTGTCTTATACCTTTTTCAATGTTGACTTTCCCAGTTATGTAATCTAATTGTTGCTGTTGTATTTTTATAAATATTCTTGAGAGTAAGACAATATCCTGGGTTTATACCTTGATGATCCATTGCTTTAATCTCTGAAGAAATGCTTCTAGAATCAAATGCCTTTTCATAGTATACAAATCCAAAGCATAATGATAACTCATATTCATTGGTCCTTTCTATAACTTCTCTCAATATTTGGATATGATCTACTGTACTAAAACCACTTTTAAATCCATCTTGTTCTCTTGGTTGGTGGAAATCCAATGTTCTCTACTCACAGGTTTGTTTTAAAAAAATGATTTTTAGAATCAGGTCTGTAATGAATCTTAATAACATATTTGGGCATATTTTTTTCTATGAAATACATACATATTTTTAACATTATATATTTGAGCCACTGTAAAATCATTTATGCGTTGATTAAAATCAATCTAAATTCCTATTATTCTTGTACATTGTTAATGTTGATTTACTATTTTTTGTAATAAATAAATAATAATAATTGAATGGTCTGTTGCTTGGGAATTTGTAAAATGTTTTAGCACTGATAGTAACGGAGCAGGTACTTAATCCATAGAACTTAGATTCATATAACTGCAGGTTTACTGCTGCATCAAATTGTGCAAGGAAATAAATATACGAGTGTTATTTCACACATATCTATTAGACTAAAGATTGTTATATTAATATAAAAATCCATATATTTGAGTTTTAACTGAATTTAAAAACCTACAGAAATAACAATCTCTTGCCTAATAAATAGTTTTTAATAGCATTGATATATTTATTCAAAAGACATTAAAACATCGTTAAGCTTGTACAAGAATTGTAGACTTATAATTGAATTGAATAAATAGCTCACAGTGATGAAGATTAGATGATTTGGGCCAACTGATGAAACTAGTTCAGTAGAAATTCATTTTAGAATTTGTTTCTGGAGTTTTTTTTTGTTTGTTTGAAAGTATTTAATATTAAGCAATATAATACTAAAAATGATATATATATATTTAAATATATATATATAATTAAATAAAATATTGAAAACATCTGTTTAAAAGTTTTTTTGGTTTTTATATTTAAAAAAAAAATTAATAATATGATTAAAAAATAAATAAATCTGATGAAATATTTTAAAATAGGTTTTGTTTTAAAAGTACGTATATATATATTTAAAAATGTATATATATATTATCTCTATTTTATATATATAAAAAAACAAAATTTAATTCATGACAAAAAATGAATATATTCCTTTAGGAAATATAGAGATTGATTTTTTAGTGAAATTAAATTTATAAAGCATAAAGCATTATTTAATCAATATGATTGTCTAAAATTTAATTATTCCCTGATTTTCTAGAAATCCTCAACTACTATCATTTTTTGATGACTCATAATTTTTGTAATTGTAACATTTTAGAGCAATTTCTTTTTAAAATTTATTTAAATGTATTAGTGCTGCCCTCTGTAAATTTTAAAATGTGCTAACATAATTTAAATTTATATTTATATGTAGAATATAATATCTACTCCAATTGATTGTTAGAAATTTAAAAGAATACACACGCATGCTGGGGAGGATGGGGGTGGGGCAGTTCACAAATCAAAAGTATAGATTTGAAGAGTATAATTTAATTTATCAAATGATCACTTACTTAGGAGAGCACAGTTTGAATAATAGGGGGTTGTTTTTTTTAATTTGAATTTTCTATTGCTCTCTGATTCATTCCAGGGATGACAAATATTCTAAATCTTACATATTTATACCTCAAACATTTTCTTGTTGCTCTCATAAATTTATTATACAAATATTGTTAATCCACCTTTGGCTTCACAATCTTATTTATATATTGAAGCACTATATTGTGTAGCTAAAAACATTATTGATTCCTTTTATCTTTAACACTGGTGAATATTTGTGAGAATTCATGGGCCACAAAGAAAATGAGCAATTGGTTATTTGATCATATCTATCCTGAACTCTTCTTGTTTAAAGCACAAATAATTAGATTAAATTCTATTTTGGTCTTAATACAAGATAATTTAATTCCCTAAAAAGGATCTAATGCTTAAAGAGATTGGCATGAAATAAAAAAATGACCAAAAATGAAATAATTGAATTTCAATAATGAATATAGGATTGAAAAATCACAAAAGCTAAATAAATAATAAATTATTCATGTCATTGCTGATTTGATGGCATATTATTATTATTATTATTATTATTATTATTATTATTATTATTATTATTATTATTATTATTATTATTATTATTATTATTATTATTATTATTATTATTATTATTATTATTATTATTATAATAATAATAATAATAATAATATGAGGAGGAGGAAAAAAAGAAAGAAGAAATAGGAGGAGGAAGAAGGAGAGGAAAACAAGTAAGTTAGTAATTAAGTAAGGAAGGAAGTTATATAAAAACCTTTTTAAAATGAAAAATGGCATTTTGTCTTTTCATAAATCTAACTGTTAGACGAAAGAGAGAAATGAAAATTTACAAGTTTCTCTTTTAAATATGAAAGAGCTTTTTACTACTCTACAAAATAAAGACGTTGAGTTCTGACAACATTAGTTTAATTTAGATTCATTGAATCAAATGCAAAACATTTCATTTTTCTTAGATCTGTAGTGCAGTACTCATCAAGCTGTTTCTACTCATTTAAAGTCTCAACCAGTTTTGGAAGATTGGAAGAAAAATCTTCCATCATCTTTTGCTAGCATAATTATCAGTTTGAGTCTGCGAATCAGTTTAAATTTATTGGAAGCTTTGGGACTTGGATATTGAGATTTTTTTTTTTTTTACAAATATTTTTTAAAAATAAAACAAAATTCAATGTTTTCTGATTGGTTACAATGTTTTTATTTTTGTAATAGCATAAGTAATTGACTAATTATTTAATCAGTCAGAAGATAATGTGAGTTTGGGCATCAGAAATAATAAGATGAAGTTTGATCCAGAAGCTTTTAGCTTTCGAATCCATCACTCTAAGCATTATGTTACTCTTTATTTAGAATATCAAATATATAGAGCTTAAAATGTGTTGTTAATTGTTCATATATATATATAAAGTCTTCATGTTTAAACAGAGGTTATTTTTTCTATATGTCATAGCATCGGCCAGGAGGCGAACCCACAACCGTCTGCAACCAACTACTTGCTTGCAAGGCGGCTGTGATGACCTCTCAGCTAACAACGCTTGACATGTTTAAACAGAGTTTGCAGCAAAATTAAATTATTTTTATATGTATGTATATTAATTTTAAAAATTAATAAGAATAATGAAAATATTTAAATAATATAAAAAATATATTGAAAATAAAAAAAGTTACTTATTTCTGTGTGCTAGCTGCTAGTGTGGGGTTATTTTTTCCCACCACGATATGGGTTTTCATTATTCCAAAAAATACAGTAATTACAAAAACAAATAATAGACAAGAGATGTGAACCAAATATGGGAAATCATTTATAATAATAGAATGTTACAAATTTGATGAAGAATATTTTTGCATTGTTTTTTTTTTTAAATTCAAACATTATTTTTTCACTGACATTGACATTAATATCTGATGCATTGTAGCTAAACAGAATGCTAGTAGTGGACTAACAAATGAATGTTATAATTATCAGCATGACAATCAAAGAACCTGTGAAGATGGAACAAACAGTACCTGTATATACTAATCAGAAAATTATCACATTCTTTTACATGTAAATATTAATAATTTTAACACCATATATTTTATAGATAAATTTCAGTTATAATATAACTAAACAAAAAAAGCACTTTAAAAACAGGTATTGCAAACTGAAATCATGCTATTTGCTAATAGTAGATCAGTTATTAATAATTCCACCTTTATTGAGTTTTGTTTTGACAATAGGTTGAGATTGTTGATTGTTATTGATATTGGGAATGTCCAAGTGTTGACTGATTTTAATGATTGCTTATAAAACCCATTTAGCCTTGAGCATTATTACACTTACCATGTAAGTAATACTGTGGGTGCAATTTGAAAATTATAATTGCAGTTTGTATTGTTATTATTATTGACTATTTATGAGTCTGCATTCAAAACAGGTATCAATAATTTCATTCTCTGTGGTAAAATCGTTAGTGTCTATATAAATATATTGGACCATAACTAAAGATGGTTATACTACTCATGTTAAGCTTAATATTTCTGTTTGGTTTTTCTATACATACAAACAACACATATAAATCTACCAAGATAAACTTACTGCTCTTCTTGGCTTTTCTTTCTCTTAGGAACTATTAATATGAGACAAAAAATTCAGAAGCCAAGATATGATGCTGAGTGGATAAACTTCTCCCTATCCAAAACATATCTCCCCATTATACTCAAAAGTGTGCATCCTTAACCAGTTATTAATTACAAAAATATCTTACTTTTTGCTAATTATTAATTTTCCTAAAACATTTATTTCATCAATCTCCTCACTGTGCAGCAAGATGTTATGATTGCAGAAAAGCAGTCTCACTTTCTGCAAGATGACTAAATCTTCCCACAACCCAGAATGGACTAGATCTTCTTTCCATCTGAGTGTTGCATAGTTCAAAAAATTATAAATCTAGAAGCCACTACACAACCCTTTCCAGAACTTGAATGTGCCTTACATACAATGCCTACAGATCACCCCCCTCCTGTACATGCATTTCTATCATTCCTCATAAGCCAATTTTAAGAGATTCATAATTAAATACTCTCACTTAGTATAAGTAAATTTACCTATTGGCTTCTATACTCAAATCAACCTGTTGACAACTTCTCTCAATACTAACAATAACAACAGATAATGATTTCAACAATTTAATAAATGGTCATTGGAGCCCAAATTCTTTGACTTCCCATTGAATCTCAACCTACAGGCCTTATCCACCTCCCACTTTCTCCAATATGCAGAGTATATATCAACATTGACCCTTTCTACAGCTTGTATCACAGGCAGGAGGAAAAGTAGACAGAGATGAAAGACTAGCTCCAACATCCCTCTACAATACTACATGGAGCATTGTAGTAATGGACAATTTGTGATTGAACAGTTGCTTTTTTTTACCCCCAGACCGTAGGTATTGGGTTATGTAACATTTTTTTTATAGTTTCTGTTAACAATATAACTCTGTTACTGCTATAATGTAATTCTTTGAGCTCACAATAAAATTTCTTGATTAAAAAAAAGTAGTTCAATCTACTCCATAATTATCAAGCTCTAGCACCGAAAACAGAGATCATGTTGAATAAATATAAGCACAACAGAATTACCCTCAAGAGTATCACTTAAACATTCCATCAAGGTTCCACACCCACCATCCATTCATCTACATTCAGTCTTTATGCATTTTGGTGTACGAGATGTACTCTCTGCTTTGGTAACAATACTAGATGCCACCCAGTTACATTCTCCAATAAGTTTGAGCAGATAAAAACCAGAGACAGCAAGATTGTACCCCTGTACATTTTTGCAGCTACATGGTCCCTCTTAAAACACTGATTCAGGCTCTAACCTCCTGCCATAATACTATCAATCCAGCCCATTCATTGAACTTAATAACTAAATCATAATTACCAATATAACCTTTGTTTACTAAATAAAGTTGTCTTTGAAACATAATAATAGTAATGACTATTATTATTATTAATAAATTGCATATTTATTATTTATAGTATTTGAAATATATTATTTTTTTACATATATTATTATTTTCTTCTCTTACAAATTATTAATCTTGATAAATATGTTTAGGTAGAGATATAAACAGATTTCATTGATTCGTTAAGAACAGTTAAATCAGGTCAAAAATGATTGCATAAAAGTTCATTTATTTTTCTCTCTTTCTTTTTAACTTAAAATTTAATAACATCTTTCTGCTATTTTTAAAAAAGTATTTTTATGTAATTCTATTTTTAATTACTTTTTTTAAAAAAAAAATGCAATTCCATTTTTGTTTTATATATCCTTACAAAAAAATATTTTTATTAATATATTATAATCCAAATATATATATTTAAAAAAATTGTTGAATATTTGTTGCTGTTATAGTGTAATGTTTTATTTGAATTTAGACGATCTACTTACCAGATAGTAACATTGTAGGAGGAAAAACTAATCAATAAAGATAAAAATGTATATATTTATTACTGATCCTATTAAACAATCACTTAACTAATGAAGTTGTACAAAAATTACTTTATATCTGTTTTGTGCTAAAACTTTACAATGAGAAGTCTATTAAATCAAAGCATTTTTGTGAAGTAGATGTTCATTTTCTACCAATTGCTTTATTTATACAGTTTTTATTTAACACACTTATTGCCATCCATTTCTTATAGATTACTTTTTTCATTTCTTTGCTTGATAAAATGCCAGTTAGTTTCAAGTAAGACCTTCATTCAATAATAAATATATAAATTTAATTTTATGGTTGCTTTCTTATTGCTGTCAATTAATTTCTGTGAAATATTTTTTATTGCTTTGCTAGCTAATATGGCTGCTTAGTGAATTCTATAATAAATACTATATAAGGGATTCGAACTCAGAGTTTCACACGGCCCACCACTCTCCACACTATCTCATAACACTGATACACTTGAACACATATATGTTGAAAAGATAAATAATCACCAATATATGTATTTCATACTAAACCAGCAATCATCAGTTGGTCGAGATTACTATCTCCACACATATCTGGATCAACTGATGATTGCTAGTTTAGCGTGAAATACGTATATTGGTGATTATTTCTTTTCAACATGTGTATGACCAGATGGGTCAAGAATATGAAATGGCATAGAGAACTGAGGGTCATGTGAAAGTCTGAGTTCGAATCCCTTATATATTACATTATATATGTGCAGGTGTGTGTAAGCCTGTACGGTGTATTAATTTATAATAAATACATAAGTTTTATTTCTTATTAATTAATTGTATTAGTTTCTTGTATTAATTTATTGTTGTCCAATACCAGGAAGAATAAAACAGTATCAAATATTCTTTTTAAGTACTTGCATGGAATTTTTTAAAAATTAGCTTGAAGCTATACATTGCCATTTATGAAAGGAGGGAGAGGTCTGTCTACTTTTGGATACTTTCTCTGATGATATTTGCTATAAATAATAGTGCATAAACATGGATAGTTATTTGTTTATGTAAATGGCAGAAGGTCAATTTGCAAAGGGAAAAATACTGAGACTCAACACCTCATGTCAAAAGTTAAAAAGTATAATGTTATATACTAGAAATTTGTTTTCTTTTTATATGATATTAATTTCTTCAGATTTGCATTAGTAAATATATTTTATTAGTGTTTTTCTGAAGGTTTGTGATGATGGTGTTCTAGCTGTATTTTTATATTGGACTATTTCCATTATCTAATATGTGTGTTGAATGTCTTTAGAAAAGTTTAATTTTTAGTTAAATATTCCAAATGCATTCAACTGTTAGTAATATCACAGCAAACAAATGTTAATAATATCACAGCAAACAGGTTAGTATATGCACTAACTGTTAGTAATATCACAGCAAACAGGTTAGTATACGCACAACGTTTCGAGAGGTATTTTTCTCCCCTCTTCTTCAGGTCTTGCTGGCCTGACCAGTGACAGTACTAGCATGGGATTCGAACCTGGGTCCTTAGATTCTTACTTAAAAAGAATAGATGTAATTTTTATGCTACAGATTTCTCCAGATTTGCATTAGTAAATATATTTTATTACTTAAAAAGAATAGATGTAATTTTTATGCTACAGATAGAAATACCAATGTCCTTTATTAAAATCTTGTTTTCTAAGCCTTGCCAGGTTATCTATTTTTCTAATTTAAAGAAGCGTATTAAATAATGTGAAGAAAAATAAATTGTAGACTCTTAAAAATGATTAATTGTTAAATGAAAAATTGGTGTTATATTATTATTTATTTAAGGTTATTGTGGTATGTAGCACATCCATATATCATGGCCATAACATGGCTGTTGAGTCCATATTAGGCCTAAATTTTTTTTCAAAAAATGCAGGCTTACAATTTTTCTTTTACATAGATAGCTTATTGCCAATTCTACTAACTATTCAATTATGGTCAGTAAATCAATATATAGCTATTCTTAGCTATAAGATGATAACCACAAGTTAATCTAATGTGAATACACTGACTTCAGAAATGAAAAATACATATAACCTTCAGCACTGGTGAGAGTCGTGGACCTCCTGCAGCCAATGAGTTTAGCTTATTGCATAACATGTTTACGAAGAATGTTGCTTCCTAGAAATCATTTTAAATACATTAGATACAGCTGTTTCATATATTTTGATCTTTTCCTTTATATTTTTTTTGTTTTTTAATAAAACTTTATTAGTTTTCATTCATTCATGAAGTTACATTTTTCAAATACTTTGGCTAAATCACTCATCAGTTTCTCTTTTATATATATTGTCACAAGCATTGATATTCATATTTGTTTTCATCAGTGAATATCTTAGTTACCATATCTAATCACAAACACAACTTAAATAGTAAAAATGGCATGTTTTTGATATGAATGCTATTTGTGGACAGCAGAATTTATAGAGTTGCACTGATAAGCAAAATGACCAATTACTAATTAATTGGCTGATTTATTAAATACAGTTAAATGCCTGATGACCATTGGAGGGGGGGTTAACACAGCACTGTTACATTGTGGGAGCTTAAAAAAACTAAACAGTCTTTAGACAGGTTCTTGGGGTGGCAAAAATCAAATGCAAACATTTTTATGTTTATAAAATTAGTGCTATTTTAATTTATTTTTTCCATTTTTATATACATAGACAAATAAAATAAATAAATATATATTCTGAGCACCAGAACAAATTAATTCTACATACATTTAATTCAGTGGAGAAAATTAATTCAAGGTATGAGCTATTGCTAAGTTCGTAAGCTTATAGGTATTGTTGTATTTAATGTTTTCAGATTTTTACCCAGGATAAACAAAAAAATCAGATTTTTTTTTAATAATTCTATATATATAGTCAAATTTAGAGTCATGGATCACATTACCCTATTCTCTTAAGCTTGTAAGTTATAAACAATGAGGATTTCCAATTCCTCAACAAACTTTGTGATAAATGCTTAGCCAGAGAAAGCATTTAAAATATCTCTGTCAGGAACCCCCCCCCCAAAAAAAAAAAAACCTGACCATGGTTTCGTGCTTTGGCACTCCTCAGAGAAGTGCCAGGGTAGGTTCAGGCATTAGATCTAAAAGTACCAACCCAAAGCCAGCATTTATCTAAAAGTTATCTATTGATATGTTTGAGGATGCAGAACAAAAGGACATCTGGTAACCTGAATTGTATTATTAAGTATATATTTACTAATCTTTATATGTATCTGAGCCTAAGATATCCTTATCTATGAGGTCTACAGATGAATTATTAAAAGATTGTGCTGTTGTCAGACTTCTATTTATTTTATTGTTAATAAAAATTAATTGGAAGATCTATTAACTGCAGCTTTTAGTTTTCTTTGAAAAGCATCTGCATTGTTTATAAAACATATCTTATTTAAAGCTTTTATATTTTAAACATCTTATGAAGTACCTACAATCCCCTTTTCATATGTATCCTTTCCCTTTCACCATGTTGCTCCTGAATTTCATTTTTACCATTCTTTGTCAACCTTATTTAACTATATTTGTACATTTTTTTGATGAATAAACTTTCATCACTGAGAGAAGAAGCAAATATACTTATGATATAATCCCTTTTCCATCAATAGAAGTACAACAATTAAATAATATTATGTATGAAATTCTATAACAATAAAATTATTTTTAATATCAAGTTATTTTCTTTTTCAGATTCATTTATTATTTTTTAAAGCTTTTTCCAAATCCTACCCTGTCATGGCTTCCAGTATTGTATGGACATTTTTTAAGATAAACAAAAATGAGGAGTTTTCAAAGTGCAATTTATGTAATGCTTTAATATTGAGATATGGAAAAAATGCTAAAACTTTCAACCACAAACATGATAAATCATCTCAAAAAATATCATCATAAAGGTTTTTTATAAGAAACTGGAAAGATGAAAAGAGAAACCAAAGAAGATGGATTTTCATCATTAACAACGTAAACACATACACTGAGACAGGCCACTTTAACTCAAGCATTAGAGAAGAAAAAATTGTGAGATATGAAGAATGATCATTGATTCAAAGAAGTTCATTATTTGATTGGAGAAATGGTGGCTGTAGATGTACAATCATACTCTGTTGTGTCTGATTTAGGATTTTAAAGATTACTAAAAAAATTGCTTCTCATTACAATATTCTCAAAAGAAAATATTTTTTTAATAATATCATCCCTGATATATTTCAAAAAGAGCAGTCAAAAATTCAGAAATCTATTGATGATACAAAATATATTTCTCTAACCACTGATATTTGGATAACAAGTACAAACAATTCCCCTTTTTTAAGTGTAACAGGTCACTGGTTGAATAATCTTTCAGCAAGAAAGAATTGTTTTGATAATTGTTTCCCTTAAATGTTTCCACATGGCTGCACAATTTAGTGAACAGATAAATAATGTTCTTGAACAGTATAACTTGACTAGTGATAAGTAATTCTTAGTACTGAGGGATTCTGGAGCAAATATGTTAGCTGAAATCAGGAATTGCAAATTAAAGGCGTTATCTTGTGCTTTATACATACACTGCAGCTGATATTTAACAAATGCATATTTTCTCAACAAGTTGTGAAAACTATAATCATAACTAATAGAAATATGGTCACACCTTTTAATCATTCTGCTTTAGCTTTAAGCAAATTGGAAATTTTGCAAGACAAGTTACTCATGCCTATCTCAATCCCTACATCTATAGATGGACCTGGAAAAACCATGCGCATGATCACCCAATCAAACATGACCGAAGCGATAGTGTCTGAGTCATACATCTATTTCCAGAAAATAAACATCCTTTCCCTCCCTGCTGAGGAGGGCTGGTTTTCCTTCATCGGAATTCTTCAGTCCATATTAAATCACCACACCAGGAAAATCAAAGGACCAAATGGTCTTCTAAATGACCTAACAGACATTAATATACAACTTCAAGCATCACAGCAAAATTTCACAAATACAGAAAAAATTATCTTCCTTAAAAACCTCTACAAAATCAAGCAAAAATCCCTTGCAGAATATATTTCCATCAGAAGAGCCAAATGCTTCTTAGCACAACAACACTGCTGGACGAGAGACTACCTCAGATGGGCACTGGGTTACAATAAAAAACAGATCGGAAGAGCACACGTCATTTATACTAATGGTACCAATCTCATTGGCTATCCAATGATGCAGCACATCAGCAAACAATTCTGCCAATTAATGCAAAAAGATGGAGCCCCTCCAGTAAACAGCTGGTTGGATGCTGGAGACCCCAGCGAACATGGCATCACAGAAATCCAAATTAAAAAGAAGATATCATCACTCCCTGACAGCATTCATCCTGGCCTTCACGGCATCCCAAATTTCCTTCTCAAACACCTCAGTCAATTCACTGTTCCAATTATTAAAAAAATGATAGATCACCTAGCTTCCGGCTACAGAAACATAGCAGATCTTTACCCTGTGGCACTTGTGCCTTTTATTAAAAAAGCAAAACCACTAAACGACATTAACAGTATCCGACCAATATCCATGACCCCACTGCTTATCAAGATTATAGAGTCAGTCATTAAGGACCAAATCCAACCTCAAATTCTTAGCAATATCTCGCCAAACCAATACGGAAAAAGGGATCATCAACCTCCATGCTATGTCCAATATAACTGCCTGTTCAATCATATCAGAGTACATCGTAAATCCAAACCTATTGCCGTCCAACTGGATGTTGCAGCAGCATTCGATTCAGTACAGATCAACACCTTCTGGATATTCTGATGGAATACGACATTCCAGCTGCAATTGTTCAGATTATCAGCAATCTGCTCAACAACAGAGATTTTTCTCTCTCTTGATGGCAAGATCACTCCAGGTTTCAAGCCATACAAGTCGATCCCTCAAGGATCTCCACTCAGTGCCCTTTTCTTCACAGCATACATCAACCCTCTTCTGGTGGATATAGAAAAAAACCTCCCTGGAATATTCCTTCCTTCTCTCAATAAAGATTTCAATGTATTCGCATACATAGATGACATCATGGTTGTGCTTCCCACCATTAAATACCTTCCCCATCTCATGAACATCTTAAACAGAAATACAGTGAAACTTGGCCTACAAATAAATTTTAACAAATCTTCCATCTGGAAGATAATGTCTGGTAAACAAATCAACTCTTCCTTTTCTGCTAAACCACAAAGATACCTTGGCTTCCCAATCTTCAAACCTCCAACTGCAATGGCAAGAATGATTCAAGATGCAATCCTCCAATCAACTGAAGCCATCACCACTTCACTCTCTAGAGTATACCTTTCATTATATGGAAAGGTTAGCCTCCTCAACATGATCATAATGCCAAAAATCTCATATTATTTTCCATTCATTAAAATCACTAAACAGTTTCAAAATAAAATTAACCGATTATGCACCAAACTTCTCTGGAGAGGAAGGACTGTTGCCATTAGCTTGCGAGGTATCCAACGACCACGCAGGTTCAATGGACTGTCATTCCACTCAATACAGCAATCATTTTACAAAAACTCACAATATTCTACATAATCTGATCCTCTCCTATGGATACTCCAACATTATGAAAAAAATTATACCAACTGATCGTCCCCCGCCCTTTTCCAGTTCATGGATATCATTTCTAATAGATCATCTACAACTTTATAACCCGACGATGTCCTCTAACCTTAACCAAAAAATCACTTTGTGGGAAGCATACAATCTAATCAACTATAATCAACAACCCATTAAAACCAGCCTAAAAATAACCAACCAAAGACTCATTACACACTTCAAAAGATGGAGCCTTGAACCCAAATTCCTGGACTTCATCATTAAAATTAATCTTGATGCGCTTCCCACAAATTGGTTTCTTTATCACCGAAGAGGTTTTACTAGCATTGACCCTATATGTGGTTTATGTGCTCATGAAGATGAAACCACAGACCATATTATACACCGCTGTCCAAGACTTAAAATACTGAAAGATATAATCATAATCAATTCTTACATAAGATCTGAAATGATTTTCTCACTTGAAAATGCCATTAATAGTGGAACTTTTTCAATAATAAGGCTCTCTATCTTTGTCCTTTATTCCATATGGATAGTGAGATGCAAAACTCTCATGGAATTACCCCCACCACAAATCATACCATTGTTTTACCAGACTCTCAAAAAAATCAAGAAACGTGATCAGCTCCTTGCCTCCAGTAAAGTCTTTGACGACACCTGGTCTCTAACCGCTCTATCCTTTTCCTGATTGTCAACTCCCACCTACCCAGAATTCTAGAATAGACAATATTAAAAAGAAAATAGTCGTGTTATTAAAAAAAAAAAAAAAAAAAAAAAGCTAATAACATTCATCAAGTTCTCAGTTTCTCATATTCTACACAAACCCTTCATTATACCTAACCACATAAGTGTATAACAACTACTAACTAACATATTCTAGCCATATGTTAATCAGAACTTTTTATAATATTATTGTACAATTTATTCATTAACTTATCCATTATCAAAATGTAATCACTATTTATTACTAATAAAATTTTTTGTTGAAATGAAGTTAGGTTTATAGAAACACAAATTAATTCAAGATGTTTCTATATGCTGGAATTCTACATGCTGGAAAGAAACTTGGAACAGCAAAAAGTCCTTGTCACATATGCTATAGACAATAAAATTCCTATGTTGAGCCATTATCAGTGATCTTTCATTGATACAATTGTTCTACTTTTAAAACTATTTGAAGAAATGACTCTGCAACCCAGAAAACAAGAAACCACATCATCTTTAACAATTCCCATAGTAGGGACTGAATTTATTCTTGTCAAAAGCAAAGAGCAGGTAGTTCCTTTAGTGGAATTTATACCACAGTAGAAGAACTACAAGTTTCAATGAAGAAAAGATTTTCAGCATATATAGAAAACAAGTCTTTATGCGTATCATCTTTATTAGATGCAAGATTCAAAATGAAATTTCAAAGAGGGGATATGGTAGAGGAAATAAAAAGGTTGGACATTTGATAGCTTAGAAGATATTGATAATTTAAAATCTCAAGAAGAATTAAATTTTGAAGCTTCTACTCCTGAGGATGATCAAGATAGAGGAGAATCTCTAAGCTTTTCCAATTTATTTAATGGATTAGCTTTTGGTAAATGAAAGAATAAAGAAGAACATGATTTCCAAATGAAAGAAAAAAAGAAACAAATGAACAAAATGTTTCGATCAAGAATTAAAAAACTATTTAAATTTACCTCTTATACCAAGACATAGTGATTATTTTTGTGGTGAAGTTCAAAAGAACTTCTCCCTAATTTGAGCAAACTAGCTATGAAATATCTAAGTGCTTCAGAATTTTCAGCACTGGAGGTAGCATATATGAACTGACAAGGACTAGGCTATGATTTGAAATGGGAAAATCTCATGTTTTTGCATTACAATTTAAGGGTTTCATATTTTGAA
Organism: Epiperipatus broadwayi; assembly: GCA_028023455.1. Classification (NCBI taxonomy): domain Eukaryota; kingdom Metazoa; phylum Onychophora; class Udeonychophora; order Euonychophora; family Peripatidae; genus Epiperipatus; species Epiperipatus broadwayi. The sequence goes on from JAQFVV010000022.1 coordinate 8,869,176, forward strand.
TATTAAATTTTTAATTTTTTAGTATGTTAAAATAAAAGAAATAATTTTTAATGGGTTTAAAACGGAATAATTCTTTAGAAAGATAAGCTAAAAGGAATATTTTTCAAATATGTAAAAGAAATAATTTAAATTAAAGTTGTTTTTTTTTTTTGTTAATTTTCATTTTTTCATATAAGTAATAAATATATAACAGAAATCTTTAAACCTATACCCAATAACAATATTAAATTACATATATTGTTGATTATCGAAGCCGATTAATTGGCCAAATGGCCGTTACCGATTAATCGGGGAAATGACTGATATAGCCGATTTCTGATTACTTGCCAATTAATCAGTGCAACCCTAGTATTTAGTCTCAATTAAAACTTACTTTTTTTAAATTATAAATTTGCTTTATTTATAAGATGTTTAAAAAACAAAATTCATTGTCCATGATTAAATTATTTTTAAAAATTGTTGTTGGTTATATATATAAATATGGTTAAAATGGTTTAGTTCAGTAGTAAATTGCTGTATATGAAAGCTAAAATCTCCTGTATCAAAGACTAGCTTGCCATTTTTCAGTTTCGAGCAATTGCCCATTCAATTAATTAAAACTTTACCAGGAGAACTGGACTTTAGATATCAAAAACAGTTTAAAATAAAAATAAAGGAATGGTTCACTGTTTGAAAATTCTTTAGAAATTTAAGTAATGGAAATGCAGCTGGGTTACACTCCTTCAGCCTGTCACTTGACAACTGCACCAAATCATACAGGGCAGTTTTTTTAATTATGTGCACAAAATGTTTACAATTATTGCTTTTATATAAGGGATTCGAACTCAGACATTTATATGACCCTCACCTCTCCATGCTATCTCATATTGCTGACCCACATGATCAGCCACATGTTGAAAAAATAAATAATCACCAATATACATATTTCATGCTAATCCAGCAATCATGAATTGATCCAGATTACTATCTCCACACATATATACAATCAGTGCTCAGTTTTATATTAAGATAGCCAATCTTCATACTTTAATGGACAAGCTTCAAACTACTCCAACCCACAACTCTTCAGCCATCCATTTCATTGAAAATCTGATGGTGGAACTTTCAAGAATTGTGGGTTGGAGTAGTTTGGAGCCTGTCCATTAAAGTATAAAGGTTGGCTATCTTAATTTAAAGCTGAGCACTGATTGTATATGTGTGGAGATAGTAATCTGGACCATCTGATGATTGCTGGTTTAGCATGAAATATGTATATTGGTGATTATTTATCTTTTCAACTTGTGTGCGATCAGGTCGGTCAGCAATATGAGATAGCATTGAGTGTTGAAGATCATGTGAAAGTCTGAGTTCGAATCCCTTATATATTACATTATATGTGCAGGTGTGTGTAAGCCTGTACAGTGTATTAAATTATAATTATTGTTTTCTTAAATGCAACTGTTTCCAATGCTTTATGAGAAAAATCAATTTTCTCAATTGGCAAAATGTTGTTTAGAGGGCGCCCAATGATCAAAGATTTATTCTAAACTATAAATGATTTATTTGTTGCTTTTCAACATACTTTTGAACAAAAAAAAAGTATCTTGCAATCTCATTTTGCATAGAAGTGATAAAGAGTATGTCTATTTATACATCTGCATACACACTTATATATATATTGTTACATTTTGAATTACAAGTGATAAACTTACTCCACCCACATCTTTGACCCCAACCCCCTAGATAAATACAGTAATGATTATCATTAATCATTTACTAAATCAAAGATTGTCTCTGGCCCACATATAAAATTTAAACTTCAATTAAAGTTTAATGTATTTATTGTTTTTTTTAAAATTAAACATACACACATGGAGTTATTCACATTTCTCTGTCCCATATGTAATAGTTTTATAAATGCATTAAACAACCTCCATATCATTACCCACTTTTTCTCAAATCAAATTGATATATATATGAGAGATGGTTATCTGGGCGAAGTGATGAGTGCTGATTCAGCATGAAATACATTTTGGGGGTCGTTTGTCTTTTATTGTATCTTTATTTATATGATCAGAAAAGAATGTATCGATGGTGTGGAGGTTGTTTACTACATTCATATATATCTTCGCTCAGTCGTTCATCTTGTAAATTTTGCATGTTTACATAATTAAATTTTTTTCTAAATTTATTTAACATCTGTTGTAAAACTGAAGCTAAATAGTTTGAAATATATTCTGGTTGGGAATCTTCTTTTTCCTGTAGTGAATTGATTAAATTTCAAAACACACTTTGCATATGAACTTATTTCAGCACGTCTTTCGCTACTAGGGTATAAAACAAAATTAGAATATTTTGATATATATAATATTCTGTGAGATTGATTATTTCATGGAAAGAGGATTCTACTTAATATCAGAAACTGAAAATAAATAAAAAATCTGTCGTGATTTATTAATTATATAAACAAAAGAATATCTTAATGGAAATACATGACAATGATTTTGTTCTAAAATTTATATAACATATCTGTAACTTTAAACTTGTTTTGCTTTTCTTTAACGTCATCATTTGATTGCACAATATTAGGAAGTGGTATTGAAAATTACTTTTCTCATTTCTTAATAGATGGCAGCAGGTGCAATTTTGCCTTTTAATCAGTTTCTCTTGGACTTAGCGAGAAGGATTAAAATTTACCATGTAAAAAATTATCATTATGGAAATATAAAGTAAGGCTTTATTGAAACGATGAGTTATTGATAAATAAAAACTAAATCATATGACTTATATGATTTCTTTTGTGTGTGTGTGTATGTGTGTATTAGAGAAAAGATAAGAATGAGAAGAAAAATAAAAAATATATTAATTTCTTTTTTATTTTTAATATTGAATTACAACAAATAAATAATTTTTTAAATCTCTTTAGAGGTTAATACACCGTTTCACTGAATACTTAAGATTATTAAAAAACGCACTGAAAATATGCAAATATTTTAGCAGTCCATATTTATAGAACAGGATTATAATAGATTCATTCATCCATGCTCATAATTGAGGTTTTCAAATGTAGAGAAAGGTCGTGTATATTTATTAGGTTAGAGATTAATTTCAAGAAAGGGTGCAGAAGATGATTGTAATATGATTTAATCTTCATCTTCCATAGAGAGATGATATAAATAATTAGTCAAATGATTCATTGTTTAGGAGGTAAGACAGATACCATAAGCCTATGGATAATGAGTGACGGTTTATTTTTACATTTCACATTTGCAATTTGTAAAGAGGTAATCTTACACCCTGGGAACCTCAAATAGTTTAGTGCAATGATAGATTTTGAAGATCAATGTTTATAAACTGCAGATTCAATTTTGGCCACTTCTTATATTCAAATTTCATATGAAATTCCGATCAGTAGATCATTCAATTATTTATTATTTTTTGTAAAGAGAATCTTGAATATATGAATACTGGATACGTTTCATCTTCTCTTTATAATTTTTAAGTCTATTGCCATATACTTTGTTTTTCTGATTCTTAGATTCTCTTATTCATATCAGTCCTGCACACTTCTATTACCCAACTATACATTGGGTATTATGATCTCATTCTAAATTTCTTATGATATTTGGGATTTAATGTAAGATCTCAGTTGACTGCCTGTTAAAATAATAGTTTATTTCCTATAGCAAAATATTCATCCTCAATCCTATGAGCCTCTTAATTCATTTGATAAATAACATTAATAATATTCTGTTTGTTTTTCACTTACGAGTTTCACTCTCATTCTTTTCCTATTGAATCTATCAAACATCTTTCCATACTGAATAATCTATCTTTATTACACATTTAAAAAAATCTTTCTTTTTAAACACATATTTTCATGTACACATAGTCACATCCAAGCAGCATTTTATATGTGTGTGTATATATTTTTTTAAATCGAATGTTCAAACTCCATATATGGAATGACGATGAAATTATTCTGGAAACAACAATAAGATCAGCCATAAACAAATGGGAATTAATTTATGCCAAAGGGAAATTTAAATATCAACCAAGCAGCATTTTATATGTGTGTGTATATATTTTTTTAAATCGAATGTTCAAACTCCATATATGGAATGATGATGAAATTATTCTGGAAACAACAATAAGATCAGCCATAAACAAATGGGAATTAATTTATGCCAAAGGGAAATTTAAATATCAAATAATATTTGCTCAAATATTTAGCATTAGATTCAAAGGATGTATGCAATGGGATTATGCAAATACAGCAATAAAATGTAAATAAATTTATTTGATGTTTGTGCAGAACTTGATGCTTTAGGATTATCTCACAATGCAATGGAGCATATTTATTATTACCTAAAAATATACATGATCATGAAAGCAAATAAATCTTTCTGAAGAAGACATTAAGTAATTAAATAGTTCATGCATTTATAGCTATTACCAAAGTTTTAAGGGTGGTTAATAGATACAACTATTTGGGAATTGTTTAAAGTAATCAGAGAAATTGCTTGGATGAATGGTAGAAAAAATTGATAAATAAAGCAAAGAAAAGAAAGGTATTGATAAAGAAATTAACAGTCTTCTCCTATAATAAATATGATGTAGCTAGAATTGTATGGAAGGGAGTGGCAATAGCAGGGTTAACATATGGTAATGATGTGTTATGTGTTAGTAAAGGGGTATTAAATTACTTAGAAAAAGTACAAAGAGAAGTAGGGAAACATGCATTAGATGCAGAAGTATGGATGGCAAAGGAAGAAATTCAAGGAGAAATGGGATGGTCAAGTTTTTATATGAGAGATGCAAAAAGCAAAATGAAAATGTTTGGAAGATTGCAGTTTATGGATAATAAAAGAATAGCCAAAATAGTATTTAATTGGTTTATGAATAAATGGCTTGCAATAAGATGAGTGTGAAAGGTAATGCATTATGCAGAAGATTTAGATAAAGAATTTATGTCTATATACTTATACAAAAGGTGGAATGATTGTGTTAGAAGAATTGTTGAGTATTTTAGTGTTAAGGAATGGGGTAAAGAATAGATGTATTAATAAAGAATAGGAAGATGGAGAGCTAGTATGGAGAGTAAAAAGAGTTTAAATATTTATAGAAGTAAACAGAATATTTGGTGCGAGTTAATTTATGATAATAGCAAGGAAAGTAGTTTACTGTTTAAGGCTTGAATGGGATCTTTAGCAACAAGGGAATGTACACTTAAATGGAGAAATATTGATGATTTAGTCTGCAAGCTGTGTAAGGAAGGTATAGAAAATATTAGGCATCTGTTAATTGAATGTAAATTCCTAAAAGCAGAAAGGATACAAATAATGAAGTTGTGGAGGAATAAATATGAACAAAGTGATTATACAGAAAGTGGCTTATTGGTTTTTATGCTGGGTTTGGGAAAAGATAAAGGGGTTTTAGATCTAAAGGCCATGGTGTTGACAAAGGTTATGTTGTGTAAATGGGATGGAGCAGGGTAGAAAAGAATATGGGAAAACTTGGCATTGAGAATGGAAAGGGCTTCAAAATGGCTAACAGGTTTCTCTGGTCATAGTTGCTGAGAGATTCCTGATTCTGTAAAAGGAGAAGTCACAATGCATCACATCACATATATGTAAATTTATGGGAGTGGCAGTAGCATGGTTAACATATGGTAATGATGCATTATGTGTAAGTAAAGGGATGTTAGATCAGTTAGAAAAAGTACAAAGAGAAGTAGGAAGTCAAGCATTAGATGCAGATGTGTGGATGGCAAAGGAGGCAATTCAAAGAAAGATGGTATGGTCAAGTTTTTATATGAGAGATGCAAAAATCAAAATGTTTGGTAGACTGCAATTTATGGATAATAAGAAAATAGCCAAAATACTATTTAATTGGATTATGTATAAAGAATAGGCAACAAGTTGGATGAGAAAGGTAGTATTGTATGCAGAAGATTTGGGTAAAAAAATTGTCAGTATACTTATACAAAACATAGGATGATTGTGTTAGGAGAATTGTTGGGTGTTATAGTGTCAAGGAATGGGATAGAAGAGTAGATGCATTAATAAAAAAATAGTGAATTGGAGAACTAGTATGGAGAGTAAAAAAAAGTTAAAAAATATATAAAAGTAAACAGAATATTGTATGCAAGTTAACTTATGATAATAGCAAAGAAAGTAGTTTATTGTTTAAGGCTTGATCAGGATGTTTAGCAATAAGGGAATGTACAATTAAATGGAAAAAATATGTTGGGGATTTAGTCAGTTATGTAGGGAAGGCATAGAAAATATTAGGCATCTGTTAATTGAATGTAAATGCTTGCAAGCAAAAAGGGTACAAATAATGAAGTTATGGAAAAATAAATATAAACAAAGTGATTAAACATAAAGTGGATTCTTGGTTTTATGTTGGATTTGGAAAAAGATAAAGGGGATTTTGATATAAAGCCCATAGAGTAGACAGAGATAATGTGAAATGAGATGGAGCAGGATAAAGAAAAATATAGGAAAAACTTAGAGTGGGGAATGGAAAGGAAAGGTAAGGTGGTTAACAGGTATCTCTGGGCATAGTGGCTGATAGATTCCTGTCTTTGAGAAAGGAGAAGCCACAATACATATCATTGCAACATGTACCAGAACAAACTAAGTGATAAATTTTTGTTCAGCAAAAAATCAAAAATGGGAAGAAAAAAAGTTTAAAAATGTGGAAATAATATTTCACTAATATATTTTTATAATGGACATAATTGAGAAACATACATACAATACATTTTAAAATGTGAGAGTATTTAAAAAACTATCAATGAGCTTTAATGTTATAGAATCACTCAGCAGTGCAGTGTGAAAATACCAACAGTCAAAGCCTGCCTACAATTTATTTAAAAGGTGTTTGCATTTGTGCTTTTTTTTTGCGATATATAATTAATTTTCCCTCTTTTGTGGATTTAGTTTATTTATGCATTTGCATTGATTGACCAAGAAGGATATCTTTTTTTATTTAAAGTTTTTATCAATTTATTACTATCAATTACTATTATCGTATTGTGGAATTTCCTGTGTTGTGAAATTAAAATTTATGCACTTTATTTATTTCTATCAATTATTATTTGGAAGCCACCTTTTTGGATTTAGATTTCTTATGAATTTATTACTGACAATTACTATCAATTCTTTGTGGAATTGTGTTTTTCTTATCACTAATTTAAATTTTCCTGAAAGTTTATTTTAATAATAAAATATATTATTTTCATATATATTGCTTATAATAACTTCTGTCATATACACTTTAATGCAAAAGAATTTTTTTAATAAAACTTCTTTATTTTTCTAACAGATTCAAATGTTCAGCAGTCTTCATCAGAGCTTTGATGAAGACTTCTGGACAGTCAAAACTGTCAGTCTTTATCAAAGCTCTGATGAAGACTGTTGGACAGTCGAAACTATCAGAAAAATAAAAAAGTTTTATTTAAATTTTTTTTTTTCATTAACGTGTATATGAGAGAAGTTATTATAAGCAATATATATGAATATATAAAGAAATGCAAAGAAAGTAAAAGAGAAGAATAAGTGTATATTATTTTCATATTTTCAAGAGTATTATTTATTTTGCAATTATTGTCTGTTGGCAGAATTTATTAATTTCAGGTTTGTTTTCTAAAAAAAATACATTGTTTTATATTTTTAAATATATTATATTTATGCTTTTGATATATTATGAAAAAATGAAACTTATCAATTAGCTTATTTTAATATAAGTTGGCATATATAATCACTCTATCAATGGATAGATGATAAATACAAATGACACTTGTAATTATATACTTCACATAAATGCTGGGAACTGAAGAGACCTTGAATCAACTGCATGTTAAAATCTTGTAGCATTTTTTTTCTATATCCACAACTATGGATTTGAGTATTAACTGTAGTTTCTAAAAATATAAGTTCCTGTATATGAGTAGAAGTAGGGATAGGTAAAGGGTTAGTACAAAAGATATGTATATATTGCACCATTTATTTATATATGGTACAAATATATTGGCATTTGGTAAAAGCTAAAAGAAAAAGTAAATTTAGCCATCTTATTAAAAGATGCAATTTTAATTTTTTTTAGTTAGTGTAATTTTTTTTTTTAATGTACAATGAGAGTTGATTTTTTTGTTTCGAATTATTATTTTGATTAAAAATAAGAGTTAAAATTAGAAAGGATAAATGACACACAGATTACTAATCCAAACAAATAAAAAGAAAAATTCCGAAGTAAAAGATTACCATCATTTAAACTTTTTTTGGAAGCTAATTAAAGATGGCAGAATTATGCTGAAAAAAAAAAGACTTTGTAACTTAAATTTAAGAAAGAGTGTACAAGATTATTATCTTGTATGCTAATAAAACGACAAAAGAAAATAGATGCGCAGAGAAGTCTAAAAATGGATCATGACTATAAAAGGTCAGAAAAACTTAAAACTGGGTCTTTGTCTTTTTCTTAACTAGCAGCTTCCATTAGGTCCAGGATAGGGAAAATATCCTATCCTAGACTACTCATATGAAGGACTACCATTACTCATATTCTGAGGTGAATCGTCATGCGGCGTGGAACCAATGCATTTATAGATACCTTTCATCATATAGGTCACTCAAAAAAAACTGTCAAGTCTAATCATTAGGATGGGCCAAGAACCCCTACAAAAACATTAACAGAGGTAAACTAGATAATTTCAATGAGTTCTTCAAAATGCATACTACAAAACTTACTGATAAGATTATTCATATCCCGATTGTGACTAAATTAAGCTTATAATATAATTCTGATAGAGACTTTCATTTAAAGAACTTTCTAGAAGAAACTATGAACTTTAATGGTGAAACTGTTTTAATTAATTGATTCATGTCTGGATTAGCGTGCATGTATTCTTTCCAACTTATTAATAATTTATCTTTTAAATATTTTAATTTGTTAGAATAAAATATTTATTTCTAATATCAACTATTCACTGTGCATTATTAATGATAGTTATTGAATTTATTAATGTTAGTTTATTAGGATTTGATTGTATAATTTACCTTTGCCAATATTTGTTGATTAAGCCCCGGGAATAATATTCTCTAAAAAATAAAATTACGGGAAATCATAACCCTTACCTTTTAGTTACTTGAGTCAAAATTATGGGATATGAAGAAGTTAGGAGTCTATTAAATATGGTTCCCTCTTATAAATTAAAACTAGCTTCATCGGCAATTTCCATTGCAATAATTATTAGGCCAGTTAATCAGGAAATATAGCTATGTTTTTGGAAATAGGAACAAGATATTTTTCTACACCATAACTTGATTAACTTTCACTTAATAGTGTGTAAAAAAAGGCCTACCAGAATCAACAAAAATGTGAAGAACATTACAATATATAGGGGGGGGGGGGGAATTTATAGATGTATTTGGTCCATCATACATTTAAAGTGTAAATCTGAGATTCAAAAAAATACAAAAGAAATATAATAATTTCTGATATAATGAAAAATAATAAAAAATAAAAAACCAAATGCCTTCATTGCTTAGAAGTTCATAAAAAATTTGAGCACCAGAAGTGATGGTGCTGAGCCATGATTCATGGTTCTTAAACTTCAAAATCTGTTACTCTACTAATGCACTAATCATTTGTGTATTTATTAAAAGTTGATTATTGTTTGCTAAAAATACAGATTTTAAAAAACATAGTGAGTGATAAAATTTTATGTGTATAAATCTGTCTTTGTGAATGAATGTTTATTTGAACAAAATGGAGCATACAAAATTTAGAGTGAATTGTGTGACATTTCATAAAGTGTGAATTAAAAAATGAAGCTTTAATCACTTTGCAAAACAGTGAGCATAATATTAAAATACAAAGATGACATATTTGTTCAGATGCATCCTATATATATATATCAAAATATTAATATATAACAAACTAACCAAAGGAAATACATATAAAAACAAAAAAAGACTTATAAATCCAATAAATAATATTATATTTCAACCAGAGGACTGGTTTTCATCAGAAAGAAAAAAATACACAGTAAAATGGAGATAATCAAAAATTACAGATTTGGTAAAAGATTAAAAATTTTATTTTTAAATTCAAGACCTTAGAACCACATGGATTGAATTTGAACACTGGAACTATTACATCTCTGGGTTATCTGGTCTCCTAAATGATTTCTATATGTGTGTTTTTTATGTGAAAATTTTTCTTATATGAGATTTTTTATGTATAGATTGGTTACATGGATGTTTAATATCTGTGTTTAATTGGTTTATAGATGAATAATTAGTTATAAATTATTGTACTTTGCACTAACTATAATTTTTGATTAAAATGTATAAGTATTTTAGTTTTTAATGAATATTAATGTGAGCACAGCTATTTTTTGTATGTGAGCATAGTTTAATTTTTCTATGTATGCACATATGTATATTTTAATTTTTAATTTTGGATTTTTTATTTTTATATATATATATTTTTATTTATTTTAATTTAAATAGAATTTAAGCTTGATTAGGAGGGAATGTAATTTTTTTTTTTTTGTTTGAATTTTGTCATTGATTGGGTAGATATTCTGTGTTAGATTTTGTGACCAATCAGGGGGGGGTTGTTAAAATTTTTAATCTTTTACCAAATCTGTAATTTTTGATTATCGCCATTTTACTGTGTATTTTTTTCTTTCTGATGAAAACCAGTCCTCTGGTTGAAATATAATATTATTTATTGGATTTATAAGTCTTTTTTTGTTTATATATATATATATTATTTATGTAATGAATGAGAAGATCAAAAAAGAAATGGTCACTGAAGCAAGTATTGATGAGTCAAATTTGTTTTAGTATATTACTGTTTATGAATATTAAAAAAAAAAAGCTGACCTTAGCTTGCACAATGCTTTTCAAGATCTAAGTGATGTGATGAGATGCACTGTGACTTATACGGAATCAGGAATCTCTCAGCAACTATGCCCAGAGAAATGTGTTAGCCACTTTGACTTCCCTTTTCATTCCCCACCCAAGGTTTCCCATATTCTTTTCCATCCTGCTCCATCCCATTTCCCCAACATAATCTTTGTCAACTCCATGGCATTTATATCTAAAAAACCCTTATCTTTTCCCAAACGCAGCATGAAACCCAATAAGCCACTTTCTGTGTAATCACTTTGTTCATATTTATTCTTCCACAACTTCATTATTTATACCCTTTCTGCTTTCAGACATTTCCATTCAATTAACAGATGCCTAATATTTTCTATGCCTTCCTTACACAACTTGCAAACTAAATCACCCATATTTTTCCATTTATATGTATATTCCCTTGTTGCTAAAGATCCCGTTCGAGCCTTAAACAATAAACTACTTTCCTTGATATTATCATAAATTAACTCACACCAAATATTCTGTTTACTTCTATAAATATTTAAACTCTTTTTACTTTCCATACTAACTCTCCAACTCCATATTCTTTATTAATGCATCTATTCTTATATCCCATTCCTTAACACTATAACACTCAACAATTCTCCTAACACAATCATCCCACCTTTTATATAAGTATACTATTTATACTACTACTACAGCTCTGCTACCTATTGTAAGTTTGAGTAACTAATAGATATTAGTTATAGTGCTTATTAAATCCCTATTCAGTCTGTTTCTCTGTATCTCACTAGTAGCTTAAGTTTTTTATCATTGAAGTTTTAAACTGGATCTAGCCTCATTTGATTTTTTTTGGCTGTAATATATTTAAGCCAGATATTAGTCTGGTAATATAGATAAGGTCATCACTAAATAGAGATTTAATAAGCACGAAACATTTATTGATTACTCAAGCTGATAGTAGGGGACAGAGCTAGGGTGAAATGAATAGTTCTCAAAATATTAAAACCTATTTTGCACATGAAGCGCCACTTTAAAACAAACAAAAAACATCTTTTTCTTATGATAAATTCTTGATTAATGAAAAAAGCAATATATATATGTCAATGTGTTGGCACATTTTAGAAGTTCAGATATGGGTTAGTTTTACTGATTAAACAACCTGTAAATCGTCTACTGCATAGCAAAGGCTTCTTCAGTCTTCAAAGAGAAACAATGAAAGAAAAAGCACTGCTTATCAACCTTTCTAATTTATGATTGGGGAGGGTTTGAGCAGTTTTCTATTCTCTGTTCACCCTAAGATAATACGTTTATTGACTAATATTAGATAATCATCTGATTGGCTGTGGGTCAATTACTAAAGAAAATGTTTTAAGTCTGATTACAACCAAAAAACAAATTATGTTTTATATAAACCAATTCAGATTTGAACCTAGGTAATAGGTACGGCAGATCAAGAAGTGTACTATCACATATCATAAATCTCTCAAAATAAAAATAAAGCAACAAAAAAATATATTTATTGATTCAATTAGTTTTTTCGAATGCTTTTTTTTGGGAATTTAAAAAAAAAAAATTGAATAATTTCAATTACTATTTAAGCTGGATTTTTTTTCTACTCCCTCTAACTTGAGTTAGATAAGTTTTTAATGCGCGCGTTAAAAAGTACAAACTTCTGAGTACAAACCTTTTTTTTCTTTTCTGCCTTTATTAAATAAACAAACAAGCGATTGGGAGATGGTAGTTATAATTAAATGTATATTGACCTAAAATAAATAAGTATTTTTCTGAAACCGTATCATTTAACATTATTGTTAAATTAAATAAGAAATTTTGTTTGAAATTTTTAGAATATTTTTATATAGAAAAGTGCTTTTTTATTTTATTTTCAAGTAAAATCAATTTAAAATTTATGCAATAATGAAAAAAAGGGAAAAGGTGGATTTTGTGATTGGAGACAGATTAGTGTGATTGGCTAATTTAATAATTGAATTGGATTTCAGTGGCTGATCAAAAATCCATTATATTGTAATCTATTTATATTATTCTTAAATGTAATTAAAATGTAGACAAAGACTTGTAAGAAAAAAGCGAATCTGGAGCTTATACTTAATTAACTGTTCAGTGGGTGAGATCACAAACTCATTCCAGAAGGTGAATTATGCTCGACTTAAAATATTTTCTATTAATCTTTTTTCAAATCAAATTGGGTAAAATAAGCTTTCTTTTGTTTAAAATACATACTTATGACTCACGAATGTTTTCGATGACCTTTGCAGAAAATTTATGCCAAAAAATATTTCCACTACATTTTGTTTTCATTTTTAAAATGATTCTTGAATATATGCATGGCAATAAATTTTATTTTTATTAAAAGTTATTGTTGTATTTCTAAATAAATATATATTTTAATTATTATTGGTTTTTACTAAATAATAATAACTGCTATAACAAATTTGTATATGTTTAAATAGCTAATGAAAAGCTGGAGATCTGTAGTCAGTAATATAGCTAGCTGCCATGAAGTAAATGAAAATAATAAATATGGGCCTCTGGGTCTTAGGGTCCTTTAATTGTTGAACATTAAATTAAAAGTTAGTAGTGAATAAACGGTTTATAATTTAATCTGAGGTGTAACTACTATTAAGCCCAATTAAGGGTCCTTGGCATAAGAAAGTCCAGATTAAAATCTGTAACAGTTCTCACATTATGTATATATTATCTGTTGGGGGAGCCACTATCTACACTTGAAACTTGCAGGTTTATCTGAGCATAATTGATGAGATATTCTTGACTTTGTTTAAGGAGAAGCCACAACAGATCACATCACATTGCAAAAAGATGCTTTTCAATTACTTTATTATTTTTTTCATGATGAAAATAATATAAATTCATTTAAAATGTTATACATTTAAACAACAACATGAAAACAATATAATTTATTTAGAAAATGTACGTTTTAACATATAATGCAAAGTAATAAAAAAAAATACATCTATTAAAGCAATTAATCATTTTAAGTGTAATTTATTAGCAATCTCATGTTCAGTAAGGTTCACAAATGTTGTTCATAAAATATAGGTGTGTTGCATTTTTTGCCATCACATGATTTATTTTTCTCAATTTGTGGAATTATTTATTATCATTGGTAATTTAATTTCTTCCAAATGTTTATATTTGTAACAATTACTGGAGATATTTCTTTTTCCGTCGTCGTTTTTATTTGCCTTAATGTGATAACTTGTTTTTGGAATATTTTTAAACATTTTTTAATTTATTAAACATATTAATTTCAGTTTTATTGTTTAAATAAATTATATTATTTTCATGTTTTCTTAAATATTGAATTATTATTGTTATTATTATTTTCAAATATAATTATGGTTATTATGAAAAAAAATTAAACAATGCTTTTCAATTATGTTTTATTCGCCAAATGTTCATAAACGTTATATTATATTTGTGTTTTCTTTTCTTTAGTTAAACATACGGTACTTTAAATGAACAGATATTATGTTCATTACAAAAAATAAAAGTCGTCGATTAACATTCATATGCGATTGGTGATTCACTATGCGCATGCGCATAAATTTAGTATCAATTTTTTTTAAAATTATATTAATACTTTTTATGTTTCTCTGACTAAACGTGATTAATTTAAATAAATATATATTTATTTTAAACAGTTTTTACATTTTATTTTTTTCTGATTCTATTTATCATTTTAATAATTGATGCAAAATGACAAACACTGTATAATATCTTATAGCAGTATATTATATAAATCATAATATAAAAAAAAAAATGAATATCTGTTTATGCATTTCATTTATGGAAGTATTTTTCTTTAGAAGTGCAGTACTTTGCATTTTTAAAAGATAACATCACCTAGTTGTAGTTATGCAATAGTAGTTAAAATATTTATTCAGTCCATAATTAATGTATGAGAGAAATAATTTGTCATTTTGCATGGATAAGAAATAATTTTTTAAATGGATGACTTTATGGATTTACTTTGCAAAATAATTTCTTAAAAGCTTTAATGAAAACATTAATGTAGCAGTTTGAAGTTGGAGGGGGGGGGGGGTTCTGCCTAAATACACTATTATATTTGTTATAATAATTAAGAGAAAGTCTAGACTACTAGAATATAAAAATTTATAATAAAATTCATCATGGACATAATCAACTTTGTGTTAGATTTAATTATCTACCTGTGTAGTAAGCCATAGTGAGACAAGGTAAGGTAAAATCAAATAACAATTGGTAATGCTGTCTATTGTTTGTATCAGTCATAACCAGACATAAACTATATTTTGATTAAATTACATTAGGTTGAGATAAGATTGGTTCTAAGTGTTTATTCAAGGTATCCAAGTTTTGTTAAATGATTGGCAATGATAATTTCAATACCTTTAAACTTTCCAAAGCAATTTTCTTTACCTTACTATAGAATTATCTATTGTAAGCTTAGTAATAAATTGACATTAGGTGGCCAATTTCATGCTATAAGCTTGAATAGTACAGATGAGCAATGATGGCTTTTAGATGCAAAAACACATTAGTTCCAGGTTTGAATCTTATTCTTCACTGACAAAGCAAAATCCACAAATTGATTTGAGGATAGTTATATAATAGCACTATATTGTCAGATATCCATTGATTATTTAATATTTATGGTGTATGGTTCTAAAATAAGATAAAGAGAATGGACTGCTTTTGGAGACATATTAATAGGCAAGCATATAAGAATATCATGATATTCTTGTCTTTACTTTCAAATTATTGTATATATTTAGATTACAATTTTATCCCCTCCTTTAAAACTTCCTAAAATGAATTCTAGCAATATAATCAATCATCTAGATGTCATTATTTGGTTTTAGTATTGAATTTGATGACGTCTGGATGAGAGACTATTGCTGAAAATGTGTAAGAAATTTGTCAGTTCTGTGCTAACTTTCATTCAATTCTTAAATCAATATTGCAAAGAACATCGGCTAGTTTGAATTATGATTTTACTTTTTCTTTGCCTTACCTATGATTTTGGCAGAAACCCATTTAATTTCACTTTCGTACAGGTACATAATATAATGTATATGTGAACTTTGTCATTTCCAGACTAATCTGCAATATAAAAATTCCCTTCCTTTATTCAATTTGACAACTAACAAATTTATTCTCAACGAATAGTTTATGAGGTGTTTTACTTATAGCAGCATTACAAATTGAATCTTTGTCTAATACTATACCCCAATGAGTAATTTACAGTAATTTTACTATCCTGCTAATTATTTTCACTATCCTTTGAGGTTGGAAACATAAATACAGTGGTGATATTTAAATATAAATTATTAAACTGTCCAAATAACAATGTTATTTTATTATCTGATGCAGATATTTTTAAAATGCTGTGATTAATCAAACTTCAACAGATGAAGAAGTGAGGAGAGATAGAATATCAGTTTTATTAAATCATTTGTAAAATTGTTTTGAAACTTTTCTGTATTTGCTATGTTGAAATCTTGCATATAGATCAAGGCTTAAGACTATTAAATTTAGACTAGTGTCTTTTCTCTAGTTAGAATATTTTGTACACTGAGTCAACATTAAAATCTACATATAGCTGCCATATATAGAGTGAGTTAGTATTTATGATCTGATAAATGTCTAAATGATCATTATACACTAAGTTCAGTACTTGGTGCTGGCCAATAGATATTCTTGATTTGGACAGTGCTTCTTGATTTTTAACATTTAACCTGCTTCAGTAGCATAAGTTCATTAACCAACTGAAAGGTTTTATTGAGTTTCTAAAGAGTTTCAATTTGCTAGAATTTTAGCAATTTTAAATCTAAGTAATTTTTTTTAGTTCGAGACATATCTATATATAATCTTTTCAGAACCCTATCACTATTAAGATGGGGGGTATTCTTACCCAGAATAAATTTCATAACATTTTAAATTTCAATATTTGGAATTCTCCATACTAGCACTTAAAGCACTTATGTTATATTTGTGTGTTCAAAGCCAAATATTTTGTAAAAACTATTCAGCAGATTCATCCCCTCCCCCTTCATCAAAACATGGGCAAGGGGTCGATAGTGCTTCTGATGATTTTTCACCTGCTTTTAAATTATATGTGAGGATATTCAAAATTTATTAATAATATTCGCTGTGCTGGAAATTTGATGTTATTAAAATAGTTTATATATACCGTATATTAGTCATATTAAGCACTTTTTACAGCTATTTTAAAAAAACTAATAATGAGTTTAAAATGTTGCTGATTTCTCGTTTGATATTTCTTTTAAATACCAGTAGTGCATTCAGACTTTATATATAAAAACATCTGCCTCTTCTTAAGCAGTGACACTTCTGTCAACCATTACAACAATACCCGATAACCCCTCCCTGCCTTCTGATTTTCACTGAGAAGAGAAAATTTTTTCTCTTAATCATGACTTGAATCCCTCTTTTTCATTTTTTTAGATAAGAAGTATTTATCAATTCCTCATTATCAATTCCGGTGTGCTTTTAGTTATCAGATATTCTTCACGCACATATTCGTGTTTTGATGTGTTGGTATTTGCATGCATATATATAATATGCATTTCAGATACCTTCAGTTTAATAACAGTACTTTAATATAAATTACACCCGAAGTGTTATCTAAAGGCAAATATTATTTATAAAGTTTTTGAAAGTTTAATACTTTCATTTTTTAAATTTGTAAATATGTTATCTAATAACCGAAACACACAGGCTTATTATATACCTGTGTCTATATATGTAATATATAGGGTATATGAGCACAGACTTTCACACAACCCACCACTCTCCACACTATCTCATAACACTGATACACCTGAACACATATATGTTGAACAGATAAATAATCACCAGTATACGTATTTCATAATATAATATAATTATAATATTATTATAATTTTGTCTTTAAACAAATTTCACATGACTGGATCACATCCAGTATGGATGCATACATGCGAGGCCAATAAAATAACCTACGCAGAGCATATTCTACTTTCCTAGGGCCATAATATAATAATATTATAATATTAATTATAATATTAATAATAATAATATAATTATAATATTAATAATAATTATAATAATATTATAATATCAGTGTTATTAGATAGATATTAAATATTAATAATTATAATAATACACGTATTTCATGCTAAACCAGCAATCATCAGTTGGCCCAGATTACCATCTCTACACATATATGCTATATATATATATATATGTGTTCAGGTGTATCAGTGTTGTGAGATAGTGTGGAGAGTGGTGGGTCGGGTGAAAGTCTGTTCTCATATACCCTATATATTAAATATGTTATGTATTTATTACTCGAGCAGCTATCTATCTTCGGCATTGGTGTCTTACCTTTTTTCTTTTTGAAAATGGTCAAGTTCAGTAGCTGTTTCAAGATTCATCCGCAATAATTTCTATAGCTTACTATATTTTGATACATGCTGAATAACTATTGTTTGACAACAAAATAATAACATCATTGGTTACTATGAGTTATCATAACCTTCACATAACATTTGAATATCTGAAGTAACAAAAATTGAACTGTGATTCATAGATTTTGAGTTCTAAAATCTATCACTCCTGTCATTTCAGTAAACCATGAAAACACTGTTGTTTGATTAGGATGCATTTTACTGAATGGAAAAATGTGCAGATCACTATATCTCATTTGTTGATAGAGTACTGCTTGCAGATAAAAAAATAAAAAAAACTTTACATAAAGTTAATTAAAATTAATGCAATTTGGAAAAAAATATTGGATGAGAATAAAAATCAAGTATAATTAAAGCAATGAAGCTATATAGAAATAAAAAAGGACTAAGAGGAGTTAATAGATTGAAAAGCAATATCAATAAAGTTCTGCTTAGATAATGAAAAGTAGTGACAAAGAATGATGTTTATGATTAAACAGCTTTTAATAAAAGTTTGTTTTACTATCATTAGTTATTTATCAAAAGGCAGATTTTTCATAACAAACTAGATCACCTTTTCCAATCTTCACAGTTCTTGCTCTTCCTCCTGAAAACTCTTAGCTATTTTCTTCCTTAAGATCATCAATTAAGTTTATTCTTCTCCTACTTTCTTTTTTCACATCCTTTACATGTCTTTTATAATATTTCAAAAATAATCTTTTACTTACTTATCTTTGCAACTTATGTTTTCAATTTTCTTTAAATCCATATCTCTAAAAACTCTTTTTATCATCATTTTTTATAACTATTAATATATAAAATTATATACTTAAACTGAAATATTGGAAAAAGATTTCAATTTTCTACTTTATTTAACCATTGCCACAGCTCTAATTTTTTAAATATTGCTTGTATTATTATGTGATTCTAAATTATATTTACTTTGCTTTTTTTTACTTATTGACTATAAAATCATTACAAATGAGTGTTAAGAAAAGGTCTTATTATGTAAACAATGTCCCAAAAATTTAAAAGCATTAGCATACACTATAACATTTTGTTTAATGTTTATTCTAAATCCTTTCTTCTTGCTGTTTATTTGCATTGCTTTACTTTTATTTGCGTAAATTTCATTTTAAACTTTCTACAAGCTACTATAAATCCTTCATAATCTTTTTCTAATCTTAATCTCACTTTCTGCAAGTATGTCATTAGTAAATCTGTTACATTAAAATCCTCCCACTTCTCAATGCTAATTCCATCCTTATTAAAACATTTGTTAAACAATGTATAACTAAAGTATGAAATAAATAACTCTTTACCTTACACTTCGTAATGTGTTTATCTTTTCATAAGAAAACCATTAATTTCATAAATATCTTCTGATCAATGTACTCAATAAACATCACATGATCACCATTTTCTATGCTTGCTCATAACTGTTATCAAAACAGGCAAAACTCTATATCTACAGTTATGAGCAAGCATAGGAAATGGTGATCATGTGATGTTTATTGGCTTAAAACCAATTCTGTCTAATAGGATAGTGGTGGCTATTGTTATTAAAGAATGAAAGTCACCAAAATGTATAGGTATTGAACTGAGTTCAGACCTATATGACTATATAAGATAATGAGCTTGGATTTGAAAATATTACGGTGTTTTCAATTTAAGTCTCATAGTTTTGTAGTTAAGTAGAGATAAAATGTGGCTTCTGGAGGGTTGCATTAGATCCTAAGATCTAGGTGAGGTGCTCTCAGATCCAAGGCTCTTCACTGATGAAGGCCACAAGCCAGAAATTAGTCTGGGGATATTGTATGAGTAGGCACTAGATGGAGATTTTATGCAAAAGTCTTTTGGCATCCATTGATTACTCTGGCTTGCACTGAGTGGCAATATGTATAGAGAGTTTTGCCTGTTTTGATCAATGTACTCAACAAAGTAATTCCATTCAATTAATCAAATTCCCATCATACTTTTCAAAAATTCAATTAGATTATCCTTCAATATCTCATGATTTTAATATATAGGGGATATGAGCACAGACTTTCACATGACCCACCACTCTCCCCACTATCTCATAACACTGATACACTTGAACACACATATTTTGAAAAGATAAATAATCACCAATATACATATTTCATGCTATCAGCGATCATCAGTTGGTCCAGATTACCATCTCCACACATATATGCTGTAAGTGCTCAGATATATATTAAGTTAGCCAAACCTCATACCTTAATGGACAGGCTTCAATCTACTCCACACTCCAACTCTTCAACTGTCCATCCAATTGAAAATCTGATGATGGAACACTCGGCCACCCTGAGGCCAAGATTCTTGTCACACCCATGTTGACCTAAAGTCAATCTGACCCCTCATGTACAGAACGTAATCCATTTAATACATATACAAGGGATGGGCAGACATCTCTACTATGTAATAACTGAAACACACAGGCTTATTATATACCCGTGTTTATATATGTAATATATAGAGTATATGAGCACAGACTTTCACATGACCCACCATTCTCCCCACTATCTCATAACACTGATACACTTGAACACACATATGTTGAAAAGATAAATAATCACCAATATGTGTATTTCATGCTAAACCTTTGAGTGTTCCATCATCAGATTTTCAATTGGATGGATGGTTGAAGAGTTGGAGTGTGGAGTAGATTGAAGCCTGTCCATTAAAGTATGAGGTTTGGCTATCTTAATATATATATATATATATATATATGAGCACTTACAGCATATATGTGTGGAGATGGTAATCTGGACCAACTGATGATTGCTAGTTTAGCATGAAATATGGATATTGGTGATTATTTATCTTTTCAACATATGTATGTTCAAGTGTATCAGTGTTATGAGATAGTGGGGAGAGTGGTGGGTCATGTGAAAGTCTGTGCTCATATACCCTATTACATATATAAACACAGGTATATAATAAGCCTGTGTGTTTCAGTTATCTCATGATTTTATAACTTTGTTTTTTATTATTGCACAATTAATTCAAAGAAATGGGTTGTGTACTCATTTCTATTTGTTTATCATCAATTTTAAATATTTCGAATATGACTTATAACACATTGCAAGAGATTTATTAAATATTGTTTGGAAATATCTATTAAGTAAAGAGTTGGTCAATACAAATTAAATGTGTTCAACTACTTTATGTGCAAAAATATAAGAAATTATTTATTTTTAAAAATTAAACCTTACTTGCTATTATTTTATTATGTTAAAAGCATAAAAATATGATTTACATTAGACATATGTAATATTAAATACGCTTAACGTATATAGTGAAATTAAATTCAACGATTATATTAATAATTAATATTTCTTAAGGCTAAGCGCTTTCAGAGCTTACACTCATATTCATAGCCTTTTAACGTAGTAATTTATGCAAATGTATGCAAGCTTATGTGGTGTACAAGTTGGCATGCCCTCAGGCAAACTGCGGCGCAGTATACTATGGTGAGACTCGGGCCACTATAAACAACAGAGTGGCTCAGCATAAATACTTATACAAAAGAGTATTAAGAAGAAACGAAGGCAGCTCAGTATTTGTGGACCACCAAAATGAGGCTAATCATGAGTTTGAACCTGCAAATGCTAGGATAATTGCAACTGAAAGAAATGACATCAAAAGGAAGGTTAAAGAAGCATTGTATATATCAAAAGATTTGAAAGCAATAAACAGGAGAGACACATGCTTTTCCATTTCAAAGAGATGGACAATATAAATAAGCTTGCATACATTTGCATAAATTACTACGTTAAAAGGCTATGAATATGAGTGTAAGCTCTGAAAGCGCTTAGTCTTAAGAAATATTAATTATTAATATAATCGTTGAATTTAATTTCACTATATACGTTAAGCGTATTTAATATTACATAGTTATCAATAGTGAAGAAAAAATCGGATATTAGACATATGTATATATAAGTGCCAAACTTTTTATACTTATTTTTTGACATCATTCATTTTGGGATTAATATATTAATCATTAATTAGACCACAGATTAATATATTATTACTAACTCAGGGATCATTTATCTTTTTTCTGATATTTCTACTCTTACACTTCACAAGTGCTGGAATGAAGATTTAAATATATCTAAAGAAGATAATATACATAGAAAAAAAATGAAATTGATTAGTGATACCACCTGATTGTGCGTCCAATATTTCTTCAATTTTATCTTTTCTTTCATGTTCAAATGATTTTATGTCAATTTCGGCATGCATTCTAGTTCATTTTTGTGGTGTAAGTTTGAAATTTTTAATACTTTAGAAAAGATAATTATTAGTGGAAGATTTTGGCACATGATTATGTTAAGGTATTTGCAGCCCATTAGATGACACAGACAAAAATAAATTCATTATATTAGTGATTTATATAAACCATCCATAAAAGAAGTTAATTAGTTTCAAATTTATGTGTTTATGATTTTACCAATTTATTTCCCATGTTTTATCTTAGTAATTAATAAATGTATTATGTTTATTTAAATTTTCCTAGCGTTTGATGTCTGTCATCTATCAATCAATCATTTATTTGCTGAAAATCTCCTGTTCTGAGCTAAACTAGTCTAATAATCATTCATTAAAAATTGAATTAGTTTAGTCACACATCATTCACACATATTCTTACTTCCCAATAAATTTTTCAGACTGTATAGAAGTCTGGTAGCACCCTCAAGGTTGGAAGGTGTGTGCAGTAACTGGTGCAATATATATAAATACAAAATAAAGTTAATGTATATTTTGTGTAAAAAAATTATGTAATACAATTATTATTTTTTAATTCTGAAGAAGACTGCTAGACAATCAAAATAGTAAGAGCAATTTATAAAATATTTTGAAGAGTTCATAGAAAGAGTATAATTGTTAAAGATTTATATTTATTTTCAATTTTGTATTCGTGTGTCACTAAATGTAATAAATAATAAAAAATAAAAATAGTTTTTAAGAGTAAGAAATGTATCTATGATTTCTTATATCACAGTTTTATAGACGTAAGGCTATACAGTCATAAAAATATATTACTTTATTGCATTTGTGAGTGAAAAAGTCTGTATTCATGTAAAAATGATAGTCACATAACAGAAGGGGTTTGATCTCTAATCTATTATTATTGAGTTATATTATTAT
This sequence comes from Epiperipatus broadwayi, assembly GCA_028023455.1. Taxonomy (NCBI): domain Eukaryota; kingdom Metazoa; phylum Onychophora; class Udeonychophora; order Euonychophora; family Peripatidae; genus Epiperipatus; species Epiperipatus broadwayi. Next base: position 8,892,706 of record JAQFVV010000022.1, read on the forward strand.
TTAATAATTTACAAAATATAACTTTAAAAAAAAAGATAAATGGTCTCCAATATATGTATTTTGTGCTGAACCAGCACTCATCCTTTAGTCTGGGTCATCATTTCCCACACATATATATAATCAATACTCGGTTTATATTAAGTTAGCAAATATTCATACTTCAATGAACCGGCTTCAATCTACTCCACCCTCCTATTCTTCAGCAATCCATATCATTGATAGATAACTGAAGAAAGCTTAAAAATCTGTGTTTATATGTATTCATATATATATATAATTATGATCATTATCTGATCTACAGTCTACATAAAAACTCAGTAAATAAAAGAACTTATTTTTTCATTTATATATAGGTAATTTTAATACTAGTTAACATTGTGAATTTCTTAGCCAGATAATTTAAATGCAGGCTATTGATTATTATTACATACTTGATTTATAGATAAATAATTATAAAAATATACATTGAACTCTGAAATCAAGTGGGAGAGGTTAAATTATGATATACCATTCCATTTAATAGTGTCTAAAACTTTGATCGTTTTTATAATCATCTATAGATCTATGTTTGTGTTTATGTTCCAGCTTCATACTACAAAATGTTTTAATTACTTTGATAAATTTTTAACTTTTATTAATTGTAACATTTGGAAAATTGTTATTGTGAAATTCAATTCAATGAAGTTTTAGTTTGAGGTTCATGCATACCCATGGTAAATTCAGGTTCGATTGTAGAAATATTAAAGATGTGTAAAGTTGAAATATTGAAAGATTAAGTTGAAGTTAAACGTTACTTTTAGAAAATACTACTTATTTATACATACAGATAGACGAATATTAGTACGGGTATTGTTTTCCGAGAAAAATTGCAGTGTTTGAATTCATATAATTTGAAATTATAATTGTATGTAAAATGAGATAATTAATAAGGATAAAAAACAATTAAATACAAGTTATTTATGTAATAACAAAACAAAATGTATTTTTTTTAAATTTTATTTCAAATAGAGAAAAAGAGCAATTTAATAAATAAAATAATATTGAAAATTATTTTTATAAAAAGACATGACTATTTAAAAATGTTTAGGGTTCCCAAAAGCAGAAATAAATTCACAGATTATTTAAAATCTATTTTTTTCAAACTATCTATAATTATGTATGGAAAACATAGTATTCTTAAGAAAAATATAGACTTGTCAAATAAAATTTATTACTTTCTTTGAAAAGTTAAGTCATGGATTTATGCAGGTAGAGAGTAGCTGTTCAGATTCCAAAACTGATGCTGATTAAAAGCATAAAAGTATTTGAAGAATTCATACCTGCCAAATAATAAAACTGCTGCTACAATTTTTTTAAAATTAAAGGAATATCACCTCCAATAAGTAGTTACTATATGTATACATGTCTATGTGTAAGTATGTATATTACAAATGTATGTAGGTCACTTATATATACATTTATATAATTAAATTATTATATAGGTGCTATATGCAACTTTTCTCTTTATATGTACATATATGTAACAGTCAAACGATGATCTCCAGATACTATATAATGGAATTGCCCTCTAGATGCCGTATTTAACAACTTTTACAATAAGAAAGTGGCCATTTCTACAAGTCACTGAAATATGTTTCAAATGTCAAAACATTTAATGTCTATATATGTATTTTTATTGTATGGGTGTATATTTACATGCATAATTAATATATATTAAGTATATATTTTTGTTTGAAATTAGTAATCTAAAAATGAATAACTTTAAATGCATTCTAACATTTTTATATTAAAGGACAATTAGCTTTATTATGTCATCATTCATAAATAATTTGTTTTAATTCTGCGTATTTTATTACTTTCAAAATTAAAACTTTATTTAAACTTTAGAGTAGATACAAGAGAAATCAATAATAGCGTAAAATTAGGTCAATAAAGAAAGTTTTGATGAATACATATAAATGTGGTATGCAAACCATATATATAGAAAAATCAAAAGTTGTGTTAGATCAATAACATAGTCTCAAGAGCTGTATAAGAAAATTATGTTAGGCAAATTAATGCAAGTATGAAAGAAACATAAATAAATAAATAAAAATATTTTATGTTAATAATTTGAGCAAGGATTATATTGTTTAAACTAGAATTTGGATTTTATTGGGAAAGGAGAGGTCAATTTAGTGTTCGCATATTAGTGATAAATAACTTTGCTATGTCTGATTTTGAATATATATACTTCAAGTAAATTTTTACTATATTTCGGATAGATAAAATAAATATTTTTAACTTTTACGATAAAATGACTTCCGGGAGGGATCCCCCCCCCCTCCACACACACACAATTTAAAATAATAATAAGAGTTATTCAAATAATTTATTTAACTTACATGTTAGAGTAGGCTAAGAATATTTCCCCCTTTTCTTACGTCAATAATTCTTATGGTGTTATTAAGAATTAGTTTTAACAATTTTGATTCAGTAAATGGGAAAAGAAAATGGCTGCAAATTTAATAAAATGTTATATATAATAGCCATGACCTTCGCACATAATTCTGACAACAAGAAATGACATTTCTCTCTCAAGAGAAGCAAGAAATGTGAAGAAAACAGTGCCATTTCAGTAAATAAGAAATCTGTCATTTTCTATTTATCATGCAATTTTTTTTAAATTGCTATTACTAAAATTCTTAGAAAAATACCTTTGATTATTTATTTCTAAAGATGTCGACAATATTTTATAATTCTTTTATCAAGGTAGAATATAAATATAATTTGTTTAATATCATTTATATATGGTGTACTTAAAATAGAATGGTATTAAACCTCGTTCATTAAAGATCTATGAAGTCAGGTAAAAAGCCAAGGCAATGGAATGCTACAGTGAAGAGATAAATAACCCTTATGCAACCATATGTCTAATATCCTGAGTGGTTTAGTGCTGTTGTAGAATGGAGATTTTAAAAAGGTCCACTGATCACTGTGACACTTCATCATGTCATATGTATGATTTAAATGCAATAATAAAGTGGCAGATTCTCAATCTCGAGGTCCATAGATTATTGTTTAATCTGGCACTTCTGTGTGGTGCCTGTGAGATGCTAGAACTCAAAGTATATGGATAACTGTTTAATCTGCCATTTTGTTGAATGGTCTATGTAGTTTAGTGCAATGGAAAAGTGGTCCCTGAATTTCTGTTCAATTTGGTGCTTCAGAGTAACTTTTGGGACTCCAAAGTTCAAGGTCTATGTATCATTGTTTTTCTGGAACTTCAGTGTGTGGCTTATGTAACTGAGAGCAGTAACAGAGTGACAGTCTGTAGAGATCAAACTCTCAGTGTTTCTTATTCAATATGACACTTAAATAAATAATAATAATAATAATAATAATAATTATTATTATTATTATTATTATTATTATTATTATTATTATTATTATTATTATTATTATTATTATTGCTAGTCACTTAGGAGATCATGTGATATTTAAGCACCAATGTGGAAAAATGTAATTAGCTAAAGTTTTTTTTCTTAAAACTTTATTTACTTAAATATAAATCCATGAACTTTTTTTTATAACTGTGCTTAATAATATTTATTTATTATTAGTGGTTGTTTGTTATTACTTGATATTAATAAATGACATTAAATTATTATACAAATGTTTGCGCATGCGTGTATTAATTTCTCTCTTTATATACACTTATATTAATTGCTAAAAACATCGACTACAGATCCGATTAGAACAGTAGACTCAAGAACATTACTCGAGGAAAATAGAAAAACATCCCCATTTGATCAGTTTAGTTCAGACTGCCACTTGTGTATGTGATGTGATACTTTTGATCAATCGACCATGTCATTGTTTTTATTGTGAAACTTGGAAATGTTAAAATAATTTGTGTTAAAAAAGTAATGGCATAACTATCATCAACAATAACTAAGTATTGTGCTTTAACTATAACAGGATTATATTGCTATAAAATCTCAAACGGCTTTCAAATAAAGAGCATACATTCAATAAGATTTACAGAATCTTTAAGATTAGTTCAAGGCTAAATGTTATGATAGCGTTTTATTAAATGAATTCAAGTAATGATGAATATTGTTTTGTTGCTTGAATAAAATATATTGCACCAGCTGATATTAACATGCATAATTAATAAACATTAAACTAGTGGAAACTCTTCATACAGCAGTGCCAACCAGTGCAAGCCATAGTAACCAATGAATGCTAGAAGGTTCGTGCATCAAAATCCCTATCTAGTGCCTACTCATCCAATATTCCCAGCTTGTGTAAGCATAAGAAATAATGATCACATGATGTTTAAGCATTAAACTATTTTACTAAATGCAAAATAAAAATCTTAAATGACTCAAGTTATTTAGAACCAAGTATACAGACTAGCATAAAATGTACATATTGGGTTCTTGTTTTATAGATAAATTGATAACAGATTTATATATATTTGAAAGAAAAGCTTTTAATAGATGTGTTTTATCTGTTCCTACATATGATATTGCAATTTGGTTGCTTGTCAGAAGAGTAGTACAAAACTGCAGATTGCACAATGAAGTATGGAGATATATATATTATAATGGGAAGTCAGGTTTAAACCATCATTGATCTGAGAAAGTAAAAAATATATATAAAATTTAATATTATAGGAATGAGCATGGCTAATCACTCTAAGAGTTTAGTCCAGTTAACTCACCAGCATTATAAATACATATAAGCAATACTCATTCATCATTATGAATGATTAACAATAAAAATAAATCAAGTCAATCTAGTGACTGGATTTAAAATGAGTATTATAGACCAGGCTTAGTTAGACCTTGCCAATTTGGGACAATTATTTAAACATAATTTGGGTGCACAAACTAAGTTCTCATTCATCAGAATATATAACCAGAAAAATAATGCTGGGACATTAAAACATGCTGATTATCATCAATGCTCTGGACATTTAGTACCATTAATGTACTGACCAACTATAAACTTAATTTCTAATAGAGACTAAACTAAATAAAATGTTGTGCATGGACTTTAAAGAATATACTCTTCACACCAACAAGGATGTCATCATCATCATCATCATTGGGAATATCATCACCATTGGATGCTCTTACACTAATATACATCCCCTTTTATATATACCATTATGCAACAAATTTAGCTCAGACAACATAAGCTCTATAACTGTTACTATGATCAAGAGATGATGCAACATATAATACTCTAAAACTTTAAAATTGAATTTACTGGAATAATTTTAACAATGGAATATAAGTTTATTAATAACAATAAAAATGACATTAAGATCTTTAGAATATGGCTATACCCATAAAAGTCTTCTGATTTTGATTAATATAGCACAGTAAAAACTCACATTGTGATTTACAATACTTCATAACTGGTTTACATAAAACACATTACATATATATATATGTAACTCTATAAATAAATATTTGAAAATACAGTAATTAAAAGTCAATAAAAATTATATGTATAAATGTATAAAGGAGGATAAAGGTTTACGGATGTGCTTGTTACTAAAATCGGATTATGAAAATAAAGTTAGTACTCAAATGAGTTTACTCAATTTTACAAAGGTTAATAAAGTAAATATTGAAAGTTTACGAGTTCAATTTATTAATAACATTTAAAAAAAAGCTAAAAATAATGTAATTGATAATTCTACTTATTATATGATTTATCCCTTGGCTGCAGTATGTCCTAGAATATTTTCAAATATAAAATTGCATAAAGAAAAAGAACCACTACGATTAATGATTGATTTTGGGGGTGCATTTTATTATGAAACATGTAAATTAATTGAGAAAATGTTACAGGAAATTCTTGGTTTTGGTTTGTTTACAATACGTTCATCATACGTTCATCATTTGATTTCGTTAGTAAAATTAATAATGTTGTTATTAATAATTATGATGTAATTTGTACCTTTGATGTAAGTGAAATGTATGGATCAATTGACAGAATGACTTCTATTGAATTAATTAATAATACATTAAAGTTAAAAAATGTTAACATTAAAATAATAAATTTTATTGTTGAAACATTAAGCTTTATTGATAGAAACATTTATGCAATTTTTAAGCACGAATTTTATAAAATGAATAATGGGTGGACGATGGGTCTTCCTACAGTTGCCCAAATATGTAATTTTGTTATATCTACATATGAAGAAAATATTTTTAAAAAGGATCATTATCAGAAAGATATTATTTTATACAGTCGATATGTAGATGTTTTTGTTTGTGGAAAGCCAAATGCTATTAATGATTTGTTTAATGAATTAAATAATATAAAGGGTTTAAAATGGATTAAAACAGAAGAAAATTCAATGTGTGTTCAATTTTTGGATCTCAAAATTACTAGAAATAAGGATAAACTGGATTACTATATGACTCTTAAACCAATAGCAAAAAGAGGATATATTCCATATGAATCAAAAGTACCAATGTCACATAAAATGGCAGGTTTGAAGTCCTTTTTATTTAGAAATGATAACCTTTGTAAATATGCATCAGATAAAACTAAAAATATTGAAGTTTATTGTAATGAGTTATTAAATGTTGGATACAATTATGATTGTGTATATTATACTGTTAAAAATTTTACTTCTAAATATAAAAATATTAATAATAATGTTAATTTTTCTGATAAAAAGTTGTGGATATCAATACCATATATATCGAATCAACAGGCAAGTTTCATTAAAAAAATTTATAAAGAAATATGCGATATAGCATTTTAGCACCCCTACATTAAATAAATTAATAAACAATTCAAAAGATAAAACTTTATTGACAAACAGAAATTGTATCATTTACAAATGGACATGTAGGTGTGGTAGTGAATATATAGGTGAATCGAGGTGCACATTGGAAAAAAGAACAAAAGAGCACATATTATTGTTTAAAAGGGTTCAAAATATGAAACAAAATTTTAAAAATAGTGAGAATTTATCTGCTTCTGTTTTTTATGACCATAATAAATCATGTATATATGGTTTTGATTTTGATTATAACAATGTAAAAATATTGGAAACTGAAAGAAATAACAATAAAAGAAAAATTAAAGAGGCGATGTTAATATATAAATACAAGCAAAATTTAATTAATCAGCAAGCAGCAAACATTAAGATAACAGAATTATGGGAAAGTTGACATTTTAAATGTGATAGTTGACAAAGCTACAACGTAGTGAAAGCACTTCTAAGTTATAGTTATACATATAATTTTTATTGACTTTTAATTACTGTATTTTCAAATATTTATTTATAGAGTTACGTATATTATTTTGAAGAAATACAGACATTGATTTGTAATATTATATATATATATCAGTACACAAATGCACGGGATACTATACAATGAATATATTTCAATTGACATTTAACAAAATTTAAAAAATGATTAAATTTTGCATATGTGTTTACTTAACACTCATTGATTTATATGCACACTGACATGTGACATAATAATTTCTGAAAATGTTTGGCATGCCATAAAATATAAATACATGATTAAAATTTACCTATATGTATCAATTAGTATAAAAACAAAATTTAATTTACTACATTGATAATTACCTATATGTTCCAATATACAACACCTATATATGTCCACACACAGACATGTGGTACAATTTAAAAAATGAACATGTTTGAATTGTCATAAAATAATACAATAAATAATTAAAATTTACCTATACATGTCTATCTGCCATGAATTGGTATTTGCACACAGATATGTAGTACAATTAATGAATATATTTCAATCATATAAAATGCAATAAATGATTAAAATTTATCTGTACTAGGTTTACATAAAACACACACACACATATATATATATATATACCCACACAGATGCACAGTATCATAAAAATGAACATATTTGAATGGTCATTTAATAAAACTAAAAAATGATTTGATATAAATACCCCAATTTAGGTTTATTTAATCATATATTTATATCATCTCACTGATATGTTAACATATTGTCAAAATAATTAAATGATTATTAAAAATATATTTTCACAATTAAATCTTTGTTGAAAGTATATAAAAATCCATTTGTTATTTTAATAAATTTTTCTCTTTATTGATTACAGTTTTCTTTAAAAAACAAAATACTATCAATTCATTGACACTATAATAGTCTCAAACAGGTCACTGTTGATTAAAATTTATAAAGGTCTTTACATTTAAAATATAAATTTTAAATGTCCCCCTTTTTTAACAAACAATTTAAAATAATATTCTTTATATATATATATATATATATCACAGAAACAATTTAAATAATATTCTTTATATATATATATATATATATCACAGATCACTCTTAACTAATTATAACATCTTCAAATTTAAAATATAGATTTTAAATGTTTTTTCCTCCAATAAACAGTTTAAAATAATATCATTCTATATACATCTATCTCTTTTAACCTTTGTGCTGATACTTACAAGATGTTTTGTGGGTGATTGACGTCACTCTAATTCCGTCATTTTTAATGCTAAGATAGACATTATACACTTATTAGATAGGTTGTTAAAAGTTCTGCAAGATGCTGCCCTCTCTTGAATTATTTTACAAGTAAAAAATCAATAAAACTGGTGGTAAAGCTTATGAAAGAAGAAAGCTTGTCAGTGATTGGCTCTTAGACTTCAAAGACAATCTGATTGGCTGGCAAGGACAAAGAAACCGCATAATCAAAGAAAAACGCTAAGATTTTCAATTCGAAAATGATAAACAAATATTTTAGACAATTATAAAAGTATTTTCTGACCAATTATAATTATTTTACTAAATAATATTTTAAAAAAATATTTAAGATTTTAGTAAAAATATTTAAGATTTTAGCAAAAAAATATTTACTTTTCCGTAAAGTAAACCTGAAAAAAAAAATTTCCGTCAGCAACTCTTTTTAATTCATTACTAAGTTTAGCTTTTAATTTGCCACTATGGAATATTTCTACAATAAACAAATAGAAATTTATTTTTGAAAGAACTTTTGTTCACTTTCATAACCTAACAAATTATTAATATACTTTTTACAAATGAATCTAAAGTGAATATGATATTAAAGGTGAATATATTTTGACAATTGACTTTGTCTTGGCCAATTAAAAGTTTTGATTTTTAACTCACTCGGGCCAATAATATAATTAGCGGTCAAAAGGTTAAAATGTAATTTAACCCTTTTCTAGGGTTCAACACGCATTCACATCAGTGGCTTCAAATCACTCAAAATCTGTCACTTTTTGAGTTACAGTGATGATTTTATGCTTGTTTGAAAGCTTAGAAAACGTCCCATAAGATGCTGCCCTCTCTTGAATTATTTTACAAGTAAAAATTCAATAATAGGGATGTTTTAGTCTAACAAAAGAAGCAAGCCATACATTCTCAACACTGATTGGCTGAGGCCATCCATTCTCAATGCTGATTGGCTGATAAATATTTTTCACTGCTGAAAATGAAAATATATGTTTTAGAGTGTTTTTTTATTATTTTTTTGTACATATTATAAATTATTTTCATAAAATCTGCTGAAAATATAGTTATTTTACAAAAGTAGTAATGTTTTATTAAAAAATTGTATACTTTACATGATCATAAATTGAAAAAGAAACCAGAGATAGCAACAATTTTGACATCCTGTCAAGAGTTTAGATTGTCCCAAGCTGTTTATTTGATTTTCAAACAAAGATTAATGTTTTAGAATATTTTTCTGGCATTTATTTACATATTATAAAGTATTTTGGTTAAAATATGCTGAAAATATAACTATTTTTAGAAAAATGCTAAGATTTTACTAAAAAATTCTTAACTTTTTTAACCTAATGTAAATATAGGCGGGACATAATGATGTTTACACTTTTTGTAATTTGCTACAATCTTTTTTTGATTTTTCTGCTATTGAATATTTTTATAATTACAAATAAAAATATATTTTTGAAAAAACTTTCGTTTAATTTCATAACCTTACAAATAATTAATATAGTTTTTGCAAATGAAACTAAAATTAATATAATATTAAAAGATTAATATATTTCTATCAGTGAGTTTGTGAATTAACCAATTAAAAGTTCAGAGTTTTACCTCATTTGGCCAATAAATAAATTGACCAAATAAAAGGTTAACTGAATTATTTGAAACAACCTACCAGCTATATTTTAAATAAATATGACACAATACACTTACCTGTGATTCCTTGCATATAGATAAAGCAGCATATGTATAACTAATTCTTCATCAACTGATGAATTCTCTTGATGGGATTGTGATTGTCATCATCGGAAAAGGTATAATCAAGTAACTGTTGACATTCAATAAGTTCCATCTAGATTTCAGGCAAGCCAACCATTTTCTAAAACACATTTGTGGTGGTTAATGAACTCAGAATGTGAGTCATGCTTTCTTATGGATCAAAACTCCTTTGTAGTGAACTATAGAACAGCTGGACATCCCTCTTTGTCTTCTGGTAGATCTTTATGGGAGGACTGTAAACTCTCCAAGTACCAACTACTCTTCTCTAACCTCTAGGAAAAATCAACTACTGCATCTTTTATATCCACTCTTTTTATAGTAGGGTGGGAGTGACAAAATATATTAAGAACCATTTTTATCTTTTTAATCTTTTCAAATCACTTTTAACTAAAAGCTGCTTTTGGAATTTTATCAAAGTATAATCTATAAAGATTTTGCTTAAAAGAAAAGATTTCTAGAACAAATAATGGATTTTTATAATTATCAGGAAATACGCTCATTTGTAATTTTAAAATCAGAATTTAATAAAAATATTTATTTAGACTTTGTTTTATTTATAATAAAATTTTATTTTAAATCCAAAATTATTTAACACCTTGCTGCGATTTTATTTTAGAAAAATGAAAAATTTTATCTGTGTTTATTTCTACTTTTCTTTCAACTATATATATTTGTACACACACACACTAGGTTATTGTGTGCCATGTAACATCACTGGTATTCTGATAAATGCCGTTTATACAATCATTATTTTTGTACATCCTAAGAAAGACTATCCAAAGTTTTTGTTTGGTCAGTATCTTCTGATCCAGTTAAATATAAGTCTGTTAAATGGTCCATAGAATGAATGTAATAAAGGCAACTTCAGGACAGAATTCACAGTTCAATAAATCATAACCATAATTTTGCTTAATAGATATATAAAATGATGAATAACTTTTATTTTTAGTTTTTAATTTGTTGTAACTTTAATTTTGCCACTTATATAAATTTCAGTATCACATACTGAAATATCCACATGGATTATGGTAATAAAAAATCTTTTATATTTATCTTTTGGTTTAATAGCTTTAAAATTATCACAGGAACCAGTTCCTGTTACTAGATTTTTAGACTTGCATTTTTTAATATGTAATGACTTTTTTTTTAATAATCAACTAAAACAAAGTCAGTAATATCATTTTCACAAATTTTAGTATTTTTAAAATCCATATTATCACTATAATTATCCTTCAAGATTGCTAATTTTTATCTTTAAAGTTTCAACATTCTGCTTATTCATATACACATTTTGTTTACTTGTCTCCAAATAAGAAACAGATTTTGATCTTTTAATATTCTTTTTAATTTCATCATTTATAATAATATCTTTATTTATGTTATCATTCAATATAATATTATTTCCTGGAATAATACCTTCAATGATACATTTATTTTTTATCAATCATTATATCATCACATGACTGAGATAAAGAATTATCTGTATCAATACTTTGATTCAAAAAAATGGAATGATTAATCTCACTCATTTTTGAATTTGTCTGCAGGGTATTTAACAAAATATCCTTATTCTGTTTGCACAAAAGAAAAAATTGTTGCTTTATTTGTTTCATAACTGAAAAGTAGTTATAATTTTTTTTATAAATAATAGATTTTAAAAATATGTTTTCCTGAGTCAATCCTTCCATTTTCTGTGTCAGCTGATCAACTTTTAAAGTTAAATTAATTAAGACAGGAAATATTTTATCATAACCATTTTGACAATTACTATTTCCCAAGAAGTTTTCAAAAAGAGTATCAAAGTTATTGTTTGTTTTTTTATATGTCAAAGCATTGACCGGGAAGCGAACCGGCCTGGTTGCTTGGAAGGCAGTTATGCTAATCGCTAGGCCACCAACGTTTGGAAAATTACACATATAACGAGTGAAAGAATTATTTTCAGCCAATATCTGTAAATTAATGTTTTTAAGTTTAAATTCATTCAATGTAAAAACTATGTTCACATCCATTGCAAGCAATAATTAATTGATTACAATTAATTTGTTTATACACTTACCATGATATTTTTCTTCCATATTTATATTTTGGTAAAGGTGGGCTCTATTAAGTTTTTCAAACAAAATATGACAACATATTTTAAGATACTTGTTCCATTAAAAACATAAGAAGAAATGTTGTTCTTCTTTATTTCAATACAATTCTGATAAAATCTATTACTATAATTTCCACCATGAGGAATAAACTGTTTTTTATAAAACTGTTTAGGGCAATAAAATGTGTTTTTGGTGAGCAGAGATATAACATGACATTAAACATAATTTGAGAGGTCTTCTCCATTGAAAATCCACAAACATTAATAAGGGTACATACATTTGTAAATATTGTCTATCTTTCATATGGTTTCAGTACATAGTCATTGGCTTAGTAAATCAAATGCAGCCACTCAGGATTACAGAATATAATTTTATTTTAGAATAACTGCTGTACATTGATTCAAGTAAATATTAAATATGGAAAAAGTTGAATGGTTACTAAAATTCAAATAAAAGTGATTCAATTCAAATATAATATAATGATGCTAACCAAATGTCTAAAAATATGATGATGATTTGAATCCTAGCACTGAGGATTTAAACTAAGTACAAGTTTTCCTAAAAGTATTTAAAATTTATTTTCTAGTTTCAATAATAAAAAAAAGTGAAACTTTAAGGCAACAAACCTTCTGAATAGAAAGTTTACTTTTGGAAAACTTATTAACACCTTATCATTATCATTTCAATTATTACTGCCATCTCTGCATGCCCCCAAGTGGATTGCATGATTTCTCAGGGTCGTGGATATTACTAGTATATTGGATGTTAAAAGCATAATTGAGTTCAAAAAGAAAACACAAACTAAATGAATTAATAATAAAAAAAATATTAACAACGAATATATGTGGGATTTGAACTCAGATTTTCACATGACCCACTACTCTCAGTGCCATCTCATATTGCTGACCCACCTGATCACACACATGAACCACTCACTACTCTCAGTGCCATCTCATATTGCTGACTCACCTGATCACACACATGAACCACTCACTACTCTCAGTGCCATCTCATATTGCTGACTCACCTGATCACACACATGTGTGATCAGGTGGGTCAGCAATATGAGATTGCACTGAGAGTAGTGGGTCGTGTGAAAGTCTGAGTTCAAATCCCACATATATTACATATATAAATGCAGGTTTAAGCCTGTAAAAGGTATTAACAATGAATATGTAAAACTGCTGCCTATAAACTTGCAATTATCATTAGGTTTATAAAATATTAATAAAAAATAATAAGAAATATTTTAAATTTGAAGCCTAATAATATCTATAATAAGATCTTACCACATGTAAGTCTACTGACAAATAAATTTATTTTCAAACTAAATAAATATTTTATGTTCGATGTATCTCAAAGGCAACAATGTTTTAAAATGTTTAGATTTTTATAGCTTTTTTTTTCTGACATGTAAACATGTCAGTGACTTCTATACATTTACAAGCTTGGAAGATAATTAATAGAAATATTAAAGACATTGTACTAGAAAGTTAAGAAATGTTTATAAATTTCCTCTTTTATTTTTTCTAATTGATTTTCATTCGGAAAGAAAAATTAACATAGAATAAATACTGCTGTTAAAGATATTTGAATATGGTGACGAATTTAAAATGATTAATTATCATGCTAAATATAAAATTAATTTACAATTAAGTACAGTTTTCCAAAGTAAGCTAATGATTAGTAACAGAAAACATGAATATAAACTTATTATCTTTCCAAACAAGCTAGTCTGTATACTTATTTACCTGTTCAACACTTCAGACTACCTAACCTGCTAAATGTGAGTAATCTGATTTTGAAATAGTTTAACATTTATAATGTGGTAAGATATTATATCTTTTAAATAACCTATTGGGTGGCAAAATCTTTCCAGTAACCTTTCATAGAGGAATAGTGAAGAACACATTCCTCACCAGGTATACTAATTTCCTGGTTTGTAAGAGTTTAAGTGTTTGACACTCTTATTTCATGCTCTAGTTACCCATTTACTAACCAATATGAAATGGTTAGATTTATTAATTATAGGTCAGCTATCTGAATAAACTTAAAAAAAAAAGGTCAAGTTTATTCATCCTAGATTTGAACTCAATTTATAGGACAAGAGAAAAATGAGATCCTATATCATAGTAGCAGAATATAAAACACTGAACAGAGTAAAATCATAATTAAGACACATTCATTTTGTTAAAACTTGGAGAATTCCATCAACATAAGACATTTTTGTTCTTGCAAAAGCTGATCATACTAACAATAGATTAGTTGGAAATAATATCAATTTTTCTAACTTGATCTTGTTAAACCTCCTCGTATAGGTTGTCAAAAACCATCTGTAAATTCAACACAAGAATAAAAAACAATTTCCAAATGAGACACTTGTTGAAATGTTCACTGCACCATTTTCATCTGATGTCATATATGATGGTTATGTAGGGGTTGGCAAACAGTGATAATTTATTTCATTTATCATGATTTTAAATTTTTGTATATCATGTGTAATACTTAAGAAAAAAACACTATTATTAGAAAATGAAGGCTAACATTTTTCTAACAGTATGCTGATGCTGGGATTGTAAAAATAGCATTAGTCACAAGCTTCATATAAAAATGAATGAAATTTTTTGTTCATGGTCTATAGAAATAACCCCTCCCTATTAGCAGTAATATTAAAATTGCATTGTTTATGTCTACAGTTTGTCCAGAAAAATCTACCTAATCTATCCAGATTAGTTTGTACCCTCAAGTTAACATTTTTTTATCGTTATTAAATGGTTAACTGTGTTGATTATTAGAATGTCTATTTAGAAAAAAAATTCTAAGCCTCTTTGTGACTTGTTAAAGTTCTCATAGCATAGGTTCAAATTCCTGCTCATAAGTATAGTAAATAAATATTATGATCACTATGTCTTGGGATTCTTCTAAAAATGATTATGATCAGCTACTCCTTGTAAATCAATACTTACTTATATATGAACATAGAAAGAGTATCCAGTGTGATTTGGTGCAAGGGCAGAGCATCCAATTTGGGATCAAGAGGTTCCAGGATTAATCTGATACTCAAACTTCTTATGAATTCCCGAGCAATAAAACTGTTAGCCTTTTTTAAAAAAAGAGTGAGAAAATATCGATTAGTAAAATATAAGCAGTAGAAAAAAGATACAAAAGCAGAAGGTTTTTAAAAAATATTTCTATTCATCTATGATTATAGTTCTGATGCATAGAATTAGAGGTCGTGTCCATATTTATTTCTAAGACAGGCAAAACGCTCTATACATATTGCCAACTCAGTGCTAGCCAGAGTAATCAATGGATGCCAGAAGGCTTGTGCATAAAATTCACATCCAGTGCCTACTCATCCAATATCCCCGGACTAATTTCTGGCATGTGGCCTTCATCAGTGAGGAGCACTCTTACATACAAAGCTCCTCCCTGATGAAGGCCACAAGTCAGAAACTAGTCTGGGGATATTGGATGAATAGGCACTAGATGGGGATTTTATGCACAAGCCTTCTGGCTCTGACTTGCACTGAGTGGCAATATGTATAGAGAATTTTGCCTGTTTTAATAACAGTTATAATCAAGCATAAGAAATGGTGATCATGTGATGTCATATATATTTCTTTAAGAATGAAGCTGTAAACTAACATTATACTAATCAGAAAATTGTTATTATATATTGCATTAATTAATTTATTGGATTGTATAATGTTCATATAATGATTTCTTCTTTTTTTTAAGGAAATTTTTTTTATTTTTATTATTGCCAATTACAGATTTTTTTCCTTGCCGCAGCACTATCATTATTATTTTCAAGCATTATAGATCTATTGAAAAATTAAAATCACTCCAAGTTTAATGCATTTTTTAATCCATAGACTGGACTATCTTATTCATATCATAATAGCAAACTTTATTACTTCTTTCATCCATTTTACATATACTCTTTTTCTGGGGGGGGGGGGGGTTGTTACAATCTCTTGGAATTCAATTAAAGAAGATATCAATTATCCATCAATTATAATATGATCCATCAATATATCCAGCGTGGTTTCCTATCACTGATATTTATGTTAATACCTGTCATTATTCTATTATTACTTATTTCATCTAAATTTTTAAGTTCACAAATGATTTTTTTCAATTGATACCTGGGATTCCAGTTCTATTCCACTATATATGTTAAAAATAATAGTAATAATCAAAAGATTATGTTTGAGCATATGAAAAGATCGAGTTAGGCATGCATAATCTATGGAAATTAAAATATATAAACATGTACGTGCTTTTTCTTGCTTTTTCTTTTTTTATATCTTTATTGCAGGTGATGTTGAAAAAACGAAAGTCATGTGATCAAATCAAAGATGTGAGGTTTTATTTAAGAGAAAAAAAAGATTATATTTCTGTAAAAAGAAAAAGAAAAAAGTAATAAAAGAAATTGAAAGAAGAAATTTTTTAATTAAAAGTGATTTTTTTTCTTTAAATATAAAACCTAGTTGGATATGTTTTATTATAAATTTCTCTTTCTAATTACATGAAAGGGAAATTATTTTTTTTAAGCCGGGAATTTATTGAAAGATTTATTTTCCTCCCCTCTCCCCATTTTCCATTTATTCATTTTAAAAATATTCAATCATTGAATAAATAATACCAAAACATATACAATTCTCAAATAAAATTTAAAACCCCATTTTCCATTTATTCATTTTAAAAATATTCAATCATTGAATAAATAATACCAAAACATATACAATTCTCAAATAAAATTTAAAAATAGTAATAACCTTCCGAGTTACTTTTTTCTTATGCGTAATAAATAATAAACGTGCGTAATGTGTAGGTTAAATTACTTGTCTGTGGACAAGTGGAACAACCTCTCATGAATTGACATAAGCGTCTCTAATTCCAGAGGGAGAGGGGGGCTTATTACATATAGGTTCATAAGAAATTTAAGCACCGGAAGTAGCCAAGTTGAAGAAGTAGTCCATGAACCTTGGACCTTCAGCAGTCACTCTGTCTCTGTATTAAACCATACAGAGTAGTTTTGAGATAAATATACAACATAAAAACCAAAAGGGGAACTAAAGATTAATATAAAAGTTTGTGTGGATAATAATAAATTTCACAATTTAAAAAAGAGAGAAAAGTTTTTCTTTTGTTAGAGCTAACAAAAGAAAAATTTCATTTAGTACTATCTCCTTGATATCCATTCTTTTGAATAATTTGGGTATTACATCCATGCTTTCATCATTAGACAGTTGATTGACATGTTTGTGTAATATTTTTCCAGCATTCCTATGAACAGTCACCACTTGTTTTGATAAGTGATGTATAACTGCAGCTTGTGACCAGAATTTATTTAGGTTATTTTTAACTCACTCTTTCTTCAGGTGTAAACTTATAAGTATTCTCAAATGGTTCATAGGATCCTCTGTTGGTACAATGTTTGATAATTTAGTCTGCAACTTCCATAAATTTATTCTGCAACCTTCATCCTAGATATATTTCAGCAGTCAATTTATCAGTTATAGCAGTTAGAGTCAAATGCTGATAAAGCAGCGTGATAAGGACTGTTTTCAATATTCTTGTTTTCCCCATTTTGTTAATGGATGACTTAATGTTTTGCATGGCTTTTTCAGCCAATTCATTAGAGTGAGGGTGTTAAGGAGCATGTGTAAATATTTTATCCCATTCTTGCATAGCCTCCTCAAATTTTTCTGATGCAAAGTCAATTCCATTATCTAAAACTAAAGTTTCAGGAAGACCATGGTATGAAAAAAATTCATATAATTTATCAAATGCTTCATCTGAACTAATTTTTTTTTTTAACTAATTTATATTTGGACCACACTGAATATGCATCCATGACTGTTAAGAATAAATATCACTCAATTGGGACTCAATTTACCACAATGATAGATGTGGATGTGTTACCACAGCCTCTCAGCATTTTGCAATGCTTCAAACTTTGACTGAAATGCTTTAGCACAGGGATTCCCAACCCGTAGCTCACGAGTCACATGTGGCTCATGCAACCATTTAATGTGGCTCGCATTGCACTCTTCAAGAAAAATTGATAAAATATTTTATGTTCCTTGACGCCACATACACACACTAAAAAATAAACATTTTTACAATACAAACGATAACGATATGCAGTGTCAGGTTTCACATTAAATAAAATAATTAAAATATACTTTTCTTGTAATTGTAATTTATATGTATGTTACCAAATTTTTAATAAATAAATATAAATAAAATGTATTTAATTTTTTTTTTCTTTTTAACATATTACACTAGTTTTGTTTTTAGTTTGTTAATTATGTTTATAAATGTAATATAAAAAATGCAATATATAATTGTGGCTCCCCAAATTTTTTTAAATTCTCAACTGGCTAGCGTCAAGTTAAAGGTTGGGCATCCCTGCTTTAGCACAAAACTGATAGTTGCCACATTTTAAAATATATTTTTCAATATCAATGTTAATGTCTATCCACCAGATATCAATGTTAATGTCTGTCCACCAGATATAACTGCAGGCTAAAGCTTTCCCCTAATAGTGCCCAGATGACCTTCATGCAATAACTTAAGAATTTGATTTCTTCCCTTAATTGCGATTAGCATACGGTCGTCTCTCAGAATGCAACCTTTGGAGACAGAGAACTGCTCATGAGTATTCCATAGTTCTTTATGGAGAAAAGTTAGACATTGCTTATGCCAATCTGTATTAATTTGATTTATAATCCATTGGTAGCCATCATCTTTTTCTGTTTATGCAGCTATTATTCTGCTACTGGGGGTTTGACTCTTTAGTACATCAATGAAATTAATTTCTATTTTCCATTTATCAGTCTTCAACTGGTCAATCATATGAAATAGAGCATTGACATGCCCTATTTTTTTTCCTTCTTATATTCTAGAATATAAGTATATCCTTTCAGACTGCTGAGCTATATTATCATGCAGGGGTCAGTGTTTGGGAACTTGTTTGTTGCCTAAAATACCAAGTAAAGGTTTTAATCAATTATTATAGTAAATCTATGTACAAATATTGATGAAATTTTCTGACACCAAATAGTATTGCAAGGATTTCTTTGTCCAGCTGACTATAATTTTTCTCCACTTGGACAAGGTGCATAAAGCATAGGCAATGAGTCATTTATCTGACTGTGCAGGGTGATATAACAGTGCACTGATTTCAAATTCAGATGCATCAGTAGTAACAGTAACTTCCAAATTGCTATTATATTGCACAAATAATTTATTTAAAGTTAGCAGCAACTTTGTATGCAAAAATACTTTCAAAAATATTTTCATTTCTGGTTCTTTTTAAGAAGATCATATAAGAGTTTGGCAACATGAGATTTCCCTTCCCAAAAATTTTCAAAATTGTTTACGAATCTGAGAAATTCTTGTAATAGTTTTAACATAATTAGGTCTCAGGGCTTTTGCTACAGTTTTAGTCTTTTCTAGGGCAAGAGATGTGCCAATTTTGGAAATGATGTGGCCTAATAACTTGAATTTAATAGCCGTACAGATACACTTTTGGATACTAAGCTTTATGGAATTTATTGATTTTTTTGCATATTTTGTGTAGTAAAAGTCTACGTTTATTTTCTGTAATAATGGTTACAAGGATGTCATCAAAAATCGAATGACACCCTCAAATTCATAAATGAGGATTTCAATTTTTGACTGAAAGATGCTGGGGGCAGAAGTTATCCTAAATGGAAGCCTGTTGCATTTAAATAACCCCACATGCATGGTTAATATTAATATTTCCATGGCTTTCTCAGTGACTGGTATCTGGTGGTAAGCAGCATTTAAATCTAATCTTGCGAGTACTATTATTTCTCCAGTGTTGGGAACAGGATATGCATTTTTACTAATAGCTTTGTTTACCAATACCTGATAGTTGACACACAAAAAAATTTGTCAATTATATTTAATAATAATTACTAATAACATAGACTAATCAGACTTTTATGTGGGTTCTAACATGCCTCTTGTTAAGTAATTTATTATTTTCCTTCTCGACTTTACTTTCTGGGTGAATGGAACCTTATGCAGTTTTCAAATTATACATATCAACTCAGGGATTACCTCTAATGAAACAGGGTTCATTTTAATTTTACTCAGTTCCTCATTAAACAACCTAGAAAATTTGTCTCTCATTTCCTTTTTACTTTCAATCTTTTTAACAAATGTGAGTTTTATTTCCAATTTTTTGAACCAGTTTCAGCTTATCAATGGGGTAATAGGAGTGTAGTATAGAGGTAACTTGATTACTTTTTCCTCTATTCTACTTCCAATGGCTTTTATCCCACCTTTAATTTTGATAGCATTTTTGTTTACAACCAAGGCTTTTAGGTCTGTTTTCCTTATTTTGGGGGTTTTAGTACAGTTTGAAGTTACAGAAAACCATTCACAAGCTGGTCAAACAATTTAATTTTAGCATTATTTTGTCACCTTCAATGGTCGACATATTTTTTATTTTGGCTAATTGATTTCCCTGTCTATTAAATGTAACCTTACAGCTATTTCTTTCTTTGGCAGGTTCATTATTTTTATTTTTACACATTGCATCAATATGACTTTTTTTATTATTACAAATTTTGCAATGTTCATCCTTCTAAAAACAGTTACTAGTCATGTGTCATTTTTTCCACAACAAAAACAAATAAATAGATTTTAACTATTAGCAGTTTTTTTAAATCAGCTTATGTGTTTTGCAGACATCAGTTTGTGCATTACTATTTTCCTTAAACTCAACAAACTTACAAGATTGCTTGAGAACTAGTTCATAAACTATCTCACATTTTATAGCTTTATTATAATTCAAATCTCTATTGGCCAATAATTGTTGCCTTAAACTGTCTAAACCTCTCAGAAATTGCTTTAGGAAGGTCTCATTGAGAAAGGGTCCATAGACACAGTTTTTTGCCAGGTTACCAAAAGCAATATCATAATCCTTTCCTCTTTTATTCTTGCCCTGATAACAGTCATGGAAATGAAGTCTAGAGAATGAGGATTAAAATAATTTAATAATTGACCTTTAATTTGATCATATGAAAAATCTTCAGATATCTTTTATCTAACATTGCCAGGACACCATTATTGATTATACTGGATATGTTGACAATGGATAAGAAAAATGCATTAACATAACTTTTACTGCTTCATCTTTAAATACCACTAAAGAAGCCATTTCTTCAGTGATATTATATTAAACATTGATTGTCTCTAATAAAAATTGCAAGTGGAATCAGATCTGTAATATCAATGTGATAATCCATCACCAAAATATACAATTTAAAATTAGTAACTTTATTCTCCAAACTTCTTTTGATAGATTTTCTAATTTCTTCAATTTATCTCATCTGGTGAGACAAACTGAAGTAAGAACTATTCTTGTTTTCAGGGAAAATTATATTTTCCATACAGAACTTAATAAACTCATCAAAAATGATTCTGGATTTTTTTGCCATTAAATATGCTTTCACATAACCAGCTTTTACAACAAAATCTGCCTAATCTTTTGGGAAAAAAAAATTGAGAAATTTTTTACAATTCTGCTATTTGGTCCATATGACAATCCTTTGTAAGCATTAAATTTTGGAATATGTTTTTGCAGATAATTTATTAAATTATAGTCTCTAAAAACTTGCACATATTCTCTACAATGTAATGAGTGTGACTTAATGTTTGCTTTGACAAAAAACTAGTCACCTGTTGGCACCTCATTGAAAATCTTCCATCATTTGTTATTTTTCATTTTTTGGAGGATCTTTCTTTTAAGATATCATAGAAACCATTGTGATAGGATTATGAAAATTAGTTGACAGGAAAAGTAAACAAACAATGTTTGGATATCCCCATGACAGCTTGAGCCTTGAATAAATGAACACTAATTATGTAGATCAATGCTCATTTACAGAACCTATTACAAGATTTAACTATAGTATGGGAAGAGCTGCACACCCCCACTACACCGGAGTAAGAGTGCTGATGATCATTGATTTTTCAGAAAATACCGTGATCAGCTATCAAATGAGCTAAAGACTTGTTTATCAGCTTACTGCTATCTCTGTTACACAGGGTATACTGTGGAGGAATGGAAGTATGCTTAATAATCAAATAAAAATACCTGATTTTTAAATAATGTCAAATATCTACCATTACAATGGTAGGGTGAAATATTTTTTTGCCAAATGGACTATGAGCATATGTAACATGTGGTCAATTCTACCATTTGTACTTAAACACATGAAGCCACATATCATCATAAAACTGAAACAATACATGTATGCAAATAATGAGAGCATATGCATGTTTACTTTAATCTCATTGTAACACCTAATTACAAAAAAACTCTTAACATTTCAAGTTTATGACTTTGTGTAGGACTTCATTTATAACCATTCTGGATTACATGTGGTTTGTGATTTGGATATTCCTGGTTTAAATAATAACAAATTGAACACACAAATAAACTTTTATATATAATGAAGAAAATAATGACAAACAATAACTACCTAAATTAAAATCACAACTTAAAAAAAAGTAGCAATTATTTATTAATTTACCAAACTAATGATTTAATATTAAAAATTAGAAATCCATACGTAACAATCTTTTTTGAAAAATTTGCAATTTTAAATGCTTTTATAATTAATACAATTTTGCTTACATATAATGGTGAAATTACTAAATTTTGAATCTTAATATTGGCTAAGTGCTTTCAGAACCTGCTTACTCTATATTCATAGCCTCAATATGTATTAAACTCATTGTATGCAAATTTATGCAAAACAAATCAGACCATCCATTAGCCAATATTAAGATTTAGAATTTAGTAATTTCACTTTTATATGTTGAAGTGTATTATATTAATTATGAAGAACTGGTGAAACAAATTTATTATTACATTAAAATGCTTTTATATTAACTTACCCTGTCTGTGTTTCTGTCTGTATGTTCACATTTTTGAATTGTTAACAATAAAAAAATAATCCATTCTCATTTGAAACTCAAACTCACATCTTTATTCTCATTTAGAACTCAAACTTATATCTGAGACCACAGAAATATTACATTTGTAGAATAAAATTATGTTAATAGTGATTTAACTCATATTTAATTAAAAAGCAAATACTTAAATATGATTATATAGTAGACAATCAGATGATATTTATATTTAGAATTCATTTATTAGAGGGGGGTAATTTTTTATTCTCATGTTTTGTTATTAAATTATAATTTTTTCAGATTTTTTTGCAGTTTCAACCATTTTTTAAAATAATATATAAATGTAGTCAAAAAGTAAAATATGTAAAGAAAATATATATATATTTTAAATAATGTTTTTATATAAACAGCAGACTAAAAAGTAGAAAAATAACAAAAAATCCAACTAAAAACATGTATTACTTCATAAAAACATTTGAAGCCATAAAAATCAAAAAGGTCTCAAATGCTTTTATGAAATGACAGAACATATTTTTTAGTCAGATTACTTTATTTTCTATTTTTTAAGCAACTGTTTACATAAAAGCATTATTTTTTAAAAATCTTTTTTACATATTAATTTTTTACATTTTTTTAAATGTGTAATTAATTTGTTTAATTAGAAGTGGGTACAATTATAATATAGGTACTTAGTATATAATCAGGTACCATTTATGAAGCAAAATATGAATGAATATCAATATTTTGTTGAGTAGTTTAGCAAAGTACTGAGAGTATAACAGGTTCAAAAAGCTAAAGACTTTTTGCTTCGATTATAAAAGTTAATATATATTTCCACTTGCTCAAGTAATGGTGAAACTGCTCTACTTAAATGTGTCATTTTAGTGCTCAAAAATCAGTTGACCTCTCAAGAAATTGAGAATACTATAATTAAATAAATAAATGATAAATTATTTTATTAATAATTAAAAATAATAGAAGCCTAATAATTTTAATATAAAAACAAATTTGTATATATTTTTATAATTTCAAGTTTTAATTAAGCTTGGAATTTATCCAATGTAAATAAATACCCAATATTGGTCAGTAAATAGATTTTTCAACTATTCTTAGCTAAATAATAAAATAAAAATGAGAAACCAATCACCACTCCATAATTGTACAGCTAGGTAAAAAAATGCATTAACTACTCAAAAAAAATTGATATTGGAGGAATCCTGTAATTGGCTCACTGTAAGATTCTGCAACCCCCAACTACTATAGTGGAATAATGGGTGCATTTTTAACCAAGTTTTTCTATTGCTGGATGGCAGAAATTTATATAGTATTTCACCTTCATTATAAATCGATTGATCGATAGATAAGATAGGTAGGTAGGTGAGTGGGTAGGTAGGTGGGTGGGCAGGCAGGCAGGTGGTCAGGTAAGCAGGTAGGTAGTATTAATTGAATAGACAGATGGATATATGGATTTATTAAAAAAATATAAATATAAAACATTATTTAAATTTTCCATGATTTTCCAAAAAAAATAAAAAAGTGAGAAAAAAGGCATTATTCATAAGGCTAGTCAATTGCAGGCATTAAGAGTTTTATCAGCTTTTTTTAAATTTTAATCTCTACTATAAAATGGCTTAATGTATATAATAGATCACAACAAAGATATATAATAATTAATAATTGGATTGTAATATAAAATAACAAAACAGAGAATGAAGATGTTGATGCACATCTTCACGCCACTCTTACGAGATGTTAACATTAGTCAGTCTTACAATACTTTGATGAACAACAATTAATGCAAAGCAATGAACTATACTTTAATGGCTAATTGAGCACTATATAATATTCTATCATGTTCTACTCATCATTAAAATATAGTTTATTGCAATGCAATAATTGCCATCCCACAAGCAGTTTTCCATCTAGCAAGAGAACAGTTGAAGGAGATTTGAGAAAATACCTTCACTTTCTCTTAGTAATAATAATAGAAGTCAAATTATTTGTTGCAGAGGTCACATGAGGATTCAGGTGAAGTGCAATAACGTGAAGTGACTATACTATTCATCAATGAATCTTGAGCTCTACAGTCTACTGGTCTAACTAAGCAGGCCATCTCTGCATGGTTATTTTACTCCAGTGTATAAACATTAATCATATATATGTAAATATCTCAGATCTTTATATAGTGATTATTTGATGAAAATATACTTACATTTATTTTAAAGTCATTCAAAATTTCTATATTTCTAGAGACTGAAATTTATCACTGTAAAATAAAAGCATCATTCGTATTTTAAAAAGTGTTGGAGTTTGCAGT
Organism: Epiperipatus broadwayi; assembly: GCA_028023455.1. Taxonomy (NCBI): domain Eukaryota; kingdom Metazoa; phylum Onychophora; class Udeonychophora; order Euonychophora; family Peripatidae; genus Epiperipatus; species Epiperipatus broadwayi. The sequence goes on from JAQFVV010000022.1 coordinate 8,918,382, forward strand.
AAGCAAATTAACAGATATTTCATAAAGGATGGGATGTAAGTCAATAGGAAAGAAGTAATTATTAATATTAAAGATTTTATTATTTATTATTCCAATATCCTCTGTACTACAAAGCAATTCATGTCAGAAGACCTACTTCCAGTAGATGACTAAATATCATTTAGCATTTTATTTATTGAACTAATCCCTTTTTAAAATTAAAACAACTTATCTATTTAAAAGAAGTAGTTAACAGACTCATTTTCAATTATATTATCAAATCTACTTTGAATTAGAGATTAAAGATAAAAAAAAATGAAAATATGACAATTTTATTGTTAATAAATTTGCATAATTATCATAATAATATTAAGGTTTTTTTCTTTCTGACTTTCTGTAACATGGATAATTTTCATTTTTATTTCTGCATTTACCATTTTAATCATACGATCTATATACATGCTATTTTCTAATTTTGTCCATTTTCCACTTAATTTTCTGAAATTTAAAAAAAAAAAATGTTTGACTGCATTAAGTATTTAATAACTTTACTTTTTCATTTTAATTAGATCTTTTAATTATCTAATTTATATTCATATTAATGCAAATCACATTACCAAGTATTGAATAAAATTTCTGACATTTTTTTTTTAATACAATAAACTGGTTAAAATTATCATTAAGTATGAAAACGCTCAATTAATTTAATCTAAGTAATCGAGTTAATTTTTTTCTTAGTGTTAGAATTGTATGTTTGTATATACATACACAAATATATATATTCTGACCTTGCTCTCGTGCATCCTCACTTCAGATAATATATGATATAAAATAAAACGGGTTCTATCTCAGTTAATAATTAATAACTAAAATATTCAGCAATAAAATTAAAATATTTCACTAGCTCAAATTTAAAATACGAATAAGGTTCAGTTTATAAAAATAAATTAAATATTTAATATTTTCATGAGACTTGAAGTGAAAATACAGGTGACAAGATAGATTACATTGAGCCAATAACCCACAGGATACTACCTCAATGGCATAAGAACACTATCCCCCCCCCTTTATTACTATTTCAAATAACAAACTCATAGTATTCTTACGACTTTAATAACTTCTACTCACTAAGATTAAACTAATAATTAAATCTTAATCTTCTATTTAATAATCTAGCTCAATAAAATAATCTCAGGTTCATAAAGTTTATTCTAAGTTAATAAAAATACGGTAGTAAAATATGAGAAGGGATTTTATGTCATAATCTACTACACTTAAACTAATAATAATAAATAATAATAATAATGTTCTTCATTGTTTAATTACTACTGGATATCTTTTCTTTTCGTTATATTTTTATTACCATAATAAAATAATAAAATAATTTTATATAATCTTTTATCTTCATGAATATAATAAATAAATACGTGGTAGCATATGATAATCTGATAAACAAAATATGTGTGGCAACTGATAGCATATAATTTAATATAATATTGTGATAACTGATTTATGACCAATAAAATAATGTAAGATTATGATTATTTAATTATAATGAATACCAATAAAATATTTAAAATTCTTAAAATAATTCTCTATTTATCTTTTGTGCAAAATTATATATTTGTTTCAATTATTATGCATATATCGTGACTTCATGCAGCGATGTGGAGAAATAAATAACTCGGACACAAAATTTTTAAAATAACAAAATTTAACAAAGTTTATTACTAACAACAAATAAATAAACAATTTATTTACACTATTTACAGTGGATATCCTTAACTTTTTTACTTTACAGTTTGATCTACCGGGTTATAAAAATAATAATTTATATTTCAATTATATATCTTTATTTAGATTTAGGACAAAATTTAAAAAAAAAATGTTACTATTTGGTTTCTCATTATGGTTAACTTATTACAAATATATTTATCTACTTTATTAGCAACAGCATTTTATCCTTAATATTATTAAACTATCTTATTTTTTAAAAATTAATACTTAGAAAAACATTCTATAGAAAACAAAATTTTATAATGAGTATGGATTTCTCAAAATATTAAAAAAAAATTTCATCTTGGAAAGTCAAAGATGTTATACAAAATATTATCAAAAATTCAGTACTAGATTTTAGTATTTATCACACAATGTTTACTAATCATAATATTCTTATTTAAGCCTTACTTTAGTATGATATAAGTGTAATCATCAATATATTTCTGTTAATCAATAAACAAAAATATACTATGCATATTGTTTACATAATTTACTTTGTACTATTGTATTTTAAAAAATATGAAATACTTATTTTTCTCTTAAAAAAAAAATAATACTAAAGCATTTAAAATTATTATCACTTTAAAGAAAATATCTTTGTTTAGATACTTTATTTTAAAAAAGTTTATATTTCATTTCCGAAATAAAATTCAAAATATATTCTATGATTCTTTTCTTTCCTTAGGATACTTTGGATCTTCAATTTTAAGTTATAACGTCCTATTCCTTCTAAGCAAATAAACCAATCTTATACAAAACGATAGCATAACCTAAGTTCTAAATTATTTATCATTTCTCTTAAATATATCTTACTGAACGGTGCAGTTACATGAAATAAAGATAGCGAAAACAGATGCATAGGATTAAGGAAGAAAGCTAGAGTATTACTCTTAACATATCTCAAAATCGTGGCACAGTGTGAAGAGGTATGACATTTACCTGCCTAATATCCTCTAGTACAGGGACGATGTTAAAGCTATTTCTTCAGCTTTATTAGAACATCAAATATTTAAAGAAATATAAACACTGTCCAAATAAAATGTGTATCAGTCATAGGGCTATGTTAACTATGCTGATAACCACATAAAGACTAAATATTATTTCCATTCCTTATAACATCCTATTTCTTAAAACATCATCTTGGTTTCCTGTTCATTAAGTACTTCCAAGCCACTATCTCAACATTATTTCTCAAGATTTTCTACATCTTACATCGATAAATAACTATCTGCATTTACAAAACAATAAATAAAATTCATTAATAGTTAAACAATCTTACGATTCCATAAGAAAAGTCTGCTTACTTCATTATTCTATATGTCTAATCATATACAATCTACTTAGACAATATTTGAATATCCAATAACATGAAAATTTTAAAAGAATCACATAATTATTTGTTATGTTGGATTATATCACTAATAAAAAAAAAAAATTGTCGTATGCATATTTTCAAATCAATCCTATCTCATAATGTTTTTTAAAATGTTGTATAAAAATGCGTTACATATAATTAAAAAAAAAACTTTTACACTTCATTCTTTCAATTTATGGATGATCTAAAGAAAACAAAAAATATATACATTATAAATTATCAATAATTATTATTATTACCAATAACCTTTATCTAGTCATCGTGTTCGGTAGGCTTCCTTTATCCACTTGAGCATTGCAGATATAAAAAAAAAATTCACACCCATACACTTTATATTAAAATATTTTTAGCTAAATTATTAGATTGTTATATTATAAAATTTTAATATTAATAAATTAATGTTTTTATGTTTTTCCTAATCTTATATAAAAAAAAAAATTTAGATTTAAACTAGGTTAACAAAATAAAAGGAATCAAAACTATAATTACATATTTTCTTGAAGATAGTTCCTGATAAGTCCAAAATGTTTATTATTTTCTCTAGAGTTTTTAAAAATGTTCTCCTCCAAGCGCGTTAAAGTTTAAAATAAAAATAATTATTAATCCATTTAGTAAAATTTATAGAAAATAATCCTTGGTTTTAGTATTTAGGATGATAATTATTAAATCATAATATTAATTAATCCCATGAAACTTCTTAATCTTCTCTACCAATATTCTCTGCGTATCCGATGCATCAATCCATCTAATTTAACTTTAAAAATATTCGATAAACTTTTAAGTACTATTTGTATTTCCATGGATCCATCTTTTATTCAACTATGTGTTCACTTTTTTATATATGTTTCCTTCTTGATACATTTAAACTTTCATTTTGGTATTTTTATAAATCTCTTTTAAAATAAAAAAAACTTCAAGTACTTTTGAACAAATCTTTTCTAAATACATTTTAAATAATTCGAAGAACGGATATTTTAATATCAAAAACGCTTCTGTAACATATTTTCCTGGGTTCTTTCTTTAATTCTTGAAAATATTTTTAAAAAATGTTACCTTCAGAAAGGATATAACATTTTACTCCTTTGAATATCATATTATATAAAATGATTCATGAAATATAATTGTCTTATTACTATTTAAAAATAAATCTTGGATAAGCTTATAAATAATACGTTTCAATACATTTTTTAGACTCCGTATAATGTCCGAGCTGTGGTTTTTTATGTACCAAAACAGTTCTCTGGTGAAATATTAATAAAGCTGTATCAATAAATATTCCAAACATTTTTACAGTATTACAATTTATATCCATTTTATTCCATAGTATATCCATTTTTATTGCGAAGTTTAGGTTAAATTTTTTAGATAAAATACGACTGATAAAGGAACTTTAAAAAATTTAACAAAGCATGTTAAAAGAAATTATTAAAATATTTTTTAGTTTACACTCTCTTTTTTGCAAGTTACTTTTAAAATATTAATTAGTTTTTTGCAAATAAATTATGAGAGAGCGCTAAAATTGACTAAAATAATAATTTTAAATACTATCTCTTTGATAGCTATAATTTACCTTTCTCTTGTTTCAATACATTATTAATCTCCCTCTATACCCCTGTGCAATTCATATTTATAGTCTGTAAGAATACCTATTCCTATTGGTTAATTCTTACTTTAGCTGTAGAACAAATTTACATACTTTTAGTTTATAGTAAAATTGAATTTCAAAATTAGAAATTATGACGTAATAAAATTTAAAAAATATTATTTAAAATACCACTTTTAATTCAATTATAACTTTATTTAAATTATTTAATCTTTTAAAATAACTTTTAAAATAACATTTAATAACTTATTCCATTTCTTAATATTCAATTTATCTATTTTTATTTAAATAAAATATTTAATTTTTTATATTATGAATGTATTCGTCTTTATTACATCATTTAAACATGTTATACAATAGCCAACTTAATATTTATTATTATTTTATGCTAGGTGACAATTCCATCCAATTCTATAATATAACTTTTAAAATATTTTAAACTTCGTTACTTTAAATACAAACAAGCATGTGTGTGAAAGTATTAGTATACAAGTCACATGATTAATAACTTTGACAGACGATTTTCAATCTATTTCTCTGCCCAGATTTATAAAATTGATACACTTATATTATATAAAATAATTATAAAAAATTTGGAAGAATAATTTAGAAAATATAGAATTAAATACAATTCTCACCATCATAAAGTTTATTTTTAAAATGTACGATATTAATTTTTTCTTATTAAATATGACTTTATAAATTTAAAATATAACATTTATTACTACAAGTTTTAAACTATTAAAATCGAACTTTTTTAAATATACTTTTAATATTTATAGCTGTGTTATTTAATATGGCCAGCTTTTACAACCATATGAAACAATATTTAAAGCTTTATATAACTATTTTTAAATGATTTTATATACTATGTATTCTCTTTAGCTTCAAATTGTACTTTAAAGATATAATTGACTTAATACAATTACCATATTAAAAGAACATATTCTAAATTTAAAATTTTTTAATAATTGACTGTTATAAACTATTACTGACCTATAGAAAAGGGCACAATATATATATTGTATATTTATCAGGCTGGATACATATAAAAATAATCAAATACTTTTATTGATTGGGAGTTCATAAGAAGTTTGAGTGCTGGTAGTACCAAAACTGAAATCCATCCAAGGATCATACGATCTACAGCCTGAATACTACCACTGTAGATAATAGCAATTGCATTGATTTTGATAAGTAAATGTGCCAAATATTCTGCATTGAGCACAGCAGTAATTATATGGAACAGAGAAAAAGGAAAAATAAACATTGGAGCTTCAGTTATCAAGAGAATGGAAAAGATGAATACTAAGATATAAAAGTATTGAAAAGAGTGAACAAAAAAAATATTGAAAAAAAAGTAGATATTTTGATTGGGCATAACTTAAAGGTAGAAGAGTTATAATATCTTATATTGGATAGATCATGGAAATAGAAATATATGTAATAGACAGTTGGCATATTAATATCTAAACACTAGAGAGCATGACTATACTTACAGCATAGAATATATGAGAGTTTACTGATGAGGGTCTTAATTATAAACAGCTACACCATTACTAATGGATACTTAAAATTGCTTTTAAGCCACAGAGAACAGACATTCTTTAGAAACATCAATTAACAAAAGCAAGCACAGTAAACAGATGCAAAAGAGTAATCTAATAACAAACAAAATGACTTTATTAACAGTTCAATATAGTGCAGTTAAATTAATAAATTGAAATTTCCCCTTTTATGTTGTCATAAATTGCATTTGAAATCAGGTAACCATTAAATATTAACAAACACATACTTATATTAATAATTCCATATCATCTCTGAATATTATTATTAAATAACTCTATTGTTTATCTCATTCAGTTAGATACATGTTAGCTAAGTTCCGATGTGTGCATTTATTTTCTGCTTGCTTAAAAAAATATGCAATAATTAAACATACATTTAACTTTAAATATTCACAACACAAAGGTCATTACAAAATCAGACCTATGCACTATTCAGTTGATCCCTACACAAAACAAGATAATAAATAATCTCTAACAATTTTAAGTACAAAGGAAAATAAAATTCACAGAGAGAAATATCTCTAAACTCAGAGCAAAATCAAAGTCTTTTGCAAGTATCTGAAATGGAAATAATATATATTAGGGAAGTAAATCATCCAGAATTCAAAAATGTGGGATAAAATATCTATACATATATACTAATCTTTCATTTTAAACATTTAGACACATATGTGAAACAAACAAAATAAAATAGCAAAGTGCTTCAAAGTTTTAAACATAATAAAATTAACTTATTAAACTATTTATATAATATGCACACATCAGCATTAGAACACATCTATATTTCCATTAATTTTTCAATATATTGTTTAACTGATTTTGGAATAACTTCAGAGAGATAACTTTTGTTAAACTAAATTTTAACTATTTAAAATGTAAACCTTTCTTATATTCTTTTAAAACTTTTTTATTTAAGAGAAAGATTAATTTAACTTAAACTAAATTTTGACTATTAAAATCACATCCATTATTTAAAACTGTTTAGGAGGAAAAGAAAAAAATTAAAGAACAAAACTGATTTTTTTAAATATATTGAATACTTCAAGATGTAGACTATTACAAAACTAAATTTTAAAATAATAGAGGTAAAAAAAATTTTTATATGTGCACTAAAAAAATGTTTATTCAACTACAATTGGAGTTTCTAGATTTAGCTTGAAATAAAATCATTGGGGGTGGGGGTGGAAATTAATTAAGTCAATTCCTTGTTATAAAAATAGGGGTTGACTTAATTAATTTCTGGAGATAAAAAATATTTAATGACTTATATATAAAAAATATGAAACCAGTCAATACTTAGACAACCTCAATATTAATAACAATTAACAATCTGAAACTATTGTCAAGGCAATCTCCTTTTAACAATAAAGGTGGGAACAATCTTATTTTAAAAAAATTCTAAAGAAGAAAATTCTCAATCATTGTTTTAAAAAATTATTGAGAGTTTTTCTAGTTAAGCTGTTTTTTAAAGCAATTATTTTAAAATAAAAAAACTGTAAAAGAATTTTAAATAGCAAGGTTAGTGACTGATTTATTATATGTTTATAATTATGCACACATAATAAATTTGTATAGATATACATTAAGAGTTTTAAATAGTTTTTAAAAGATTATTAAATTGAAAGAAAAAAAATTAAACTGCCCTCTTGTGACCATTATTTAAACCAAATGAAAATTGTAAAAATAATTGTTAAGTGCAATACATGAAAGTATTGAATATTTTTTTATATTTTTCCACCTTTTTATTCCATATCTATTAAACTTGACATACTGAAGAGATAAGTGTTTTAAATAGATTAATGTGCTATAACTTAGTTATTTATCAGTCTTCAAGCAATTTTATTGAATTGAAATATATTAAACTTTGATTTTAAATTTTCATTCTAACTTGAAAAAGATTAAAAGGTAACAAACAACCAGATTTTCCAAAATCAATAAAAGCATTTAAGAAAATTTGTCAAAGTTAATGGAAATCTTCAATAGCATATCGAAATCATACCACAAAATATCAAATATACTAAACTAAATTAAATATTATAAAGTATAGTATTAAAACAAATTTAACATGAAAGATAAATAAAATAAATACATTAAATCATACTAATTACATTATAAATTAACCAATATCTCAAAACATCACTCGTTTGTGGTAACTTAAAATTTTAAAAGTTTATTAAATCATTCATAAAGTAAATAAACTAGTTACCTGAAGGGCAAGATACAGCTGGGAAGATATTGTTTTTCTATAAATATAGAATTACATTTATTTATATACATTTTTCTATAGCCATGATAAAATGACAGCTCTTTGGTGGTTCTCTAGTGTAATCTTTTTCATTGTTGGTTTTTAAATATTAACTTATACATATTTTGAAGCATTGGAGCTATGTCAGAGATTTCTAGAATTTAAAGTTGCATTTTCACCCTCTACTAAAAATTTTGCACTTGTTTTTACTGCTTTAAAATTCACTTATATTTATTTTTTTAATATTTTAAATACAAAAAAATTCAAAAGATGGCAGAAAAATCAAATATGTGGTTCTTCAAATTATCTCAAGCTCTATGATGATGGGTTTCCTTTATATATTTCATGCTCCAAACTTTGTGAGATTACTTTAAGAAAATATTATGATTATCTAAAAACTTGATTGTTTGGAAAGTTTATGATTATATATGTATCATAATTGTGTAATAATTATTAAAAATCAAAAATAAATATTATTACATATTTATTTTTTATAGAAATGTTTAATTTTTAAATATAAAATATATTATTCTGAATATTGTTACTAAAGAGATTACGATCACAGGAAACAGCTGTCTAGAAATGAGGTCACTCAGCAGATTGTTATAATATTTAGCAATATCATAAAAATTATGAAAAAAATTAAAACTTTTAAAGCATAAATTGATAGATTTAGTAATTATTAAAAACAATTCACTCAGATTTTTAAAATAAACATTAAACAAAGATTTCATTCATTTTGCAAATTGAATCGAGTACACCTAAAATTTGATGGTATGACAGCATTTTGTTTTGATGAAAGACTAATTTTTAAAATACATCCGGAAATCAAATGTGATTTTTTAAAATTTATTTAATTTCTAAACAAAAATATCTATTGAATGATGTTAAATTTATTATATTCTGATAAATAATAATGATTTAATATCAAAATGAAAGTTGAAAGCTTAAATTTAGTGAGAATAAAGAAATCTTTCAGAATATTAGTGGAGTGCTAAAAACTTAATCAGGAATTAGTCAAAATAAGAGTCATAGATCAATTCATAGATCACATGACCCTATCTCTTAAGCTTGTAAGTTATAAGCAGTGAGGATTGCCAATTCCTCTCTACATTCAGGAATTGTTTTATATTCCCAGGTAGAACTTGTCTTAACATTTTTTGAAAAGTGCATCTGTTTTGACTGCAATTTAATATATATTAAGCTGATTGGAACAGCATTGGAGTTAATTTAGCAATTGGAGTTCATTATTCTGATAATGGCATCCATGTCCTGAGAATGAATTTTCTTTATGGCAATTAGCAATATATCTTAATTCTTTCAACTGCTTGGCAAGTATTTCTTGTAATCATATTGAGCAATCAAAGAGCAAAAACCAAAAGACGAAATTTATTTCCTCAGTCTGCTTATTTATACCATTATCAGCCTTGCAAAATATGTTTTTCTCATATAATTAAAACAAATCAGTAATTATTATTAATTACCCACATTTACAAAATTCTTTAGATGAATGAACAACATGTTTATAGATAACCCTAGCTATCTTAATCACTAAAAATATGTTAATTGATCCTTTAAAAATATGTCCAAAACATGACACAAAGCTTAACAAAAGAAATCAGTTTTCAAAGAATTTCAATTAATGAGGTAAATTATTTTAGAAAGTTCTTAATTAATATTTAATTATTATATATAGAGCTCGCAAAATAAGCTCTTAACAAGCTTTGTAGAATATCCCCAACCCCAGACTGATTTCTGCTACTGGTGTCATCAGTGAGGTGCTAGGATATTCAAGCATTAGATTAAAAATATCAGCACAAACCCAGCACTTTATCTAATGTATAACTATTAAGCAGAAAATCTGAAATTTTCAGACATCCATTTCCAGGCATTAGGTCATGTGACATCTGACTTAATTTTTTTGTAATTAATATTTAATTAAACCTTGTTTCTAGAACATAACTTTTTTTAAAATCAACTTATTTAGTTGAAATAAATTAGTTTTTATCTTTTTAAAACTAAATTTAAAATTGACTCATTTTTTTATTTTAAGCACAAATGTTTAGCAGCATGTCTCTGTAGTAGAAACCTAAATTTGATGGAAAAATATAAATTTAATCTAATTTGTGAAACCTGAATTTTAACTTATGATTGTTTTTTAAATATAAATTATAAATTGAGATAATCAATCTATCTCAGCATATATATAATACCTAAATAACTGATATTTCGGTACAATAACAAGTACTTTCCCAAGAGCTTTTTATTTCTCAAATCGTAAGAATGTGTGTGGTAGGATTTAAAATCATTATTTTTTTTTGTTATTTTTCCCCCATTCTCAAATTCTATTGGTTGAGAAGTTTTAAGAAATATTTTATCCTCCAATAGGTTTTTCAAAATAATGTTAATTTTTTTAAATTCATACTTTTCATTTATTCTCTTAGGCCTTTTAAAAATCGCTATAGCTTCCCTTAGCAGTCTTGTGGTCATATTGTTCAATTTTGGTCAGAATATGTGTTTTATTAAAATTTATGTCATGGTTAGTTAATTTAATGTGTGAAATAATACTATGAATCTATCATTTATTTGTGAGAATATTAGAATTAATGTGTATAATAAAATAAAAATATTTAACTTGAGAAGAAAATAGTTTTAGTGTTTGAGGGTTAGATCATAGAACATGAGCACATTTTATCTATTGAACCTGCTTTTCCACAGGTGACTAATGGATAATATAAAAAATTTGCTACAAATGTTTATGTCTCAAAAAATCTCTTCACAAACAGCCCAGTAAACAAATAATAAATACTTAATCATTAACTATGGGAGATAACATTTGTTTTTTATTAATCCTTATTTAAAAATTATTATTATATAGTTATTTTACTTCCTGTGGTTTGGTATAGTGGTATAATGGCAGATAGCTCAAGGTTCATGGATCACAACCTAATTCTGCTTGAACTTTTTATAAATTCTTGAGCAAAATGCCATTTTATAATTTTTATTTTGCAAAAGTTGGATAGGTATAGTGGAAATATTATGCCTGAAAACATTTAGCATAATTTATTTACACAACTTTCCTCTATTGGGGTGATTACCTACACTTCATTCCAATTATCATGTCACATTTTATTTTTGAATAATATTATATAGCATTATCTTTGCAAACACAATCTCATATTCATGTGTTTGGATTAAATGTTTAATCTATAGCATTGCTGAAACTCACCTCTGATAATTATCTTTAAGAAGCATAGGATTTACAAAATACAGTAGATTTTTTTACTTTTTTATTTATAATTTAGAGGAAATCTATTCAAGATTAGATTGAGTTTAGAAAACTCTCTAAAGAGTCAATTGCCATTTTATCTAAAAGTACGTTTGATGTTTGCTGCTTTTAATATGTCGTGAAAAAATATTGTTAGCCGAGAGGTCATCGCATCCGCCTTGCAAGCAAGTAGTTGGTTGCAGACGGGTGTGGGTTCGCATCCCGGCCGATGCTATGACATATGAAGAAAAAATATACAAAAATATATGTAACAAGATAATAACTGAAACACACAGGCTTAAGTGATATAATAATAATAAAATTATTATTTCGTAGCTTTAATATATAAATTGAATGTTTTATTGCCCAAGAGTTCATAAGAAGTGACAGATCGTGAGACGCGATCCCTCGGCGTGATCCACCCCTCTACTATTGCACTAATCATGCAGAACGATGCATATTATTAGTAAATTTGTTTATATTCAATAAAAAAAGAAGTATAGAGGGTTTCTGTACATATTATAAGGATTACATTTTGTATATTTTAAGGAAAATTCATCTATTTTTTTTTCCTGTGTCATAGCATCAGCCGGGAAGTGAACCCGCAACTCGGGCAACTGCTTATAAGGCGGTCGCGCTGACCTCTCGATCACCAATGCTTGACAATTCTTCTATTTTGTCATCTTAATTTTTTTTTTTTTATTATTATTGTGATTTACTTGCAACCTCTCATCTCTCTTATCATTTATATTTTATGGTGGGTCCTACAAAGTTTAAAGCCAGTCTTGACTTCAAATTTATGTAAATACCCCCCCCCCCTTTTCTATCGCTTATTACGATTATTACCGTTGTAGTTAATTTATATTTGAGATTTATAAAACATCTAATTAAAGCTTGAAAGAAGTAAACAAGGATTAACATTTGACATTGAACTCAAAGAAAATATTTCGCAAATTATAAAAGCTGATCTGTTAATGACATTGACTAGCCTAGATAATGCATTGTCAGGCCGAATCTTTAAAGTTTTACGGTAGCCAGACTGATAATTGATTTTTGAAAATGTTTAGCTGCTATTATAAATCAGTGACTCTTTGTTATAAAAGATCAAATAGAAATACAAAACGTTAAATGAACTTTAAAAGTCAAAATTTACTAGCTTTGAAGCTGTAATAGAAACATAACCGATTACCTGTGAAGTAAAATAGTTGGAATTTTTATAATTTAACTGTTTCATTAATAATAGCAGCTACAGATTAATTATATATAAGAAAACGATTTTTTTAGGGGGAAAAAAACCTATATGAAGTGCAATAGCCATAGTGAAAAAGTATCTAGATTTGGGATCTCCGGAACATTTCATTAAGCCAATCATTCGTTATTCTTTATGTGATAATGTTTATTAAAAACAGTGATTGAATTAATTAATCTATGCATACCCCATGCTTTTATTTCAAGTTTCAATATAACAATCAAAACTGTGATATAAGAAAAAAAATGTTTTTACTGGATCAGCGTAGTTTACTGATTCTGTAATATGGGGTCCTAAAATCATTTCTGATGTTGGCCCTTTTGGTGCTCAAACTCTCAGGTAATAAAGCCTAATTAAATATTTTTATATCACTATCTTAATATAAACTGAGCACTGATATGTGTGTGGGAGATGATAATCTGGACCAACTGATGAGTGCTGGTTCAGCACGAAATACTTACATTGGTGATTATTTATCTTTCCTACATGTGTGTGGTCATGTGTATCAGTAGTATGAGATAGTGTGAATAGTTGAAGATTGCTTAAAAGTCTGAGTTCAAATCCTCTATATTTATATATTATTATTTATTTTTTTAGTATTTGGTTGATTTACAATGGATTGAAACTGTTCTTATTCAAATTAAAAATCTGAAAACTAAACAGTGGTGCCATATTTCCAGATTTGAAATTAAATTCATGCATGATAAAAATTGTCGAGAAGATTTTTATGATCATGAAGGCAAAATTTTTTAAATTATAAGTTTTAGTTGTCATGAGAACTCAAAATTTCATCCTTTCATTCTTTATATTTTAAGTAACTGTAAATGCTTTTTAGTGAATTAATTATAATATTCAATGAAAGGGTATTTTTAAAAAATATATCACAATCTTATCGCTCATCATTAAAAATATATTAAATTGATATCATATCACTATGATTTGAAATTAAGCCCACCAACCTTGTTATGTTGGACAAACCTGAAATATTGCATTATCATCATTATTTAATGCATGTCCAAAATTTGAAGACTATCTATTTGATAGAAGTATATTAAAATTGGTTACAAGATTTGGTCTAAATAAACAAACAGAATTTTAAATTATATTTATACATTGATCCATTTCCATCATCTAATATGAGTATTGAATATCTTTAAAAAAATTAACATAATTTAAATATTTCAAATACATTCAACTGTTATTAAAAGCATCCAAGTTAGTATATGCACAACATTTTGAGAGTTATTATTCTCCCCTCTTCTTCACGTGTTACTGGCTTGACCAGTGATACTGGCTTGACCAGTGACAGTACTAGCATGAGAATCGAACCTGGACCCTTCAATTCTTGAGTATTGAATTTGAAGGTAATGTTTAATCAAGTGAGCCATCCTGCCAAAAGCAATAGTCAGTTAAAATTTTATATACTTATCTATGAGATTCCTCCTAATTTCTCCACTTTTTCCTAAGAGCAAAGTTGATTAGTGGTTTCCATGTATTTGTATAGTCACACTATGTTGACTTAGGTGATTGTTTGCCATTGTCATGTGAGCAGCTTTTTAAATTTTTCTTCTTTGTACCTTTTCTTCTCTATCCAATATTTTTGTATTTTCCTAATTGAACATATATTCATTAGTACATACATGGTCTGCTCTTAGGAAAAGTGGAGAAATCATGAGGAACCTCATAGATAAATATATAAAATTTCTATTGACTGTTGTTTTTGGAAGTATGGCTCAGTTGGTTAGATCATTATCTTAAAATTTGTTATTAAGAATCTAAAGGTCAAGATTTGATTGCCATACTAGTACTGTCTTGGGTCAGGCCAGCAACACTTGAAGAAGAGGGAAGAATATCTCTTGAAATATTGTGCACCTACTAACCTGTGTGCTATTACTAACAACTGAATGTATAGGAAATATTTTAATTAAGTTAAATTTTTCTAAAGGCATTCAATACTCATATTAGATGGTGGAAATAGTCCAACATACAACTAAAACACCATCATCACAAACCTTCAGGAAAACACACACAATTTTAAGTTAAATACAATTTAAAAAGAATAAAAACAAAATACCTACAAGTTATTTTAATTTACTTAATTTAATAAGCATTTTTCAAGCTCATTTCTTTATGTAAAGATTGTTTTTTAACAGCTTAAATCAGCAGTGCACAACCTGTATATCACAACCTCTTGAGCATTCACAGAAAAATTGTTGGGGATGATGAAAATTTTGAGAAATTATAATGCTGGATAATAAATTTTTAATTAATAAAAACAAAAATCTAAACATTATTAAAAAATACATGAAAACTACTTAACTCATTATTATGTGTCTAACCATTTTTGTGCTCAAACACTTTCTTCTTTATAATCCAATCCACTTTCAAAAACAGCACATCATAACAACATTTCCCTTATATTGCTCTCATTTCTCTTGTTTACTCTTAGTGTTTTATTTTCATGATAGTATCCTCCCAATGTTGATACATGGTACTATGTTCTTGAATGTACACATTTTCTAAAACAGGCTAAAAAAGTTGTAATTGCTATAAACCAACAGATCTACTAAGAGTCAAGTATTATTATACATTTTTTGTTGCAGTTTTTCAAAGATGTTATATCAAATTGTAAATACTAAAATCCAAATATAAATATTTGTATGTGGTAAAACAACCTTTATTATTGCTAATCTTATATGCTTATAATAGGATGGTAACAACATATAATGGGTCAGATAAAATTTTAGTATGAGTACGGGGATCACAAGAATAAAATAATTGCACACCACTGGTTTTAATATTAACACATATTATTAAAAAATTGTAGATTTCCAATCATCATCAGTGAATTTATTAAGTCTTTCAATTTTGCCACTGCATCCATACATTTGACAGTCTCTAACAATGTCCATTCATAGATGTATTTGACCACAATTACATAGGTCAAATCTTTTTATTCCATTTTTGTCTAAATCACATGTTAATAAATTGGAAATAATTGAAAGTTTGCTAGTCTTTCACATGCGCAATTGTCTCCCAGACAGCCAGTCAGATTTTAAACAGCTGTCTTAAGAACGATCAGGCTTCGATACATGTCAAAATTTCTGTCATGTATCGAAGCCTGATCATTTTTAAGACAGCTGTTTAAAATCTGATTGGCTATCTGAGAGACAATTTCACATATGAAAGACTAGCAAACTTTCAATTATTTCCAATTTATTCCATTTTTGAAACAGATGAGTGAAATAACCATGGGTACTCCTAAATATGTTGATAAAACTCCAATTGTATTTGCAAAGATCATATTCATCTAGTTTGAATGAATTTTTTGGTTGAAAATTTATAAAGAAAATTTTGATTTGACTTATGTTTCTGATATATATTGTCATTAATGCATTTTCTATGAGATAACTTTTTTTCTGAAATCTAATTGGAGGAATTTATGAATGAACACAGTGAGGGATTAAATTGAAATGTTCCAGTAATATTTCTCAAGATAATATTTAAGCATCTAGAAGTTTAATGTAGGCATGTTTTTTCCCAAAGACATATTTTTTTCCAGTAAAATATGACCATGTTTAGGAAGCTGTCTATAAAGTATTTATATTACAATCCTAAATGGTATCTGTCAAATTTCCAATGAGATTATTCTAAAAATTATTTTAGCTTTAAGGATTTGGTAAATGAGAGAAAAAGCCAGGCTATAATCCAAAGTTAATCTTCAATAACCTAGGATATTTTATCAGTTTATTGTTTTAGAATATTACATTATCCGCTGTTCATATATTCTATTGGATTAAAGATAAAATTTCAGTATAGAAAAAAATTATAAATTTATATTTTTATTAAAAGACTTCTATTTTAGGATAAACTTTCTTTTGTAAAATCAAAGTGATATTATTACCATAAATAAATTGTCCACATTCTGTTTCTGAAGATTCTGATGAGTATTTTAAATAAAATAGAAAAGTAATTTGAACTTTATGGAAGATTGTTTTGTACCTATTACAATTATCATTTAGAATCATCTGAATTTTTCTATTGGAGAGCATTTTGTCAAGTAAATTATTGTTTTTGTTTTTACATTTAAGGACTTTAGAGAGTTTTTAGACCATTTTAATGAATAAAATCATAAACTGTGGCTAAATTAGTAAAAGTAGCACTATTTTATTTTGAAATATTTTTCTAAAAAAAAGTTGTTAAAGATCAAATTTATTCACAACAGCTTTATTCTGGTTTAAATTGAGCCTAAGAAAAGATATTTATCCACTATCATCATAATTATTGTTAAACAAGGCAAAACTCTGCATACAGTAGTGCCACCCTGTGCCAACCAGAGTAATCAATGGATGCCAGAAGGCTTATGCATAAAATCCCTATCTAGTGCATACTCATCCAATATCATCAGACTAGTTTCTGGCTTGTGGCCTTCATCAGTGAGAAGCCTCAATTTGTCCAGAAATTTTTAAATCTTAAGAAAGGCTCTGTTTCAGACTGGAATAAAATGTAATATTCACAAGAGATGCATCCTTTGGCAGCTGTTGTTCTGGGCCAAATCTATCATAGCAAGAAAAGTGTGGAAAAAATCTTATTAATGTTTCATTTAAAACACTCAGTATTGACTTCATTTAGCTTTTCTTAATTTCTATCTCAGTCTAGGATGATTCTCAACTATGAGAATGTGAAATCAAGTAGTGATAAGACATAGGATAAGTTGTCTGTGAGTGAAGTGGATCAGCAGAAAACAGTAAACCATTCTTTATCATAACAAATCATAAATTAAGATTTACATCTATTCTCCATCTGCCTGAATGTAATATTTGGCCTTGCTTGGCACAGTAAAATATGTATAATATACATATTGTTTAAATCCATATATGTAATAGTTAGGTAACTAGGGTAGGTCATCATTTGCATATCTCCAAAAGCTGCTAAGAGAATTGTCATTTTATATAAATACAAGAGTTGTTACAAGATCTGGAAGAATATAAAATCAATTTGTATTGTGAAGTTTATATACATTCCATATATTCAATATATGATATTTGGTTTGAAAGTTGGTTTACAGCAAAAGTAGCCATGACATTTTGGGTAAAAATTCTGGAAAGAATCAATGTGAAGTCAAAAGTGTTAAAATGATTTACAATATTAGAAAAATAATGAATTTCTCCAGAATGGAATTACATTAGCATTTTATTGAATAATCAAGTTGTAGAATATTTCCATTTTTTATTGGATATATTTTCAGTATTAAGACAAAGTAATTTTATTGTATTTCCTATCTGAAGCCAATAAATACTCTGTAGAAATTTGATAAGAATTCCATCAAATTTATAACATTGAAGAACCCTTCCTGTTTTACCCATGCGGTTTTCATATTGTTATTAATAGTGTTTTAAATGAAGTGTTACAATCATTATTTTATTATTACTTTTTGTACATTAATTTTCAAAACTTAAAAACTTTGTTACAAAAATATGAAGCATATCAAATAAAAAATTTAATCACACATGATATAACATTTTCTTTGATTTTTTATGTTTGCTTAATAACAAACCTTCCTAATATGCGAATCTTTTGATTTCATCAGTCACAGTGCCGTACTTTTATTGCTTTTTTATTTTTTTAATAAGAGCTTTCTTAAAAAAACCCTTTTTTCTTTATAATAATTGCCTATATTATTCAATTTTTAGTCTACTCTGATGTCAGTGCAGTAGTGGGAAGTCAAGACCGTTAAGGAAGTTTACGCCATAATTATTGTTTGACTTTAATCTTCTGTTATCTAAGAATTCTGCCTGCTTTGAGAAGAAAACATTAATATAAATTTATATTAATTAGTTTATAAAGATATATAAAGTCAGAATTGTGACCAACTCTATTCTTATTAATATTAATATTATATTCACAACAGAGTATTTTTGATTTGAATTTTTCACGAAGTGGTCTTTAAAAAATTGTTTTGTAGCTAAGCGTTAGTGGCCTAGTGGTTAGCGTAGCTGCCTTCCAAGCAGCTGGCCCGGATTCTCTTCCCGGTCAATGCATTTGATATATGAAAAAAAAATTGTTTTGTATCATTGTATTCTACTTTATATATATATATTAAAAAACTACAAAAAGTATTGCTAAAGGACAAAACATTTTCAAGACTAATAATTTTCAAATATGTTTCAGATGGATAAATTTTAACTATTTTTTTGCTATTATTTTTTTTAAAGAACATTTTAATGCTATTTTACTCAGGTATATAATTTTAGAATTAATACTGCCGATGTGAATAAATGTATGTATATATATTAAAACTATATTACTTATACATTAAACTAAATTTCTCAATTCTATTTTATTTATTCAACTTCTAATTTTTAGTCCTTTTAGCTGTACACGATTTGGTACAATGATAAGAGTGGCAAAGTCGGGAGCTAAAAGTTCCTGAATAAGTCAGAATTTATCAAAAGATCCCAGTTTGAATGACCACCATTGGGTACTCAAATATGTCATAACGCCTCCCAAAAATTAATAGCAAAATTCTTTTACTCCATTCCCTTATACTTATTTTCATTGTAAATCAAACATTTTTGTGGTGTTTTTGATTAAATTTACATTTTATTGATGAACATTTATATATTTAACTATAAATACATTTTTCTTTATTTTTCCTCTTAATAATCATTATTTAAGGTGTGTGTATATATAATAAGTTTTTTTAAGAGTTATTATTCTAAATTATAAGTTAATATATCTGTAATTTGTAATTAGCGCAATAATGAGACATTTATTTACATTAGGCACATTTAGAATAATGCATACTAGCAGTAGGACAAAATTTATTAAAAGTAAACCATGGATTCAATGTTTGTCAAAGTGCTACATGTTTTTACCAGTGATGAAGACTGCATAATATTACAATCATTTTTTTTTCTGTAATTAAGCAGTGATATTATTCTATTAACCCACATGAACCTCAGAAAATTACTCTTCAGCTAATGCTTGATGTCAAATGATTGATATCATTTGTCTGGTAGTCTGAAAGAAAAATTATAACCATATTTGTGATCTGAAAAAAATTCTAGCTTTTCTTAGCCTAGGATCAAAATGTAGCTTGAAGACATTGCAGAAGCCTTTACAAAATTTTGATAGCCATTGCAGATAAAATATAGAAGAAATTAGGGGGGGGGGGCACGACCTTAAACAAACAATGTTTTTCAATATTTAATGTGACAATTTAGATTTCACTGTGAATTCAAAGTCCTTAAATAATAGAAAAATGTTATAATAAGAATATCAACTTTAATGCAATGCTGAAGCTATAGAAATGATAAAATTTTTTGATTACAAATGAAAACATTTAATATTGTAGATTTTTATAAAACAATTGTGAAAACTATAAAAAAATGTGAAAGTATAAGAATAGGTATTGCCCTGAAAACAAAAGTATTAGAGATGTTTCTATATAAGAAGTATGTAAATTGTTGATGATTAGCAAATATTAAAATGAAAATGCATAAATATGTAAAAAAAAATTAAAAAAGAATCCAGAATGAGTTTGGTAATAATAGGAGAACATTGAAATTTTTGGAAAAATCTTTGCTTTGAGATAAAATGAAGAAATTAATAATGTAAATGAAAAATAAATATTTATAAGGTAATGAACAAATTAATATGAAATACATTTATAAATCATATGAAAAAATTATACACATAAAAATCTTGGGTTGGTAAAACCAAATCTCCATTACATCCATAAACTGATTTATACTAGATTTAAGGTCAATATTAATAGTGTACGTACACATCCTGGAATTGATATATATTTTGGTCTATTTAGTAATAGAATATTAGATACATTTCATAAAGGTAAGAAAACTGAACCAAAAAATAAGTAGATATAAAAGAAAGGTAATTAAAAAATATCATTGAATAAAAACATATATATAAATAACAGCAAATCATTCTATTCATTAGCTTAAGAAATATATGCTAAAACAAGAGTATCTTTCTATTCCAATGCCATCTATAGCAAGATTGAGAAATCAATAATTATCAGATGGTAGTGAATTTAAGTCCAATACCCAGGCTGGTTTTTTTTTATCATTGAGACTTGGGATTTAAAGCTGAAAGTAGTGCATTTATGTATTAGCAATTACTTTTAAATCCATTTTACTACTTTATTATTAAAGTCAAATACCTGAAATTTAAAATGCCCTAAAATTTTGAATCAAAGAAACCTGTTTGAATAGTTGCATATATCTTACTCTAATATCAGCAACGATATATATATATTCTCAGTGCTTTATTAACTATAGGCACCCCTCCCCCTCTGGATGAAAATTAATAACAGCATATCATTTACTCCCTTAGCTTACACAATAGAACAAGAACAATAATCTAATGATTTTATAGTAAGACTGAATAATCAGTAATTACCATATAGTATTAGAAGATTAACTAATAAAATAAATACAAATACAAAAATAAAATTAAATAAAGCCGCATTACAGTAAAGAAAAACAGCAAAAAGAAAATCTCTGGAATCAGTAATAAGATGATAGAAAAAAAAATCCTATATTTATTAAGAAAAGAATTTGTATATATAAATGTGTTTTACTTTATAATTTATCTCCCCTTTTACATTCCTTTTCTAAACAAGGCAAAACTCTCCATACAGTAGTGCCACCCTGTGCCAACCAGAGTAATCAGTGGATGTCGGAAGGCTTGTGCATAAAATCCCCATCTAGTGCCTACTCATCCAATATCCCCAGACTTCAATGGATGCCAGAAGGCTTGTGCATAAAATCCCTATCTAGTGCCTACTCATCCAATATCCCAAAACTAGTTTAGTCTGGGGATATTGGATGAGTAGGCACTAGATAGGGATTTTATGCACAAGCTTTCTAGATAGGGATTTTATGCACAAGCCTTCTGGCATCCATTGATTACTCTGGTTGGCACAGGATGGCACTACTGTATGGAGAGTTCTGCCTTGGTTAATAACAATTATGTGCTAGTATAAGAGATAGTGATCATGTGATGTTTAGTGATTCCTTTTCTAATCAGTTTATCTATCTTTATCTGTTTCATACTCTTATCCATTGTATATTCTTCAACACATTTATAAAAAAGTCCAATAAACAACATTAACACCTGTTAATTGTGTGCCCTTTTTATTATTTCCATAAGAGATTGTATGGGTTGTTCCAGTGATAAAGTGTCGAGCTCTGGATTTCTGGGTTATGGATCACAGCTCTGCTTCACAACTTTAATGTCTGAACTTCTTATGAATTCCCAAATTATTTATTTGTTGTTATAAGAATTATTCATGCAAACTTTTCTTAGATGTTAAACTGAAATTACTGTATGTGCATGTATTTCTTGATAATTTCTATCTTTAAATAACTTCACAATTGGTCATTAATTTTTATTATTAAAACAGGCAAAACTCTCTATACGTATTGACACTCAGTGCAAGCCAGAGTAATCAATGGATGCCAGAAGACTTGTGCATAAAATCCACATCTAATGCCTCCTCATCCAATAGAGAGTTTTGCCTGTTTTAATAACAGTTAAGAGCAAGCATAAGAAATGGTGATCATGTGAATTTTTATTATTAAAATTAGGAGTTATTAAACTTCTTTAATTCATAAACATTATAATCTAAATATGTATTAATATTTATTAATAGTATTTTTTAGTCTATGCTTCAGCATTTTTTCCACTCTTGCATCAAACCTTACATATCTGGTTTTTAAGTAGGAGTGCTGAATATATATTAAAAGATATCCATGATTTGATAAATGCTAAGTGATATATTATTCTTTAATATAATATTAAAGTCTATATTTTTAGTCAAAGAAACATGGTTTATTTTTAATTTTAAATATAAATATTACTGATCAATAATGTTCTTTAAAGACATCAAATATCTGTCAGTGCTTGCTAATAAAGTGATGCTTATAAACTGAATCACTATAATTATTATTAGACAAAGAGAAAAACAATAGCAGAAGATATTAAAATGGTGTGAAGACTAGGGCCAACTAATGAGACATGGTTAAACAAAAATGTACCTCAAGAGCCATTTATATATTTTTTGCAGTTGTAATCATATTTGCAAGGAAATCAAGTCATAAATCATGGGATTTAATTTAATAAGCTTGTATTACAAATGTTATATAATAAGCATGCCAATAGCTTTTAACAAGTTTTTTAGAACATCCCTATCCCCAGATCAGTTTCCAGATCTGGTTTTTGGTCTGTGGATAAGGATGTTCTGAAAAAGCTTGTTATGAGCTATTGACATGCTCATTATATAACATTTGTAATCATATTGCAAATGTTTTTGTTATAATTTGGAAGCCAATAAACATCACACGATCACCATTTCTTATGCTTGCTTATAACTGTTATTAAACAGGCAAAATTCTCTATACATATTGCCACAAGCCAGATGAGTAGGAACTAGATGGGGATTTTATGCACAAGCCTTCTGGAATCCTTTGATTACTCTGGCTTGCACTGAGTGACAATATGTATAGATAGTTTTGCCTGTTTTTATAATTTGAGAAGCATTTTATTATATCTGAAACCTATTTATATCATATGTAAATGATTGGAACTGAAAATAAATAATTGTTTTTTATAAATAAATAAAAAGCTACATTAATTATTATTTTAGTACCTGGAAAAAACTTTTATAGAGGTCATTTATGAAATAATTTGCTAACCACTGTTGTATACAGGTCATTTACAGTCATTAATAAATGCAAATTATTGTTTTTATTTACTTAATATTTACTTATGCATTTTATTTTTCAAATACTGAATATTCTTGAGAACTAACAAAAAAAGTAATTGAATTCTGTTGTGAGAAGATTGATAATATTTTTATTAATAGATATAAAAAATACTTAAAAATAATTTATTTCTTTTTTTTTTCATTATTTATTTATGTACAACATTAAAATATTCAAAGTCAAATAAAAGTATGCCAAATTTCTTACTAGTAAAATTATGAAAAAAAAAAAGAATATCATAATCTGAAACTGAAATGTTTAATTTCTTTTATTAAAATATAAATAAATAATTTATTAATACATGTATAAATAAATGTATGAATAAGTAAATGATTTAAATATTCAAACAAAAAATCAAAAGATAACTACTCTACTAACAAGAGATTTTAGAAGCTAAATTCAGAAAAAGACAAGATATGCAACTGAAATTATTTATTTATAAATGAATAAATAGATCAAACATTTATTTTTAGGTTGATAAATAATGCATGTTTTTATTTACATATACATATTAGATGATTAATAATTGGTATTTAGAAGCAAATAGTTATCTATAACTGCTATATGTACATTTTTTTATGTTGATCAATATTTATTTTTGTTTACTTTTACTATAATATATTTAAAATTCACAATAAAAGTTAAAATTTTATTTATGAGATAATTTGGCAGTCCTAAAAGAAATCAATTATTAGAAAACAAAAATATCTTTTATATCAAATAACAATCCTTTATGCCAAGATCAATCCTATTAGTTATTTTAATTTGTCATTTTGACAATATTACACAAACAATTTTTAAATCGGAAAAAAAAAGAATGCATTATTAATAGATTATTCAATTTTTTTTTTAAAAAAAAAAAGTTAAAGTGTATAATGGAATTCATAATTCAAATATTTATTATTATTATTTACTTGTATTGCAAATCATTCTGTATATCATGCAATATATACAAGAAATTTACATAGCTAAGCAATATACTGAGATGCAGTATAACTGCTAAAACGTGCATAAAATTAATTCTTCTTTTTACATGAAATATGTTTGCTTTTATTACAAACTGATGTTATTAATGGTTTTATGGGTAATATATTTTTATTGCTTTTTTAAAGATATCAACAGCTTGAGCAATCAATGAACATCAAATGATATAATGCTTTAAAGTTCTACCTCTGGACTGGTTTCTAAATTTTGTTTCCATCAGTGAAGACAAGGATTCAAATCTGGGACAAATAACTTTTGCATCTAGCACTCATTTTTTACTTCTTGAAATTTAAAAAAAAAAAATCTGGGTTTAAGATTTTCTCATATTGTTATTGGCATTTAATTCTTTTTATTTAAAAAACCAAGTGTTTTATATTTTCAATGAAAACTTAAAATAATAATGAATACTGCAGTACTATTTAATCTTTTTCAGTTCACATAAGATTCTAAAAAATTAAATTTAAATTGAGTTATTTAAATACAGGTTTGAAATGTATTATAGTGGGTATGACTTTACATTAAATGATACTTTGTTAATGAATTAATTTTATTCCTATATACTTAGTTCATAGATCAAGTGATTGATATAATAACATAAGTAATTACAAGTAAAATAAAGAGTGTGCTAATAAACTAACAAGCTTTATCGATAAATGCCATAAGAGAAAGCATTTAAAATCTCTATGTCGAAATTATCTCCAGACCAGTTTCAAGCTATTGGCTTTCCTCAATGAGGTGCTAGGATATTCTAGCACCTCACTGAGGAAAGCCAATAACTTGAAACTGGTCTGGGATGGGGATAATATCCTAGCACCTCACTGAGGAAAGCCAATAGCTTGAAACCAGTCTGAAGATGGAGATAATTTCAAAATAGAGATTTTAAATGCTATCGATAAAGCTTGTTAGAGCTATTAGTACACTCTATATTTTATTTGTAATTACAAGCTTATCAAGTTAAATCATGTGATGTACACTTGATTTTGTTTGTAATTGCAATTGTATAATAATTATTTAGGAAACTTGTTTTACATTTATTATAAACAGTGACAAAAAATGTATACAATCTTTCCTTTTTTTTTTTATTTCACAATATTACAAAAAAACCGTAGTTTTAATTAAAATATTTTTCAAATAATATATCTTTAAGTATTACTAATGGGGATGAATCTAATATTTTCAAATATTTTCTGTTTGATAAATAAGATTTCAATATAGAGAATATATTGTTTATATCTACTCTATGCATTGAGAAATAAGTTTTTTCTCAATATTTATGTTATGGAGAGTACTGCTTTTCAAAAATACAACATTAATTTTAGAAATATATATATCTTGTCTCCGAATATAGCTCTTAGATATTGAAAAATATGTTGCATCAGTCTGGGAACGTTTCAGTAGCAGAAAGCAAGTTGGTGATTTTGAATCAATTATTATTTAGAAACAAGATGGTTCACTAACATTTTATTAAATTACTCCAATTTTATTTAGAACTGTCAAACTTTCTATGCATATTAACTTGATAATGGTTATTAATATATTAGGTTAGATATTATCATAGCATTCCTAGCTCAGATATAAACTTTAAATCTACTTAATGATTAATATATCTTTTTATTTTTATATATATTTAAAATTTTCATTCAATTATATATTTTCAAAATATATGAATAAAGAGACCTGAAAAATTATAAATGTCCTTCAAAATGCATATGGGTGGGTCCTCTTTTTTTGTCCAAATTAACCATAACTTCTTGTGATAACAATTAATAATGGTAGAATGTGGCAAAAAGTTTTGGTGCTTCGTAAATGGATCATGAAACAAACTGAATACTCACAAATATTTTTTTTTCCATAATGCATGAACTAAAAAAAAATGCAAGTATGATTTAAAAATATTGGCATAATAGGATTATAGTTAGTTGTGCTAATGTATTTTCTATAGTTAACTATGAAATAAATATTTTCTAAAGTTAAAGAAAACGTATTTAAAGTTTAAAAGTAAAATTAGAAGTTATCAAAATTCAAAAAATGTTGATATTATTTGCCATTTGAAAATACAATGATACCCATCATCATCATTGTCAACCATTACCAATCTCCTTCAGGATATAATCTAAGTTTAATGCAGTTCTCTAATCTCTAGCCTCTTTTTCATGTTAGCACCCTTTCTTATTTCATCCATCCATCTCATACATGGTCTCTTTCTGAGTCTTTTTCAATTTTTGTAATTCAGTTTAAGATTTCAACTATCCATCTACTACCATCTCTTGTAGAAATATGTTTATCCCAGCTCCACTTCAGTCTCTTAATTCTTTTAATGATATTGCCAGTAATACCTGTTTATACTCTCACCCATTTATTTCATATTTGATACTTCTAACATACATCTCTCCCTACTCCAGTGTTGGGTCTGAAGTCTCTGTATTACTTATCTGTTAAGTATCCAAGTCCCATATCCATAAGGAAGAACGTATTTATTAAAAACCTTCATTTTTAAAAACATTGACCTATTTTCTTTTTAATATTAAGTTATTTTTATCAAAAGAACTCCATTCAATTTTAAATCTTTGATTAACTTCATTTCTTATGTTTTCATCTGTGTTAGTAATATAACCAAGGTATATGTAGATATTAACTTCTTCTAATTCATTACTTTATTTTATTTTTGAGAACATTCATTGAATATTATTTTTTTTAGCTTTTATCTTTAGTATTATTTTCTTACTTTCATCTTTTAACTTTTGCAAGCTTTGAAGCATTCAGTTACATTATGTGCAAAATCTAGATTATCTAAATAATCTCCATTTACTTTGAATCTCTTAGCCTTCCATTTTAATCCACAAAACACTTCTTCACTTGATCACTATCTCATACTTAGCACAATTGTTATTAAACAATTCAAAACAAAGCAAAACTCTCCATATAGTAGTGCCATTTTGTGCTAACAAGATCTAGGTGCAGTGCTCTCAGATCCAAGGCTCCTCACTGATGAAGGCCACAAGCCAGAAACTAGTCTGGGGATATTGGATGAGTAGGCACTGGATAGGGATTTTATGCACGAGTCTTCTGGCATCCATTGATTGCTCTTGTTAGCCCAAGATGGCACTATTATATGGAGAGTTTTGCTTTGTTTTGAATTGTTTAAAACACTTCTTGCAAAACTGCTGTAAAAAGTTATGGATATGGTGTCATTCTGTTATATACCCTTAAAAATGTTGATCTTTTTGGTATCACCAACTAATCTAATCATTGCTGTTGCATTTTAATAAATATTCTTCAGAATATGATAATATCCTGGGTTTATATCATGATAAATCAATGCTTTAATCACTAAAGAAATACTTATAGAATCAAATGCTTTTTTATATTTTATAATTCCAAAGCATAATGGCAATTCACATTAAGTGTTGTTTTTTTATAACTCTTAATACTTAAACATGATCCACATACTAAACGCACTTTTAAATCCAGCTTGTTCTTTTGATTGGTTAAAATCCCAAGTTCATTAAATATGAGTTGTAATTATCTTGATAAAAATAAAACTGATAAAAAATGATAAGTCTCTAATTTTTAATATCGTCTTATCAGATTTTTTATATATCATTACTATTACATTCTTCCAATCATCTGATACATTTTTATCATTTAAACATCTGCTATATAAATTTTTCAGCAGTTTTTCTATTTCTTCAACTGCATTTTTTAAACTATCAATATTAATTCCACCACCTCCTGTAACTTTTCCCTTCTTCGTGGATTTAGTTGCATAACTCATTTCTTAAATTTAACATACTTGACAATTCAGAAAATGTAATAATTGAAAGAAATCTTTGTTTTTTATATTTCTTTATTACTATCTAATTCCTTATAAAACTCATCCACACACTTCATATTTCCATCATTACTTTTCATTATAGAAACAACTTTCTTAAACCACTAAACTCACTGACCACTATCTCAACTAGCACAATTATTTTATAAAAACTCCAAAAAAAAAAACACCCCATATTGTGTACACTGATAAATGAGAAAACCATTGTGGGAACCTTTTCTTTTTTTTTTTGAAATATTTTGTTGTGTGGTTTGTTTTTTAACAACTGTTCTTCCAATACTAAAATATTGGTTTACTTTTTTGAGATTTTTATTCACTTCTCTAGAGTTCCTTGTAAATTTACAATTATATTTTTTATATTATTGTTAACTCTTTTTGTGTCATTTTACAAAACTGTAGATATTCACATTTTTTTAATAGATAGTTTTTATTTATTTTTGTTCCATTTTTTCTTTATACATTGTCTTGCCTTAGCAGAAAGTTTTATGGTAAATTGCTGCTTTCTTATAGCAGCTCTCTTTGTTAAAATTCTTATAACTATGGCAGGTTTTTTTCTATTAATTTTATTACAATCTGAATCATGTTCAATATTAGTTAATATTTGAAAATGATTTGCCAGTTCTAATTAAATTCATTAAAATGTTTCTGAAGGTTAGAAATATTAGCTCTGAATACAGAACGTTACAATTCCTGACATACATATTTTCTGTTGGCCAAAATATAATCCAATTTTTTTATTTCTTCATTTGGATGGTTCCATGTCCATTTCCATTAAGCATTTTTCTCAAAAAAGAATTCCTATTATGAAGTTTTTTTCTTCTGCAAACTTCACAAGTCTGTGTCCTCTTTCATTTTTATCACCATAACCAAATTTATCCACAACACAGTCATTTTCCAATCATTTACTAATTCTAATAATAAATATCACATGACAACTTTAAAATGCTTTGTCTGTTCAAATTGTTTGTACAGCCATATAAAATTTTTCTACTTAATCATCACAATAAGAACTTGTTGGTGCATAAAGCTAAATTATCTGTATTTGGTATCTTACTTTATGTTGAACAACTAATTCATGTCACTCTTATGTTATACTATCAATTTCCAAAATGTTGTTTTCTATTTTTATTTATAATGAATCCTACTTCAATTATGCTTACAATATTTGTGTTTTTGTAGTATATTTTATGCTCACTTTTTAAATCAATTGTTTTTTACCCTTAATTATAACCACTAAATCTAATAATATCTCATTTAATTTTAGATAGTTTTTTTTTTCAATTGCTTCAATCTTCCTTTATTTGAAAATAATCTTTAGTTGTATGTATCTAAATAAAAAAATTGTCATCAAATGGCAGGTGGATTCTTTTTTAAATAATAGCAAACAAAACTAAATTATGGCTCTTATTGCCATGAGGTTATAAAATTTCCAATCAAGACAGTGGTTCTTAGATGAAGATAGAGAGTGCTAGGAATACCTTTATATAATACTAGTATTAGGAGTTATGTAAGAAATAGTCAAGGATTACCTGAAATCAAAATTTGTATTTATAATTGTAAAAATTAAAAAGCATAAATTTAGTGCAAGTTTATCCAAATGAAATAAACTTCTGATAACTGAGCAGATCACATTCAAAAACTAATTCTTAATATAAATCAAATAATAAAAAGAAAAACTTTTTCCAGTAATAAAAAAAGTTATACTTTATTTATAAATTTAAAAATTTGTGAAAATATTGACAAATTTTTATTACCAGTTCTTTATTAATAATAATAATAAACTTTTATTTTTCAGGTGTTTCTTATTTTATTTCATGTTTTTAAATAAATTAACATTCATACATTGTATATATGTATTATTAATAACATATAAAGTAAACATGAAATTAATTATAGCATTAAACTTGTATTGATGTTTTGAATACAAATAATTTAATATTAAAAAAAATACTTGTGTTTGAAAAGGAAGATTTTAAATGATGTGTCTTCAGAGAACACATAACAGAAGAGAAACATTGCAAGTAACAAAAAGGGATCAAAAACAAAATACGTGGGTGAGAGAATAATCAGCTATTTACTGACATCATAAAAAAGAGACTAAAATGGGATGAATTGAATATATAGATAAAAAATAGTATTTGAACAATTGATATTTTAATTGGATCTTGGAAGATTAGAAAGAGACCACATATGAGATGGATGGATAAAATAAGGAAGTTTACTTGTGTACTGTGGAAAAGAGAGGTTATGAATGGAAAAAGCTGGTTTAAACTTGGAGAAATTTTCATCCTGATGTAGATTGATAGTGGTTGAAAATGATGATAATGATTTCATTTTTATAATATTACTGTATCAGCTGATTATTGTTAATTCTTGAATGAAAATTTGATTCCCATTGAAGACCTTCATTCTATTTTCCTCAATCAAACACAATGAATGAAGATCAAGTTTTTCTTTTAGTGTAAGAGAATAACATCATTTTGAAAATAATAATAGTAAATAATAAGTAATAATTGGATCTGAAATGATGTGGTCTTCAACAGATAAAAAGTTATCTTGATATAAAAATTCATTTCTGCATAATGTAAAAAAGAAAATTACATATTACTGTAAGTAAAGTAAACTAAATAAAATTAGAAAGACTATTTTAATAATTCTCATTTGTTAACATTTAATGAGAAGTGCAAATAAAAAATTATATGAATAATGAATATGTGCAGACACTTTGTAAACAGTCTTTAGAACTAAGCAGAAATCACTGATAATTTAAATATTTTTATATGAAAATACATACAAATGTATAATATTTAAAAATGGTTAACTTTCCACATGCTATCATATGAAATTTAATTAAACTTCTTGCAATATCATCTTCTAACTGCAAATCAGAAGAAAATTAATTCATTTTCAATTGCAGCCTGATATGTAAGGGAAAAACTTAGATGATAACATTATAATAGGTTTAATTAGATTTAATATAGACATTACTTAGAAAGTTCACCTCTCAAAACTATTACATATTAATTAGCACTATTTATTTTTAATATAGTATGGTTGTATTCTGTAAATTTTAAGGATGTTAAAGCCTTTTATTGTTTTATGAGATAACTCTTAATTATCCATTAAAATTTATGATATTGCTTTAAGAAAAGAGTTGTTACATTAATCATACCAAATTATCACACATAATAATTAAATGCTATCATTTAATCATGGTTCTCTACAAATTTAAATCTACATTTGAATGATCATCATCATCAACCATTATCAATCCACTGCAGGATGAAGGTCTCTCCATCTTTTCCGATCTTTAGCTTCTCTTCTTCACATCACTGCTGCACACTTTCTTATTTCATCCATCCATCTCACATGTGGGTTCTTTCTGGGTCTTTTACAATCTACCATGGTGTTTCTTGATCTTAAATTCAGAGGTAAAAAGCCAATAAACTCACCATGCTGGCAATACATGTTAGTGAGCAGTCCATCCATGTTCATATACTATATGAATAATCACATAGTAATAACAGCTGCAATGACAAGAACATATGAAGTAGACATTAGAAATTTTCCCTGCTCAGTTCCTTTAAGGTCTCCAGGAGGAATCAAAGGGTTTTCTTTCAGTTAATAGCAAACTGCTTTCTGCAGCATTTGAATAGAAAACTTTAAATTCATACAAAGAATTACTAAGTCTAATGTAAAATATATTCACTCTTTTCTCTCCTTTAAAATTATTAATGAGTCATACACACTACCAATTCTTTTATTATAAATGAGTGCACCTCATAAGAACCAAAAAAAATCGGCCATTTTATGAAAGAGACCATAAATATCTTCAGAAGATTAGTCACTTTATGAAAGAGACTAAAATAAAAAACTGATACAATAATTGTTCAGTGTCTATAATTTGCATTTTAAAGTTCTTGTTTTTTATATAGTTCAGTTTGTAAAATATAAACTGCATTTTACTACTTAATATGATGTCTTTTTTATTTGTTGTTTTTAATTCTGAAATAGCTTCATATTGATTTTTAGATTGTTGTCTTGCTCTTTTTTATTACTTTTACTATTTGAAAATGTAATTTTTGATTTATGCTCTTTAATATTATTTTTATCTCACTTTTTATTTTCATCAATCTTTTTATTTTATATTTTTTGTGAACCATTTTTTTAATAATGACTTTTTGTTTTATCTATCAATATTTAGTTGTATTTTGCTGTTCTATTTTTAATTTTCTTTTTTTGTGTGTGTTATCACTAGAAAAACGTGTTTTCAGGAAATTGAGAGATTTTTAGATATTTATTTTGAAGTGAGTTTTTAAATATGTATTTTATATATAAAACATATTTTATATATGTAGTAAACTTAAATATTAAGCTATTATTTGTAAAATGTATAAAGTATTTACCGAGGCTGTAATCTCAAGAATATGCGTGTAAAATGCGATAGTAGGGACCTCTACAGGTGTTTAACCACAAGCTTACGCTATGGAAGAAAAGAGGGGAACTCTTCTTTACTTCAACATACTTTCTATTTAAATAGGTGAAGCTGAAGCGGTTAGATCTGCGAGCGTGAAGCTATTCAATACTTCACTGATTAAGTCCACATTTCTTATTACACATTAATACTCGCGAAATCTTTGGATTTACAACGAGTCAATGGAAAGATTTTATAGTTAGAAATCTATTACAGTAATTTAAAGTTGTAATTATAAATTTATTAATTGATTACGTAAGTAATATTTACCGAGGCTGTAACCTCAAGAATATGCGTGTAAAATGCGATAGTAGGGACCTCTACAGGTGTTTTACTGTAGAGGTCCCTACTATCGCATTTTACACATATATTCTTGAGGTTACAGCCTCGATATTACTTACGTAATCAATGTGCGTTTAATAAATTTATAAAGTATTTATATAATACTGATATGTACATTATTTAACAATTGGCTAGAATACATTTATATTACAGGTAGCACATTTTTTAACCAACGTTTATTTTAGATAATATTTCATAAAATATATAAATGATTTTAAATCATTTTTTATTAAATTATTTATTATATCATTTCTTTTAATCCCAAACATAAACTTTATATTTTACTAAAAATTAAATATATTTATTTTTATAAACTTTCGTGATTTTATTTAAATATTTCACTCCATTCTATCTATGCCCTCTTACATCTGCAGAAATTATTATCTCTATTTTTATTTCAACACGACAGTCAGTCATTCAAAATAATATGCAAATGGCTTCGAATATGCATTTTAGTTCAACTATATTTTGCAATACTTGGAAAGATGTAATTGGTTGAAATGTATATTAAAACTGTTTACATATTTTTCTCTCTTTCATACTTAACACTTCCCTTTCTTCTACATTCTTAACACATATGAATAAAGAGATCCGAAAAAGACAAATTTGTCTTTGTCTGATGTAATTACGTACATATTTTAAGAATATATAATGGAGTGGAATCTTAAGTATATCTTAAAAAGATATTTTACTGAAGAAAAGAGAAATGAAGTTGAATTATTCCATATCATTTTCAAATCGATCCATTGCAGAATGAAAATCTCTCCAAGATCGATCCATCTTTTCCGATCTCTAGCCTCTCTTCTGCACATCATCCAGCTCACTTCCTTATTTCATCAATCCATCTCATATATGATCTCTTTCTAAATCTTTTACAATGTCTTAGAATCCAGTTTAAGATTTCAACACTATCTATTATCATCTCTTCTAATAATAATTTACACCAACTCCTCTTCAGTCTCTTAATTTTTCAGTGATGTCAGTAAAACTTGTTTTTTTCTCTCACCCATTTATTTTGTTTTTGATCTCTTCTTGTTACTCATAACATACATTTCTCCATATATCATTGAGTAGTCTGAAGTCTCTATATTGCTCTTCTGTTAAGTGTCCAAATCTCAGATCCATAAGTAAGAATTGTTAACACACAAATGTTAAAAATCTTCATTTTCAAACACATAGGCATATTTCTTTGTAATGTTAAATTATTTCTGCCAAAAGCACTCCAACCAAATTTAATTCTATGATTAATTATTCCATATATAATTTAGAAGCAGATATATTAAACTTTAGCTGAGGTTTAAAGTTTATATCTGCATTAAAAGTAATTTCCAGTTTAGCAAATGATAAGTAATGATTGTTAATGTATGTATCTGAAATAGTTGTGACAGCATAAACTTGGATTCTTGCAACTCAAACTGTAATATTTTTTTTCTAATATGTATAGCCATGTATTCAAAGTAAAATTAGGTAAGAGTAATCTAGTATACATTCTAATGTAAAAAGAGATGTAATCAGTATTAATGCTTTTTTGATAAAAATATTCATCATCTTGATTATTCCACATGTGAACTACCATTAATTCAAGAACCTTGATTCAAAGTTATAATCTAGAGTCAGAAAATTTTCAGAAAATAAAATCAGTCAAATACAAATCTGTAATTACATTAGTAAAATTAATAATGTGTTAGAATAACTTAAATGTAATTTACTAATGAATATTTCTAAAAAAAATAATTCAATAAAATAAAATTACAAGCGTGTTGAGATGCTGGCAGGAGAAGCTATATTAAGTACTCCTATAAATCAATAAATAATAAACAGCTGAGCACTTTCGAGGTTTGTTGCCTCATATTCATAGCTACAACAATAAATAATGCAGAGTAAGATGTAGATGGTAATATGCAAATTATATATAAATTGTTTAATTGGTCCAATACTTGGAAATATCAAAGCAGATGTTGTGTCTGTTAATAGAGTTATTGTTGCTAGTGATAAAATATGCTTCCTTGATTTTATGTTTGCAGTCATTTTTCTCAATGCATACTATTGTAGGGTTGGATGGTTCAAATGTGTGACCGGTCTTTTTGAATGCTCTAAGAATAGTGAAGAATTGTCATTATTCTTCTGTGCTCTTTTATATGAGTGTCTATGTTGGATGATTCTGTTGTTAATAGTGGTTTTGGTTTATATTTACTTAGTTACAAAAAGTGACAGAAATTCCAACACTATTTTTGCATATTGTAAAAATGATGCTAAAGAGAAAAAAAAAATTTAAATTTTAATTTATTAGTATATATCTATATTACTTTAAAAAAAAGTAATTTAGTAAAAAAGATGTTTAAATCCATTACTTACTTACATTAGCTTGAAATTTTTCATTACTAAGTAGTAAAAAAAATTGTAATAAAAGTTGAAGCTTCTAAATCTATCATAAAAATAACTAATTCACAATAATTGCTTTTCAGTTTACATTTTGAAGATAACTTCAATCTTTTAAAACTTTTCTTGGAATAATGTATTTATTTTGAATTTTGAAAATAAATATTTCATATAGAACTTGAACGTTCTGGTTTTATATTTTGTACAAAGTTGAGAATAAATAATGAATAAACTGACATAACCGGTCAACAATTAAATTTTTTAAAAGAAAAAATGTATTCTGAAAATATATTCTATATTGAATTAGAACTATCTAATTTGTATAGAATGGAAATTCTTGCCATTTTTTTAAAAAAATAAACATTTAATATAGAATGTTTTCCTGAAGGTTTGTGATGATGGTGTTTTAGTTGTATTTATATATTGGACTATTTCCATCATCTAATATGAGTATTGATTTTTTTTAGAAATATTTAACTTTATTTAAATATTCCAAATACATTCAACTGTTAATAATAGCATATAGGTTAGTATATGCACAATGTTTCAAGAGGTATTATTTCCCCCTCTTTTTCAGGTGTTGCTAGCCTGACCAGTGACAGTAGAAGTGTAAATGCTTTTGATTTTGATTGTTAGCAGTTTGAATAAATATATATTTATATATCTACAAATAAATTAACATTAAATCAAAAATTGTGCATTTAACTAGTCTTTTTATCATCCTATGGGGACTCCTAAGGAGAAATGGACATGGAATTGACTTGCTTTTACAGCCATCTATTGATATATTTTGCTAATTTTTTTTAATCCAAAAGTTCACATATATTTTATTCTAATATTTTAATTTTAAAAAATGTTATGATACCTGAAAATGTGATGATTTCAAAGTATTTAGTCACAACTTAATGTTTTTGATTTCTGCTTCAGGATTTCACATGCTTTACAAAATTATTCTGAGAAAAAATTTTGAATGACTAAAAACTTTATCTTTTTATTGCAAAGTTTATTAAGATTTGTGATTATTTTTGCATAATAATTGTGTGATAATTATTAAAAATGAAAAATATACTTGATTTACATATTTATTTTATTGAAAATAAATACATAAAAAATGCATATGAAGAAAAGCTTGGTTTAATACTTTAACAGCCTAGTATGCTATGCTTTCAACTAACTGGTAGCTATATTCAGAGCAATTATTATTCTAAATATTTCTTGGATAATTTTTATGACTATGACTACCAGTTAGTCAAAAGTATGCTTAGCATACTATGCTGTTAAAGTATTAAACCAAACTTTTCTTCATATACATTTTGTATGTATTTATTTTGAATTACATTTTTCTGAGAAAAGTTTTTAAAAGTTTGAAGTTACATTTATTTTATATGTATATGTTTTATTTTTAAAAATAGAAAGTAGTAAGTGCTACTATAACATTAACAAAGTTAATTACAGATTTCTGATAAACATGTCTTTTCAAACTGATTGTTAACATGTCATGACTGACCATGCACTATGGTAAAAAATATATAACATTTTTAACATTTTAAAGCACAATTTGAGAGATTTATTAGTTATTGATATATATTTGTTCACATTTTAAACACAAATTTCAATAAAAACATCTGCTGCTCCTGATCAGTCAATGACAAAACCATTCTTTGTTTTTTAGTATGATATTATTTTTTTAATATTTGCAAAGTTCAAATATGATTTGTTAGGAATTATTTCAGTTGTAAATATAAATTTCTACTAAATCAAGTCCAATTTATTATACTTTGATAGAGAATAACACTTTAATATTAAAATCAAATGTTGAAAGCTAACAGAGCTCTCACTAGGGGAAGGGGGATTTAATTTGTCATAGTGCAGAATGAATAAGATACTGTTTAATCACATTATGTTATTTTCAGTGACTGACATAATATTTCACTGACATCAAAACTATAAATATATTTTTTTTATTTTTAATTTTAAAAATCACATTTTTTTTTTTTAAATTACTGTATAGCAAATTGAGATTTTCACATAGATTATGGGTAACTTTAATATTTTTATTAAAATGTGATGTAAATATTAATATAATACAGAGTGCATACCAATAGCTCAAACAAGCTTTTAATTGATAAGTGTGGTAAGAGAAAATATTTAAAATCTCTATCCCGAACATTTTTATGGCTCACCTCAGTGAGTAGCTAGAATATTCAGACACTAAATCTAAAATATCAACTCCAAACCCAGCACTTATTTCATAAGTAATATTTAAGTAGAAACTCTGACGTTTTCGGACATGAATATGTCTTTTATTCCAGTTTTATTGAGTTGATTTATTGATTATTAAATATTAATATGAATATTTTTTAAAATCTTGATTGATATAATAATTTTGCTAATAATTTATCAATATGACATAAGAAGCTGCCACTGTATAAAATTTATCTGTTTCATTTCTTTTTGAAAAAAAAACCTTTTAATGTAGAATTAGTCTATTTTTATTTTTGGAAAATACTTTATAGAAAGTTGTTAATTTTCACATAAGTGTGACTGTGTAACAATTTAGCAATCTCTTTCACTTGTGATTGAAAATAAACTTTAACTTGAAATCATAATTTTTTTCTTTGTTTTTGGATTATTGCAGATAGTTTGGAAATTTATATTGTATAAGAATTGATTTGATTTCTTTACAAAAATGTATTAGTAATAAAATCTGCTTATTAATTTTTTTAAATATTAATTAAAAGAATAACAGTTTGACATTAGAAATTGATCTCATATTTATTTTTATTTGTTATTGAAAATAAATTTTTGGCATAAACTCATAATTTCATTGTTTCTGGAACTATGCAAACAGAAGGAAAATTTACACCGCTTAATGACTGCTTTAATTTCAAGTAGAAAATTGATCACATGATTTTTTTTATGATTGTTAAATATAATGTGACATTAAAAACTACTGTATTATTTTTTATTTTATATTTCTTAAATTAATGGAAATAAATTATTAACGTAGAATTAAAATTTTTTTGTTTTTATGTCTCATATACTGTTGAGAATATATATTTATTAGGTGTTCACGTAGCATTCAGATTTATTTTTTTGATAATTCAACTTTTTCATTAATGTGTGCACTGTGGACAGCAGTTTGAGATTATTGATTGTTATTGATATTGGGATTGTCAAAGTGTTGACCAGTTTCTAGTGGTTATATATATATATGTGTGTGTGTGTGAATAGTAGTTTTTTCAACAATATTACATTTACATATACATCTTTGTGATGCCATATTCACTGACTTCGAGGTGTTCAGGAGTGAATAAAAAGGTTTAATTTGAAATGAATCGTATTAATGGTACTATTCTTATGTCTAACAAAGAATTTGAAATAAAACCAAAATTATCAGAGAATGAGAGTGCGGGAAGCAAATGAAAAGTATATAATATTACTCATTATATACTACTATTAGCATTGCATTGTCTCTGGAAGAGAATTTTTTTTTTTTAGTAGTCGACATAGTTGATAGAATAATTAAAATTAGTTCATCAAGCCTTGTAAATAGCTATTATAGCAAAATCTACATAATATTTTTATGTCTTTGATTGTCAAGTTCGATTTCATTAATTGCTGCGCTAATTATTAGGAGAAACTGTTTCTTTCTTTAATCATAAAAATGACCTTGAATTGATCTAATTTTTGATTTCCTGACCCAGAATTGGTTCTATATGATCATATAAGTAAGTATATCCTGTATATATTTTTAAAAACATTGAGAATTTAATAAATTAATAAAATATAGGCTGAATATTTAAATGGTTAAGATATTTATGCATATAAAAGTTGCATAGCTAATTGAGGGTGATTACATGACTATTAAATTTGCAATTTATTTAATACTATCAAATACAGAACCTGATTTTTAAACTAAATATTGTAAATTCAAATTTGTGGTGCCAGCATCATTATCATATTTTTTAACTATTATCAGTCCACTGTAGGAGGAAGATCTCTCCAAGTTTAATCCAGATTCTCCAATCCCTAGCATATCTTTTCACATCACACCAGCAAACCTCCTTAGTTCAATCTACCCATCTCACAATGTAGTCTCTTTCTAGGTGTTTTATAATCTTTTGAATCTAATTTAAGACATCAGCAGTCCATCTATTATCATCACTTCTAACAATATATTCAGCCTAATTCCATTTCTTTATTTTAATTTTTACAACATAAATAAACCAAGAAAGGACAAAAAACAACATATATGTCTGCCATACATACCTAATATTGCAAAAGAACTAGTCAAAAAATTACAGAATGATTTCACAGTAGGTTTTCGAACCCCTCCTAACACTAATATAATTATTAACAATTCTAAAGATAAGATTGACATACAGTCAACACCACATGTACTGTACAAAATGACATGCCCTCAGGCTAACTGGTGCAGTATACTATGGTGAGACCCAGGCCACTATAAACAATAGAGTAGCTCAACACAAATACTTATACAAAAGAGTATTAAGCAGAAATGAAGGCAGCTCAGTATTTGTGGAACACCAAAAAGAGGCTAATCATGAATTCGAACCTGCATGTGCTGAAATAGTTTCCACTGAGAGAAATGACATCAAAAGGAAGGTGAAAGAGGCATGTTATATAGCAAGAGACTTGGAGGAATAAACAGGAAGGATACATGCTTTTCTATATCAAAGAGATGGACAATATAAATAGCTTGCATAGATTTGCATAAATTATTAAGTTTGGAGGCTATGAATATGGAGTTGAATGCTCTGAAAGCGCTTAGCCTTAAGAAATATTAGTGTAATTTTTTATGAATTTAATTTCACTATATACGTCAAGCGTATTAAATCTTAAATAATCACAGTAATACTTGTTTACTCTTTCACCCAATACTTTGTTTTTGATCTTTTCTTGTTAATTATATATTTAATATTTTACTAATATATAAAAAAACATCATTTATACATTTATTCATAAAGACTATTATTATTATATGCACATGCACATATGCATAATCAACAGTTATTTTAAATGAATGCAATAAAAGAAAAGAATCAATATCTTCAGAAACATATAAGTAATAAGCCCAGCATAAGCAGAAAAGAGTCACCAGCTGTGCACCTTTATGACTAAATTTTAAAAAGACAGACTATCAAATCTTAGGTTAATTATTATCAGGCCAATACCAATCATAAAACAAAATATTATGAAACAGAAATCATCAAAACATGTTTGCTGCATCCACATATTTGTACAAAAATGTTCTGGTATCATTTTATCACTGTGTACCATCATCAATGCTTAGGGTTCTCTGATATGATGTGTATATTGGCTCAGGGTTTTCTGGTATGATATGTGTATTGGTTCAGGGTTCTCTGGTCTGATGTGTATATTGGCTAACAATAAATTAATAGTTATTGTCATCAAACATATGTTGATATTGTCGGTAACATTCATTTCTTGTAATGCCATATAAATAATTCTAAAGATAATTATACAGACCTTTACACACATATACTTCAAATTCTATTATGTCTGAGATAATTTCTTGCATCACAAGGAATCTGATGATCATATATGAGTAAAATTAGACATAAAATTTAATCAAGTATTTTAAATAATGGTTAATAAACTTATTAATTAGTAATAATAGTAAAAAAATTAAAAGTCGATAAATATTCTACAGTATAAATAGACTACAATACCAATAGATTATTTTGATTTTGACTGACATATAGGTATTAATTATTCTTTTGATTGAAAACATTATTCTTTTGATTGAAAACAAACGACAAAATGCAACTTATTTAGTCATAGTTTATAGATCTATAAAATATTAATAATACATCACATGATCTTAACTTATATATTGATATTCATTAACAACTAATGACAGAAGGGTAGAGGGATTAAAAACATTCACTAATAAAAGATCTATAAATTGTAAGTAGTCATGAATACGATACAAATATATGGATAGAGACATGTGTGTCTGGTAATATCAAATATTCCAGTTATTAAAGATTACTTTCATTAGCAAAACATATATAATAAGTGAACTTAAACATGTAACTAAATGTATACAATAAAAAAAAAAAAGAATATTTTAATTACTAACCCTTAATGTGACCGAATTTATAAAGATAAATTATTTCAAATTTGATAGTTTTTTTATTATGAAAATATTGATTCAATTAAAAAAACTGGATTTTTATCTTTCATTGACATAAAAAATGTTTCATAATTCTATTATATTTTTCTAACTATTTTAACACCAATCAAACATTTCTAAACAAAAGGAAAATTTTTAAAGTGAAAATTAAAATTAAAAAACTCTAAAAAGGGGGGGGGGAAATACTCTAACACCCCCACCCCCAATTATGATGGACCTTTAGACAGGGATTCACCAAAGCGATTATTATATACATATGAATTCATCATTTTAATTAAATATACCAAACTTCTTTTTAAAACTTGTTTTTTATATGAACACTAATAAACACTAAAAAATAAAAATACAAACATATAATAATAATTATAAATACCACATATTCCAAACAAATCCAAAAACATTAAAAATATTAAAAAATTCTCTTTACCTCCTTATCTTTTCTATTGCAAACAATCTCAAAACTTTTTTTTTTACATTTATATACCCATCCAAACATACTCTAAAAACATTTAATTAACAAATCTATTATAAAAAACCAGGGTATATTTATTTATATATATATGGAAAATTGTGAACTATTTTTGAAAAAAAAAATTGTGTAAATAATATTTTTTAATTCATTGTATTTCAAATAACAATTATCTATTTTTTTTCTCATAACCCACTAACCCGGGACAACTGCTTGTAAAGCAACTGTCACTGACCTCTCGACCACCAATGCTTGACAACAATTATCTATTTACTCCCATAAAAAGCAGTTCAACTTTTTTTATTTCTATGATAATTGAAATCTCATGGAATATTGGGAAAGTTCTATTGTGCTATGATTTTAAATTTTTGTTTGGCCTGTTTTATTGCCATTTACAACCATTTTGTTAAAAACTTAAAATAAGTCAAGCGTTGGTGGCCAAGTGGTTAGCTTCCTGGCCGATGCTTTGACACATGGAAAAAAAATGTAAATATTGATTTATTAGTTGCAAAAAATCTTAAGATGTTAACAGTGTGTAGAGTAGTCTATAGAAAAAATTTAAAAAAAGGCCACCAAAAGTCTAGACCATCACATGATCACCATTACTGTATGGAGAGTTTTTCCTGTTTTCAGAAGTCTAGAAGTAGTTGATTGCTAATTCTCTGCAAAAATAAGAATAAAATTTGCATAATTTTGAGTATATTTTTAACTATTTTTATAAAATATTTTCAGAATCATTATTAAAAAATAAATTTATTCATGTTTACATTTAGATTTTTTTTAAAATATGTTTCATTTTTAGAAATACAAGTTAAGAAATTTGAATGATAAAATGGAATCAGTAATAATTACAATCATAACCTTTACCATGTAGCATGGTTCTGATTTTTTGTGATAGTTTAAAAAATGTAAATGCAATTTTCAATTTTAGAAAATAATTTCATAAATTTGTTAATCATTTATGTTTAAAAGTTGAAATTCATTCAACAAAGTATTTCATTAATTTTCTTTTTATAACAACATTATGAAAAAGAACTAATAAATATAAAGCCGTTGTTCTCATAACATTTTCCACATTTTTATTTATTTATATTTGAAAAGTTCAAATATAATTTTTTAGAATTTCTTTAATTTGTAAATTTATATTTCTAACAAATCAAGCTGTGTTTTGACTCATAATATTAAATAAAGGTTTAGTTAATATTGAATTATTAACTCAAATTGTAATTGGGATTAGGCAGAAAAATGTTAAAATGTGAAATGATTTAAAATATCTGCCATTTTAAAAATGGTGGTTAATTTGATAGTGACTTCATAAAATCACTATTGTTGGCAGCTAACATGGTAATATTTATGTTAAAAAAAGAGTACCATCAAAAGTTCACTTTTTATATAGAATAATTCTGTTTTGATTATATAGTTAAAATATTCCTACAAAATTTACCTTATTTTCCTTCAGAATTATTGCCAGTCTGTGCTTAATTTGTAACAAAATCAAACTTTCTTTATAAATGATTAAATAAATACATTTCATTCAGTGCAATAAATAACAAAAAAACATATTTTGATTATATACAATATAAAGTGCATTAGTAATAAATTTTAAAATGTATACATTAACTAAAATATATTTACTCAATCAATTTATATATTTTTAAAAAATGCTAATTCTGCAGATGACAAAAATGGTAACATCATATATCTAAATTCCTATTTCATGCATTTGAACAAATATTATTTATCATAAATTGAAAATATCAATTACTTATTTTAATTTTTACCAAGCATCCTTGTAATTTGTTGTTGTTGTATGCAAGATAATGGCAGGTTTCCTTATGAATTTAAACAAAAGATTGGCAAAAAATTCTGCATAAATTTTATTCTATACAAACTTTGCCCATATACAATTACAAAATGTATTAATAATAATAAATTTTAACATGTGTATGTTATCTCTAAAACAACTTTTATTTAAACAATATTTAACTAATAATTTTGTATCTATAGAAATTTTAACTGCCTCCAGTCAAAATGTATTGTTATATGCAACTTTAATTTGTGTTCATTTCTTTTTTTAAGCCCTCAGCGCATACATTCACTGAGTTGTGTGCCTTCAGATACAGTCTGTCTCATTATATATATATATATATATATATATATATATATATATATATATATAATTAAATGTTTATAGGCTTCTAAATGTAAATATCAATCATTTTAATGAGGATTCTCTTGTATTTTATAACAAAATTTTAGCCAAGATGTAACCAGTCAAAGGCTAATTAGAAATT
This sequence comes from Epiperipatus broadwayi, assembly GCA_028023455.1. NCBI lineage: Eukaryota > Metazoa > Onychophora > Udeonychophora > Euonychophora > Peripatidae > Epiperipatus > Epiperipatus broadwayi. The sequence continues at coordinate 8,963,196 of JAQFVV010000022.1, forward strand.
TGCATTCCTAACTAAAATGTTGTCATCTAGTAAATTAAATGCAAATTAAATTTGAGTTTAAACTTGATTAAACAAATATTATTGATAGTATTGGCTGTGGCAATCTCTAATGGGCCATTTCTTGCTTACATCATATTAACTAGACATTCCTGCTATTCACACTATTTAGCTACAGTATTTGGAGTTGTCTTTGCTTAAATATGTTTACATAATAATTTAAGCTATAAACTTTTTAACATATGTATAATGTAGGCTGTGGTATACATAACAAATAAGCTCAGTGTGCAAAAACATCTGCTCATAAAAACTGATAATTAAAACCAATCAAATAATAAAGAAAAGTATCACAAGATTAGAATTGAACATTCCATTAATCACATATAGCAAACATTTTCTTGCTTTTTTGTAGAATAAGATGATAGATTAGGTATTGTTTATTACATAAAGTTTTTTAGTCTCTTTTTTATTTATCTCCATTTTTTATTTTATTATTTTTAGTCAGGTTAGTGTCAGTTTAGTAATAATTAGGTCATTTTTTTTGCCTTAACTGTGATATTAGTATTGAGTGTGTGTGCAACTGCAGCAATTTTAACTTTAATTTTTTCCTGCATTATTTGTTCCTTTATTTTGCTTTTTTTTTCTCTGTTAAAATGGCCATAAGTGGCTGCTAATGAATGGATATGATTTTAGTCATTAAACACTTGTAAGTATATAGTTTGCATAAAAAAGTAGTTTATTGTTTATTGTGTTCTCTTTATATTCATTCATTACCATAACATTAAGTCCAAAGGAACCTCTATGTCCCAAACCTCAGAAAAAAAATGGAAAATTGCTAATACTATTCCTCCTAACTCTCAAACCAACCCAAAAGATGAGTTTTCTGAAAATGAAACCTTTCCGAGCCTTTGATATTTAATTACCAAAACAGCTCTCAACTCCAAAATCCTCTAGCAGTAGACTCTGGCCAATCCCCAGCTTATGACTAAGGTCTCTTGCCAGATAGCTGGAGTTAATGTCAGAGGCATTAATTCGCTTACATGAGTACATGCCATCTGACATTGGTTTAATTCTTTTGCCCCCCACATTATGTTTATGGGTTAAACCAAATATCACAAAAAGGCCAGTATTTTAACTGAGCTTAACAAGTTTGGCTATACCTATCTAACAGTCAACCTAACAGCTACTGAAGTTGTAGATATCTTAATAAATAACAAACATCCCTCTAACAAGTTTAAGATCACCTACCAAGATAAGAACTTAATCTGTGCCAACCTAACCTATGGCAGTAGCATAATCAATGTGTTTTATGTCCACATCCCTAATAGCCATTCAATATTCCTTCGGATCATAAACACTATAAATATGATAACTGCCAACAACAACTCCCCAGCACCCTCTTTGGGGACTTCAATGTCTCCTATGATCACTTTACAAACAAGTACCTTCACTTGCTCAACAGATGATTTATTAATGGCAGGGGCTTCTTCCCTCACAATGGCTATTCTTACTACACCAAGAGGTATCATACATTAATAGATCTGATGTTCTACACCTCTGAACTCCATCATGGTCTGGAAGCTACTCTTCAACCTGTTGCCTTCTCAGACCATCATGCTATTATCACCACACTACAACTAATCAACTACTCCTCATCCTTTCTCAACCGGTCAATCAGAATGTTAACTAAAGCTTCCAAGACCGAAGTCATTCTATCTGAAGCTTACATCCTCTTCCACAAAATCAACTTACTAAAAAGGCCCCCAGATGAAGCCTGGTTCACCTTCATCAGGATAATCCAATCCTTGATTGCTCACTATACTAAAAACAACAAAGGGCCATCAACACTTATCAATGAGCTTGACCAAATCAATAGAAAAATAGACATGCCCAACTGAACCAGATCATATCAAACACCTTCTATCACTAAAACTTCAGTATAAGGAAAAACAGATGGCTATTGTGGAGTATATTTCTATTAAATGATCGCAAAACATTCTTACTACTCAGCCCTGCTGGACTCAGGGATATTTGCAATGGGCATTTGGAGTTAAGAAAAAACTTAACACCCCAATCTCCCTCATTGTCAATGGAAACTGTATCACAGGTCATTACATGATTGAACACATTGGTCTTCACTTCAAAAACCGCTTTCAAAATAACTTTCCAAAGACCATCAGTGAATGGATGGATCACCCATATTCTATAAGCCATGGAATAACAGCAGCTGATCTTAAAAACCATCTATCAGCACTTTCTGACAGTGTTCATCCCGGGATGCATGCTATCCCAAGGTTCCTAATTTCCCACCTTGGTAACTTTGCTATCCCAATCATGATGAACATGGTCAATCATCTGTCCACTAAAAGAAGGGAAATAAATAATCTCTACCTGATTGCCTTAGTGCCATTCATCAAGAAGAACAAAGATCCAACCAAAATCCATAACATAAGGTCTATTTCCATGACACCAATTTTAATCAAAGTTATCAAAGGCATAATTAAAGAGAAAATCCAGCAGAAAATTTTAGACAATATTGTTCAGTCACAATATGCAAGAAAAGGATCTTCAGCCCTGACAGCAATGGGTGAAGTCAAGATTCTCCTTGATCATATTAGATCTAATCGCTTATCAAAACCCATTGCAGTCTAGCTAGACATAACAGAGGCTTTTGACTCTTATCAATATTCATACCCTTCTTACTCTTCTAAAAGACCTCAACATTCTTTCTCAAATTATCCAGATTCTGGAGAATCTTCTCTACAATAGGCTAATTCACATATCCTTTGATGGATTCTACACAGATGGGTTCTCCCCTGATGTGTCTATTCCTCAAGGATCTCCTCTAAATGCTATTCTTTTTATATGCTATCTCAACCCCCTGTTGAGAGATATAGAAAACTCATTCACTGGAGTATTCATTCCTTGCATCAAAAAAATCCTTCAAGTTATTTGCATATATGATGATGTCCTCATAATACTACCATCTCAAAAACATCTCCTTGCACTTTACAAAATTTTGGATAAATTTTCCCTCAATTCACAACTCAAATTTAACTCCAACAAATCATCATCTTGGAAAATTCTATCTGGAAAGAAAGTCTCATTTAGATTTCTAGCTGAGCTCCAGGACTTTCTTGGCTTCCCTATCTCCATGTCTCAAACAGCTATGTCAAAAAACTACAGAACTCCTTAATCAATTCCACATCTCAGATTATACAGACCCTTTCCAGGGTGTATCACTCCATTCAGGGAAAAGTAGCACTACTGAACATGAAAGTCATGTCTAAGATAGCATACTTCCTCCCCATCATGACAGCAACAATAGCCTTTACCAAAAAAATCAATAGTCTATGTGCTAAAATCTTTTAGAAAAACAGCACGTCTATAAGCATGACAATGATGCAATACCATCGCAAATCTAATGGGATGTCCTTTCACTCCATCTCCTCAATTATCTTCCAAAAATCTCACACATTGATTCATAATTTTTTACAAAAACATGATTCCTTTAATATATCAGAGACCGTCCAACTGACAGACAGACCTCCTCCTCAAAAATGCTGGTTATACCAGGTTCTCCAGCTTCTCAATCAACATACATCTACTTTACAAAATCCATATAATACAAAAATCACCATCTGGGAAGCTCACCATAGAATCAACCCTGAAATCATCTCAATTACGCCAATGCTTGGCATCACTAATTATAGAATTACTTTGATTTTCAAGTTCTTAACTTTAGAGCCTACATTTTTAAACTACATAGTAAAAGTAAGTCTGGGAGCCATGCATACCAACTGGTTCCTCCTCCACAAGAGATTTCTTAACATTGACCCTATCTGCCCAATCTGCAAGAGGCATGATGATATGTTTGACCACATAATTCGCTTATGTACCGGACTTGGAACTATCAAACTTTTAATTTTCCAAAATACAAAAATTGATATTTACAGAATCCTCTCTCTAAAAGAATCTCTACAAAGTAAGCAGTTTCCAATTATAAGAATGTCAGTATTTCTCACCCACTCTATTTGGAATGTAAGATGCAAATTAGTCTCCACAACTCCACTGGATCCAGACAGTCTATTCATATTTCTTTTAAAGAAAGTCAAGCATAAAGACATGGCCCTTTCCTCCAGGTTTCTATTTGAAGAAACCTGGAATCTATTCCAAATTCCAAAGCCCAATACATTTCCAGATAGCTGATGACAACGATCTATAAACCACAGGATTAATTCCATACCCAGAATTAATATCTCTACAAATCAGCCACTATCAACCCAATGGTAACATTATAGACTCCTGTTTAGTCAATGTACTTTAAGAAGTTAATGTATAAAAAAACCAATATTCTCCCTAAATAAAATTCTTTTAAAACTAAATAAGAATTAATAATGATTGTTTTAAACATTTAGTAAAATCTGAAAGCATAAATAAAAGATGTTTGGTAATTATTTTTGAAACATATTGTCACATTAGTGATTTTTGTTTATTATCTACTACTTATATACTAAAGGAGCATAATAAGCAACCCATCTGCATAACTTGACAATGGCCATGGGTTAAAATTCAACTAAAAAAATTTTTTAGATAGGTAAAAGTTTCTAAGTTAAGATCTTTTTCAAGTAAATAGCATACAAATAATTAGTCATCCAGGCATTGGTCAATATGCATTCAGATAGATGATAAAACCCTCATAACAGGTAATTGAATATAGTTTCTCTTTAATGTCTCCTCTGTGAAAAGATTCTTATAAGTAAATATTACTTACATAATCAATGTGTGTTTAAATAAATTTATAATTACAACTTTAAATTACTGTAATATATTTCTAACTATAAAATCTTTCCATTGACTCATTGTAAATCGAAAGATTTCGCGAGTATTAATGTATAATAAGAAATGTGGACTTAATCTGTGAAGTATTGAATAGCTTCACGCTCACAGATCTAACCACTTCAGCTTCACCTATTTAAAGGGAAAGTAGGTTGAAGTAAAGAAGGGTTTCCCTCTTTTCTTCCATAGCATAAGCTTGTGGTTAAACACCTGTAGAGGTCCCTACTATCGTATTTTACACTCATATTCTCGATGTTATAGCCTCAGTAAATATTATTTAACTATTTGAGGATGTTTTAATGCTATAATAAAACTATATTTAAATGATAATGATTATTTGTGGTTGTTAATAGTTTATTACACCTGGGTCTTGTTTTACGCGATAGATAGGTTCCTCAGAAAACACGCGCAAACGTAGATGTAACTTACATTGAAAAAGGGGGGATGTGGTCTGTGATTTTTCAAAATTCGCGTAAAAGCAAAATACCAACGTAAAATTACTTTAAAATTCGTGCAAAAAAAAAAGGAAATAAAATATGACTAATAAAAAATTTCAAATTTGAAAAAAAATTGATACAAGACAAACTTTTTTTAACTATAATATTTAATTTTATTCAAAACAATATATTTTTATGCATAATTTACAGTAATTTACATTTTTTATACATGTTTTAATTATTATTGTGATTTGCAGATAAACAGGTTCGTTTGCAAACTCGTAAAAAAATCAGATTCTTCACATGAGAAAATACAACTAGCGCCAACATCACTCTTATGTTGTTAATGGTTTTCTGGTGACAACATAATTAGTAATTAATCTAACAACTAAAAATTAAATTCTTATTTTGTCTTTAATTTTTTAATTTTCAATTTTAATTGTGCTCACTGCTATTACTGATTAAAAATAAACTTGCGGACACTAAATGATTAATAATTGATTACGTTCTTTTTTAAAAAGTAATAACAGAATGTGATTTAAAATGCAAAATTAACATGCATAATGTTTGAACAAATTTACATTATAATCTTGTAAAATTTAATGTGTGTATACATAAAATGTGGAAATCATGATTTTAATTTCATTATTGCATAAAATCTTACTATTATAAAGCACTGAAAATATTGAAATTACTAAGATGAAAGTCGAATTCCAATAATGTGCTATTACTTTCAATATATGCAAAATTTATTATTTAAAGTAATAGCGCATTATCGGAGTTCGACTTCTGGTGAAACATGGAATCGTGTAACTTCAAAATCGTGTTAAATAAGTCCGCATAAAAAGAGACCCAGGTGTACTTACTATTCTATAAACATTTTAATTTCAAAACTATATTTTAGAAACTGCATATAAATTTTAAAATGATCTTCAATTTTATTTTATGGCACTAATATTCTAGGCGATGCATTTTGAAAATTATATATATCTTGTATTTTTTGATTATTATTTTAAAAACCTTGTGTTGAGCTCTGAATAGTTTAGCATTGTAATGGATTAGAAATTAAGATATATAGACTGTGCTCAACTCTGTCACTTTTGGGAGTCAAACTTTTTATGAACTTCTGAGCGATAAACCATTTGACTACTTTTACTACTCTGTGTCAAAATAATTTTTAAAAATATAATATAGCAAATATCCCTTATAAGAATCCACTTCCTGTTAACTGCATGATGCCATTTTATTATAAAAATCTTTGGAATTTGCATGCGCATATAGAAAATTCATTGATTATATCTCAAGTTTATTTTTTAATATATTATTTTAAAGGTTTTATGTTTAAATAATGTGAAATGTTTATTAACTTTTTATATGTACTTTTTAGTTTAATTGAAGATACTAAATACATAGCAATCTCTGACAAACTACCACTACTATGATCAAGAATGATTGCTTAGTTGTAGAATTTTACTTATTAATTTTCTACCTGTGCCAGATATAAGTGTAAATAAAATCTGATCACTATTATAAAATTATATATTTTGACAGGAATCATACAGTGCATTTTAATGTTATATAGGACTCATCCAATTAAAGAGTACAACTGCAAATTCCTGTATGATTTGGTGCAGTGGTAGAGGGGTGAATTCTCTGTAGCTCAAAATTCATGAATTTTACCCAGTTCAATCAGTTTTGGTGATAAAATTGTATGAATTCCCAAGCAATAAATCAATAAATCATTTGATTATCGCTTAACTTTAAATATTGAGATATTATAACTGGTATTGATTTAGCATGCACTCAGGGCATTTTGAATTATAAGAACCACCCAAAACTCTTGCTGACACATCCAAATGATAAATGGCATCGTAATTTTCATCAATAATTAAAAAATTAAAACACAAATTTCACAATTTTCATCAATAATTAAAAAATAAAAATGCAATTTACGTACAGTTATAGTTGATCTAATCACATTGACTAAAACATAGTCAAAATTGCAATTTTCATCAATAATTACAAAATTAAAATGCAAATTTTGCAATTTTCATCAATAATTAAAACATAAAAATGCAATTTTCATAAAATATATAGAATCCTCTAATAATAAAAGCAAATCTATTATTAAAGAATTCTTTGTATTTTATTTATAATAGTAAATTTTATAAGATTAAGAAAGAGTGGATAATAAATTATATTATTTCTCCTTTAATTTGTTCAGTTTATATTAATTATTTGGAAGAGGAAATTATTATTAAAAAGAATCGTTTATATTTAAGGTTATTTGTTAGATATGTGGAAGATTGTTTGGTTTGTTTGTAGTTGAGAATGATAAATTGAGAGAGTTGGTAAATGAGTTTAACTGTTTTGATTCTTCTATGAAATATGTCATAGAAGGATAGGGGTTATATTTTGTTAAATTAAATTTTTTAGATTTATTGGTGATTAAAAATGTAAAGACTAATTGTTCGGTATGTAGTCATTATGTTAAGAGTAAAGAGTTAAGGTCTATAATTAAACTTAATAACTATTAGTCTGTATCTCATAAAGTAGCTGCTTTAAGAAATTATTGTTATAAAAATAAGAGATTAAATAATTCTAGTGGGATAGTTTTGTTTCAAAAAGGTCAATTTTATAAAGATTGTTTGAGTGTTGAGAACTCTGATAAATTTGTTAAAAGTATTTTATTCAATAGTAATATTTGTAATGATGTAAAGGATAAAGAAAAATATGATTTTATTTTTTTGCCATTTAAATTACCTTTTTTTAAAATTGTTGGTAAAAATAGTAATTTATTTGAAAATAATTAAATTTCTTGGGAAAGGGTATTACTTTGAATAATTTATTAATAATATGAAGGAAATTTTTGATAAAAAGAATATTCCTGGAATAGTGTATATTATCGCTTGTTTGTATATATAGGTCAGAGTAGTTTGAGCTTAAATGAAAGAATAAAGGTACATAATAAAAAAAATAGGGTTAGAAATAAATATCTTAGTTCTGCTTTGTATATCCATGAAAAAGATACAGGACACACTATTAATTTTGATAAAGTTAAGATTGTCTTCTTTGAGAAAAATAAAATTAAAAAAAAAGAATTAAGGAATCTTAATTATTAAAAATTTATAATTCTAAAGCAATTAACTTATTTAAAAAAAATTTTAATATTAAAGATTTGTGGGAAGTGGGATTGTGGGTAATATTTAGTTTAAATTTGTTATTTTGTAGTTCTTTACACTTGAGAAGTCTGCTTGTATCAATGAAACAATTTAAAGTTTAATTTCTTGGCTAGTCTGATTGAATTGTGAATTTAGGGTAATTTTGATTATTTATTGACTAGTTTAGCTTTATGCTTTTAATATTTTTATTTTATAAGATTTTCTATGATATAATACATTTATATGCTAAAAAGTTAAAACGTTGAACTTTTATAGAAGAAACAAAACATTTCTATTAAAAAGGCCAAGAGGGGAAATGTGTAATGGGATTGTCTTAAGGCAATATGCATTTGTCAGCAGTCACTTTTTGTGTTCTTTTAGATTTCAGTGTAATAAAAAAGAATAATTTATTGCACCGCAATTCACAAACAGTTGAAGCATCAGAAATGGCAATATGGAAGCCATGAATTTGAATTCATGATTCTGCCATTATATCACTGCCCTTAACCATGTAGAACATATAAAGATATTTAATTATAGTAAAAAATATTTAAATAGCTTTATTGCTTTAGAGTTCATAGGATGGAAGTGACAGTACCAGAATCAGTCCTAGGATCCCACATTCCAATATAAACTTCATTAATATTCCTTCAACACTTTAAGCAAATATTTTTTATTTATAACAGTTTTGACTGTCCTAGCAGTCTTCTTCAGATCTTAAAACTTTTGCACTACTTCCACTTTTCTTCCATTTAAAAAAAAATGGAAGAAAAGTGGAGGTAGTGTAAAAGTTTTAAGATCTGAAGAAGACTGCTAGGACAGTTGAAACTGTTATAAATAAAAAATATTTGCTTAAAATTTAAAGGAGTATTAATGAAGTTTATATTGAAGTATAAAAAAAAGCAAAATATTGACAGAGGAAGAAGAAGTGGATAAGAGCTATATATGAAATATAAGACCCCACATTCCAGAGTCTGATCCTCTATTATTGTACTAAACTGCTAAGGAAAATATTAGCCCTCTTTTTACGCAAGTAAAAATTCAGCATCTTTTAAAAATTAATATCCATAATAGTACAAGGAATAAACATGATTAAGAAGTGGGACATTAAATGAAAAAAATATGCTGAGGGTAGAATACAATAAAGAGCTGAAATTAGTCTTTCACAATGAAAAATTTGTTGTTAAACAAATTAAACAGGGAATAGGATATCGAATAAAAATAATAATTAAATATTTTGTTATTTAAAGATTCACTTGAAGATTCCCATGAACTTTAAGCAGTAGAAGTATCAGAAGAAGAGCTGTGTTCCGTGAATTTTAAGATCAAGAATCTACAATTCTATGACTGCCCTAAACCATCAAGAATATGTCAAATAAACAGATAATTTGGACTAGTTGTGTAATGTGTGTCTGTGCTTATACTTCAAGTATTGATCTGTAAACTCATTGAAAAATTTATTTCTTTTCTGGACTTAGAGTGTTCATTGTCAACACAATTCTTGATTATGATCCATAACAATCTACTGCTATATTTGAATCAAGAAGGCTGTTATGAATTATAGGAATGCATATGAGATAATAGGCAAAAAAATGTTATAAAAAATGATAACAATAGTCATTAGTGAATAATTTGTGATTACTTATCATTGTTAATGTACATATACCCCCCCCCCGTAGGGTTTTATTGCATGGAAGTTTATAAGAAGTTCAAAGGTCAGAACTGCGAGTGCTAAAATCAATACTGGGAAATCCTAAGTCAGATACACTACCGACTGTGCCAAACTGCACAATGCTAATGCTTCTATTGTTTTGAATCCATAAGAAGATCAAGTGCCCAAATCGATCCTGGGACCTCCTCATCCCAAATCAGACGCTTCACTAATTGCACTGTTGTCAAGCATTGGTGGCCCAGTGGTTAGCACAGCCGCCTTACAAGCAGTTGTCCCGGGGTTCGCTTTGACACAGTAAAAAAAAATATGTAAAGATTCTAAATCAAAATTCGAGTGTGACTTATGGCACCTTAATAATTATGTGATATTTTTAATGATAAATTAATCATTTTATAGATTTTTTTTTGCTTTTAGAGGGGCATTATGTATTTTAATAAGCTCTTAAAAATACGTATTTTAAATTATTAGTAGTGGTAAACAGCCCTATAGCTGAGGTTTACAATCAGATAGCTATAAACTTAAAAAAGAAAACAAAGCAATTATATTTTCAACTGGATTATTTTTTTTATTGGCCAGATTAATATCAAATGTGTTTCCTATTGTGTAAATAGAAAGTGATTAGTAACCACGTGACCCCTCGAGCTATATTCTCCTCTGTTCTAATTTTCTTTCTGTGTTAATAAAAACATTATTCTTGTTTTGTTTTTTTTTACCTTGAATGTTTATCTGTTTAGTTTTCATGCAAAAACCCTACAGTCATATCGTATAAATTAGCTAAAATTATTAAACAAATGCCTCACCTGTCATGAAAATATTTTTGTTTATTTAATTGATGGCATAAGGCAGGTGAGAATGGTCAGATTGCATTAAATCATTTAGACATTTTATCATGATTTAAACATTTTACATGATGTTTGTGTAATTATAAGAATTTAATAATTGAAGAAATTTCACATCAGTAATCTATTTTGTATACACGCATATATATATATGTACTGTCTATATTGTATAGGTTAAAGATAAAACAAACCTAAGATATGTCACTGCAGGCTGAAATTTCTCCATAATTTATATGCAGGGAAACAGTAACTCGCTAAACTAAATAAATGCCAAGTAGTGAAAATTTGGGGGGGGGGGGTGTATTACTGTCTATTTGAAAGTAGTTAGATTTTCATCTAATAATCAATTATTAAATTTGTATGTGGTCGGTTATAAGCTAGTTAACTGAAAGAAAATTGTCAAGTGTTGATAGCCGAGAGGTCATCGCAGCCGCCTTGCAAGCAAGTAGTTGGTTGCAGACGGTTGTGGGTTCGCATCCCGGCCGATGCTATGATATATGAAAAAAAAAACTGAAAGAAAATTCTAAACCGGTACGGAATCTGAAAAAAATATATAAGTTTTCTCTGATGTAGATTTCAATCTCTGTTTTGAACTTGGCAACAAAAGTTACTAACTACGGCACTATGAAGCTTTTCCAATATATGTATATACAGACAATGTCTTGGAAAATATTGTGGCATGGTGATCCCTGCCCATGACCTATGGTTCAAATTCAGAATTAAGCTTGGAAATTATTTTCACATAGCTGATGATTTTCCAAATAATTTTTTTTTTTTAGTTAATGATAGCCTACCTATGCTTTCCTCTACTGTTAATGGGTATGTTAAAATAATTATGTTATTTGAATATTAAATGCATCCTTCACCACTGATTTGGGTAAAATCGTAACTTTACTAAAGCATAAGCTTGTGGTTAAGACCTGTAGAGGTCCCTACTATCGCATTTTTACACGCATATTATTGAGGTTACAGCCTTAGTAAATATTACTAACATAGAATTCATAACTTGCTTTACTTTATATATATATTTGAAAAATAGAATTTATAATTTCCAGCAGCGTAGTAAAAATGGATTCTACATGCATCAATAAACACATATTTGATAATAGTATTATTTTTGAATTTGTTTTTCTTATAGCTCTTAACAATATACAAAATGATTCAAAAATTTATTCCAATCATACGTTGATGAAGATAGTTTGTAGGTAACTGCTATTTAATGTAAGAAAGTTATATTTTATAAGTATATAACTTAATCCTCTTGTGTTATATTATCATCAATATTTATTTATCAAATAGTAAGTTTTTTAAAAATACAAATATAGTATATATACTTAAGAAAGATGTAATTATAGGGGATTTGAACCCTGACTTTAAAGCTCCCTTGAAAGTCTGGGTCAAAGCCTCTCTTATATACATCTAGCTTAAGTATACATACCATACTTGTATTAAACATTACATATTCAGCGTGTATTCTGCCCATCTCTCTTTTGTATATTTAAATGGTCTTAAGTTCCTACATATGAGGGATCAGAATAACTTACAGTCACCATATGACAACAATATTAGTAAAGAAGGTTTTTGGATATGCTATTATCAGGTTTTCAATGATATGGACGGCTGAAGAGTTGGAGAGTGGAGAAGATTAAAGCCTGTCTGTTAAAGTTTGAAGATTTGCTATCCTAATATAAACCAAGCACTGATTATATATGTGTATGAGAGATGATGATCTGGACCAACTAATGTATGTGGTCATGTGTATCAGTTGTGTAAGATGGAGTGGATGACTGAAGGGAGATTGAAATTTTGGGTTCAAATCCCTTCTAATTACAAATAGTAAGTTGTAAACACTAAATCAGTCTACTTACTTTAAGCCTTTCTATCCCTTGATCTATTCAAATATTTAATAGCAACTCATCAGGTGCCATGCTTTTCAGGTTTTCATCAGTCATTTTTTTTTTCTTTTAGAGCCACCTCGTAATCAACTTTAATATTTGTAGTAAATAGATGAGTCTATCATTCTTATTAAAAAAGCAAAATAAAGATGTTCTTACTCAATAATTGACAAGTGTGATAAGTAATAATTTCTTTTTCAATATTTCTTTTTCTATGAAGCCAGCTATTTATTTTACCTGTATTTACTTTTTTTTAAAATTTAATCTATAGCTTTCTTTTGAATCTCCTTTTTCTCTCTCCACTATTTCTTTTAATTTACCTTTTATACATTTTTTCACACCCAAATTGCTCTTCCTTTTCATATTTGTTTAACTAGTTTTTTAAAACTGTTTTTTATTCTAATCTTATTTTTTCACTTATTTTTTTCAGTTTCCTTTAAATAATATTGTAAGCATTATGATTACACTCTTACTAGAAAATGCATCTATCTCTCATGGTTACAATTTGGGGTTATTTCCAGTCTGATTATTGTTCAGATTTCTGCTTCAACATTTTAAAATTTATTTTAATTAAAATTAGAGATTCAATATAATTTTTTACCTAAAGGTTCAAAAATCTTTGTCATGTCAGTGTTAGTTCATTATGCCATTGCTATTTAGGAAGGAATTAAAGGCTACTCTGTATATTTAATAAATTCAGTATATTTTTTAAATGTAATAATGTTTGTCACGATTTAGTCTCATTATCGATTAAAGAATTAAAGAAGCTTGGATCATAGTTTAGCTTGTCACATTCAGCATTCAAATGATAAATGACCTCCCAAGCAATAAACCATTTCTTTCTTTAATATACTAATAAAAAATACATCATTTCTAAACTCTATTGTTTGATGCATTTATGAAATAGTGAATTCTGGAGCTAACTGGCCATGTAGCACAACAAAGCTTAGTCACTTCCAGTGTTTAAAATTCTTATGAACTCCTGAACAAAAAAACCAATTATTTTTGAATTGAAATCAATACTTTATTATTTACAGGCTATTTGGTTTGTAAAAGTACAAGTTAACACCTAAATAGATTTATTTTTGATCACCCTTAATCCACAAAGTTTTCCATAAACAAACAAAATGCTTCAAAATTTTAAACATATCAAAAATGCCCATTTATATGTGCAAGCATAAATCGTTGAAAATAAACCTAATTTTTTCACTGATTACTAAAATTTGATGTGAAGAAGTAATTCACTTTATTTTCTTTATTTCAAAGGCATCTTTATAAGCTTTATAAGCCAATGGATATTAGTTTGTAGTGATGTAACACCATATCCAGATAAGTTTTAGTTGATATTGGCAATTGATTTTAAATCTAACAATAAATATTATAGGACAAGAATGTTTAAAGGCTATTTGATTATCTATATAAATATTAATAAATAAGATGAAATAAGCTCAATATGTCCTATAAATGTAGGAGTATAAACAATTAACACAATGCATTTTGTGTTTATAGTATGAAGAATAATGCCATGGGAATAATATATATATATATATATATATATATATATATATATATATATATATATATATATATATTACTTTAAGAAGTTTAAAAGAGTAAAAGACAACTTGTAAAAACATAACTGCATTAGTTCCAGCTCAGAATCCTAGTCTACACTGACAAAAACAGAAACCAAAGATCGATCTAAGGTTTTTATAACATTATGCCACCTGGTAACCATTAGTTACTTATAGATGGTTCTAAAGTAGAATGAAAATACCTACTTTCTAGTCATATAAATAAGCATTAGGATGTTATGTGATATTATTGTTGCTATTAACTTATATAGTTAAAGATGGAAAAGCTCTGCTGTTGTTATAAAACGGAAGTCTCTACAATATATAGAAACTGGCCTGGTGTTAAATTTATATAATCCTGCAGATGAGTTAGTCTATGTTTAAAACTTTAAGATATTTTTGAATTTTGTATTAGCTTGAATTGTATAAAATAGTAAAAGGTGGCTGTTAGATACATAGGTGGATTGATTCCAACTTTAAATTATAGTTTTCATTAATAAAGGTTAAAAACTAAACTGGAGATGAGATTTAGGTCTATCACTTTACCATTCCGCATGTATTATTTACTCAAGCTCATAACAGATAGCTCTAGAAAAGGTTGATGATAACTATTATTATTATTATTATTATTATTATTATTATTATTATTATTATTATCATCATCATCATCATTATTATTATTATTATTATTATTATTATTATTATTATTATTATTATTATTATTATTATTATTATTATTATCATCATCATTATTATGAATTTGTATAAAAATTTCAAATAGTTTATAAATATACGTGTATTGCTTAGATATATTGATGATGCATGGCACTATAAAAACTGATCTATCCATAGGCAGAGGCATTTATCCAATCATATAGTTTGCTAATGATTTAATAATGCTAATTCTAGTTTAAAAATAAAAATTTCACATTTTTTTATTAATCATATCTGATAAGTTTGAAAAATTTTTAAACAAGTTTATGATTTTTCCCTCAGATAGCCAATTTGGCTAACCATTCGATATTGGTCAGTAAATGGTATTTAGCTGTTAAGTAAAAACGTGCTTGGAAAAAAAAAAAATCAAACTCTTATTATTCAACATTTGATAAGTAGACAAATAGTTTATCATTTTCCTTCACTATTATCCCTAGAGACTTTTATCCCTAGAGGACTTGTTGTAGACTGTCTTTTATTTTAATTAAGATCATAATATATATATATATTATAAACATGAAACATACTCACATATTCATATACATGCGAAAATGTTCTAGCCAACACCGTAACTTTTCATACATAACCATGGCAATGAAAACTCGAATTACCATTTGTAAAAGTGACTTTTACATTTTTTAAAGGTTATTGATTGAAGTTTACCCTGCTAGATAAGATTTAAAATAGTTGTGGTAAACATTTTTTTTAAAAGTTAAATTAACTGTGATTCCTAAGTGGTTCATTACTTTTTAGAAAATAATTTGTTGGTTTTTATAAGCATTTCAGTTACTTATCGTCTCAGTTATCTTTTACTTTATTAAATCCAAACATGTTTGCAGTAGTTTTTATGCATTTTTTTAAAAAAGAAAAAGAAAAAAAAGGAAAACTGTGATTTGAATTTTCACCAAACTCCAAAATATTATTTAAAAAAATATATATATAGTTTAGCTTTTCAAAGAACAAAGAAATTTCCGTTAGTAAAAAAGATAAGCACTTTAACGTGAGCCTTAGTTTTGCAAACAGTATATCACCATAGATGATAAACTGTTTATGATTATAAATAGTTCCCTGCCTTATTTGGACAGTGAATCTTAAGGCCGGATGGATCATGCGCTAGCCACTTACGGTGCTCAAACTTCATATACACACCAAAGCCAGAAATCATTTAACTATTTTATTATAAATAGTATAGAATCTAATTACTAATAATAATTACATAGAAAGTACTGCCAAGCCTTAATATTTAAACACAAGTATATTGCCTATATTATATTTAAATGGACATATTATGGTCCTATATGTGAGAGGTTAGAGTGATTTAAAGTCAATATGAGTATGACAACAATATTGGCTTCAACAAGGTCTTTGAGCATTCCACGATCAGATTTTCGATAATATGACTGGCTGAAGAATGGGAGGGTGTAGAAGATTGAAGCATGCCATTAAAATATGAAGATGTGCTATTGTAATATAAACCGAGCACATGATTATATATATGTGGGAGATGATTGGAATTAACTGGTGAGTGCTGGTTTAGTATGAAAGATATATATATATTGGAGATCATTTTTCTTTTTCACATGAATGCGGTAATATGTATCGATTGTATAAGATAGGGTGAATAGCTTTAGAAGCTTAAAAATCTGAGTCCCTTAACTAAGTTTTATATGCAAACATTTAGTTTGGTTTGAATCTTATTTTGATTTATAATAATTTGTTAACTATTTTTATATTGTTTGCCATTGTTTTCTAGAATTCTGCCTCTAAAAACAGTTAATTAAATTTTTATATATTCATCATCACGTCACTATCGTTAGCAGCCATCTGCGTGTAATATTATAATGCCATTTTAATTTTAGTAAAAAGAAATAAAAAATACTACATAAATCATTCATTGAACCACAAATATATTTTCTTATATCCTCCTCCAAGCTTTTAGCCTGATATTTTACAATACATTTAATTTTTTTTTTTTTTGCAGTAGATATTTTTTTCCAAAAAATCTTCAACACCATTTATAATTGCAGTTCTCTATTATTAATACAAAAAAGCAATAAAAAACTTAATATTGCATCTTTAAGGATGTTAGTAATATAATCTTTGGAGGTTAAAGGGACTTTGCTTCCATTATAAAACCCATGCCCAAACACATTATAAAATATCTTTATAGAAAATCTGCTAAGACTTGGTCACTTCACATAGTCAGTCAATTGAAACTTATTACAACAACAGATTCAAAGGTTTATTATCTAAAAATTTCAATTTATCCATTGCGATCATTGTTATATGGTACTATATCACATTATTAGGATTAAAATGATTTAAAAGTTTGTTTTTTGATAATGGTAAAAATTAGTATAATATCCCAAATTTATTGTAAAAACCCTTAAATGTAAGAATAAAGTATAAAAATCTCGACACTAGATCAAACATGAAATAATAGTGACCATAAAGATAAACCAGTATCAATTTTAATGCCTTATAATGTATTAAAAAAATGTTTAAGCAGTATAACAACAATATAAATCAAAACTTACGAAATTCTCTAGTCTATTCTTTGCATTCAACAGACCTCTTTTTAAAACCTAACCCTAATGGGACATAGAATAGCAGTCTATTCTAAATAAAATCTTGATTAGGCATCACTAATTTTATTATGTTTTTATAACTATGTTTTCTCTATAATCTATATTCTGAAATTTCAAAGCAATAGCCTGTGCTGTATTTTCCTGCTTTCTTAATTTTTTATTTTCTTTACTCACATTTATT